>OY288276.1:33879291-34426791 GCA_958450335.1 Hibiscus tridactylites
TAATGTGCAAGAACTGCCCCTTATTGATCGAAAGGATTCCTTTTCTGGCCAATTTGTTGACTTTACCGATCCATGATTTCGATGTCATCATAGGTTTAGATTGGCTTAGTGATCATCAAGCCTTGGTAGATTGTTGTAAGAGGAAATTGTACCTTCAGGCTCTGAGTAAGAAATGTGTTGTATTGATGAATGCGAAGAACCCATCATTGTATGCTTTGAAATTGGAAACCAAAGGTGAACCTCAAGTACGAGACATTGACATTGTATTTGAATTTCATGATGTCTTCCTTGCTGAACTTCCGGGATTGGCCCCAACCCGTGAAGTGGAGTTTGGCATCGAGGTGCAACTTGGACTGCTCTAGTTTCTATTGCACCATATCGCATGGCAGCTGTAGAATTAAAAGAATTAAAGGCTTAGATTCAAGAATTATTGAGCAAAGGTTTCATTCAACCAAGATCTTCGCCTTGGGGAGCACCAGTCCTCTTTGTAAAGAAGAAAGATGGTTATATGCGATTGTGTATTGACTATCGACAGCTGAATAAAGTAACCATCAAGAACAAATATCCATTGCCTAGAATAGATGACATGTTCTATCTGGTAAAGGATGCTTCTGTGTTTTCCAAGATCGATTTAAGGTAGGGCTATTATCAATTGAGAGTTAAGGAGTGTGATGCACCGAAGACCACTTTCCGTACAAGATATGGACACTACAAAACCTTGGCGATGCCCTTTGGGTTAACCAATGCACCGACAACCTTTATGGATTTGATGAATCGGGTTTTTAGACTCTATCTTGACAAATTTGTAGTGGCGTTTTTAGATGACATATTGATTTACTCCAATAATGAAGCGGAACACCTAGATCATCTTCGTATCGTGCTTCAGACCTTAAGAGAGATTCAATTGTACTCGAAGTTCTCTAAGAGTGAGTTTTTGCTCACCGAAGTTGCCTTTCTTGGACATATTGTGTCAGCATCAGATATTCAAGTGGACCTGAAGAAAATCCAAGTTATTGTAGATTGACACCCACCGATGAACATTAGTGAAGTCAGAAGCTTCCTTGGGCTTGCTGGCTATTATCGAAGGTTTGTGAAAGGGTTCTCTATTATAGCCGCTCCTTTAACCAAGTTATTGAGGAAAGAAACACCTTTTGTTCGTATCAAGGTTCAACAATGAAGTTTCGATCAGTTGAAGCAAGTATTTACCCATGCATCAGTCCTAACCCAACCCGGGTCCGAAAAAGTCTACACAATTTACAGTGATGCATCGCACCTCGGGTTAGGACGTGTATTGATGCAAGAAGGCAAAGTAATCTCTTATGCTTCGAGACAACTTAAGTCGCACGAAATGAATTATCCAACCCATGCCCTTGAATTGGCTATAGTTTTCTTTGCATTGAAAATCTGGAGAAAATACCTCTACGGAGAAAATTGTTCTCTTCACCAATCATAAAAGCCTTAAGTACCTATTGACTCAAAAGAAGTTGAACCTTCGGCAATGGAGGTGGATGGAACTCCTTAAAGATTATGATCTTGTCATTGATTACCATCCGGGCAAGGCCAATGTTGTAGGTGATGCACTCAGCTGCAAACCTTTGCCTTTTAAGTATCGATGATGAATATAGAGTTATATGTATTATGTGGTACATTAACTCATTGTAATATCATTATTTTCTAGCTCGTCGAGCAATCAACGCTCATTTCCGACTTCAGAAGCATCGTTGTCTTGTAGCTGAACTTCAAGTTCAGTCTACCATCGTTTCACGAATCAAGGATTTGCAAGAACAAGATCCTAAGATTCAATCTATTGTCTCTAAGCTATCGAACAACCCCAACTTCAGAATTAATTATGAACGACTCTTGTATTTTCAAGACCGGGTCTGTGTACCTAATGATGAATCTCTTTGCACTGATATTCTTTCCAAAGCTCATTCGAGTTCTTTTTCCGTTCACCCCGAGTCTGTGAAAATATATAAGGACCTGCGTGAACTCTATTAGTGGCCATGCATGAAGAATGTTGAGTGCATAAATGTTCTATATTTTAACCCTTATTTATCTATATTATTGATGCACTCAAGCATGTTTAGTTGCATTTTAGGATAGAATTTGCATAAACATCACAGATAGATAATTTTGTATAGATATTGCTAATTTCGGTCAATTCATGTAGGTACCTATCATGGCAGCATCCAGGGCAGCAGAAGAACAGAAGATAACTGTTGTGGCCGCATCCAGGGCAGTAGAGGAACAAAAGATAACCACAGAGCTGGAATGAAGGTTTGAAAAAAAACTGCCTCATACATCATTGTCGTGAGAGTTGTCGTGATAGAAGTTGCGACAATGAAGAAGAAAACTGCCTCATACATCATTGTTGTGACAGTTATCGTGACAGAAGTGGCGACAGTGAAGACAACAAAGATGGAAAATGCGAAGTGGAGTTTGACTGATAGAGGTTTTCAAGCCTGATTTTTGTATACCACTCGCATAATTTTTGGATCCAAGAAGAACAAGGAAGGCCTTGCTCAAAGTTTGAGGAGAAATTCAATGCAAGAAGATAGGGTGAACTAAGGGACATTTATTCAAGAGATTTAGTCTTTAAATAAATTGTACTTTAATTCAAACTAGTATTCTTGGCCATTAAGAAAGCTTACACCCAAGGCCTATAGATATGCTTGTATTTCGACAAGGGAAGACAACCTAGTTCCTAGCTGTCTTCCACCATAAACCCTAGCTTTTCTCTTCTCCATCATGTTCTAAACCTTCCCCAGGGCTAAGGGTTGATCTTGTAAAGTAGTTGTAAGGGTTAAACTGTTTCTTAGGACTTTCTGTTCAATCAATAAAATTTCAAGTTTATTTACTTTGGTTTCAACATCTCATAAGAGTATCGGGAGAGCATTGTGAGGTTATCTATTTACTTGTATACGAAAGGAGTAAATACAGTTTTCCAGTTTATGGTTAAACTATCTTGGCCTGGGATAGGTACAAGGTTAAGCGACTAAAGAAGAATTCACAAACATCGATGTTCATCCTTTAATTCACACCGGGAGGTATCATCCAAGACGTGTTCGCCGACAGAACTTGGACCTAGGGATAGGACAAGTCACACCCAGGGTTTTTACCGAACTTGAAGTAACGGAGTTGTTGATCGCTGCCGCGACAACATCAGACCTCCGACGCGACAGGTGCTACCGCAACAGGTTCCACGACATAAGCCACAGAAGTCCTCTGAAAAGTGCAATATCTGCACTACGGAACAAATCAATACCATCCTACTTTATCAATCTGATTTCCTCCTCTATTTCCCTTGTCTACTTAAGTTTTAATTCAATCCAACCAATTCTCAATTATCCGTGTTTTTATTTTTATTGTGCAAGAAATATAATTCCGAAGTTGTCCCAATCCCTGTGGAGACGATATCTTTTATACTATAACTTGACACGATGTACACTTGCGCTCCAATTTAATAGGACTCTTTTAGACGCATCAAATTTTTGTCGCAGTTACCGGGGATTGGCGCACAACTTCATGTTTTTTTCCTACACTTATATTTATTTTCTTTCCTTATTTTATTCGGTTTTTTTTTGTTTGTAAAAAAACTCAGGTGCAATACAGGTTCAAGGGCATCAACATGTAAGGAAAAACCATTCAAGAGCTGATGTGGGAAAGTTCTTGCAATTACCGTGAAGGTAATCATGCATTCAAAAGTTGTCCCCATCTTTTCGGGGAATATATGGACAACCAATGATGGAACCAACAAGAACAAGATATTCTGCAACACTAGTAATAGGGACAACAGATGCCACTGCCGCAACAGCAAAAAATTTTATGGTATGATCAAAACTCGCAAAATTTTTTTTACCATAACAATTTCGCTGCAGAACCTGACATGCCCTGGCAATGTCATCATCCTCAAGAGTAGTCAAAATCCTTAGAAGACACACTACAAGCCTTCATGGCACTTACTCAAGAAGTGTCAGCTTCTATGGACAAAATAATCGCCAGGGTGGATGCAATCTTGAGCACACAAGTCCTCTTTCATGCCACGGATGAACCTGAAAGCTCGAGGAAAGATGACAAGGATGCCAAAGAAAGAGACTGCCCAACACATGACGATCCTGAGCAACAACTTGCCCTGGTAATGATCGAAGAGCCTGAACGGAACAACACCGCAACAACACCTTGTGAAGTTGAGAAGAATGTCATGGCGGTAACCACTTCCGAGGCAGAAACCCTGGTCGAAGCGGCAACCGCCTCCTCGGCAGCGACTGATGCTGAAATAGCAACCACTACCGAGGGAAAACCTCCACCCACTGCCTCGGCTATGCCCGACAAAGATTACATACATCCACGTTCGCCATGACACTCGCACAACCACATGCAAGAGCAACCCGATGACAATCCCTCGCCAATGGAATATGAGCAGGTAATAAACGAACCTTTTAAATTCTTTGAAAACTCACCAATTCCATTGCAGGTATTTGAGGAACCAACGCCAATGGATTTAGAATCATCATAATCTCTACTGATGGAGACCTAGGAGTGGCCAACAGAAATTGATATGGGGAGTCATGGCACTTTCGAATGTCTCCTTGACCTGCAAAGCAACCTGACAAAGGACTGCCAAAATAACTGGCTGCCGCAACAGCAGACACGACAGCAAAGGCTACTTTCCACCATAACGAACTTCGATGAGAATGGGGTAAGTACATGGTTGGATATAGATATAATTTTTCCTAAACATATGTTCACGTGTTTAGGAACAATGCCAAGATGGGAGGACTTTATGAACTACAAAGGAACTAGAAAGAAAGTCGTCGCTATCATGATAAAACAAAAAGGAGTAGCCACGACCACATTGGCCCAACCCTTTTTGGGCAAAATTGTAACTCGATGGAGGGTGCGGATGGACATAAGAAATATCAGAAACATCGCTCCTCAAATTTTATTTAGTTTCAGTTTTTAATTTCGTTAATTTAAGATAAGAGTTTCAAGGATTAATTCCTTCTTGAACTCTTAAGTTTTTATTTTATTTGTTTTTCTTGTCTTTTCCAATAAAGAACTCACAACAACCTAAAAACCCAAGGCCATCAAGACATGGTGTTCTCTGCCTCCGCAGTATCTAGTTTCGCTGCCCTGGCAGTAGAGGAGGCATCCTTTGAAAGATCGGCAACCAAGGTACCCGCCACCCGGTAGTACTGATGCTGCCGCCCTACTCCCGCCACCCAGCATCACTTGCCCATCTTGCCGCCCCAACATCACCAGCTGCATGTACCGCTGCAACACACTCAGTCGCCCAAACTGCCTCAGCATCCGCCAACGGAAGCAAAGATACTTGCTAGAGCAGGATGAGTCAGCAGCATGTGAAAGGAAGAAAGCAAAGCAGACGGACTGTAGAACTAATGTTTTGATATAATAATTGAAAAATGTTTTGGACTGATTTGAAAAAGTATTTAAAACATTTCCAAAGTCCAAACAACTTGAAATTATGTTTAGGGAAGTTTTTAAAAGGGTTTTTCATGTTCTTCAAAGCCAAACTTCACAAAACTGTTCAGGTGTTTCGAAACACCTTAGGGCGTTTTGAAACAGGGGATTACAGTAGCAAAAACATTTCGAAACAAGTTTCGAAACGGGCTTTCCATGGACAGAATTTTTGCCCAGCGTTTCGAAACGGGCTATGCCGTTTCGATACCCCTACGTGGCATTGACCACAACGGTCATAAACCCCAAAGGCTATTTCCCAACCAACTTTCAAATGCAGGCGTTTCGATACGGGCGTATAGCGTTTTGATACTGGTTTCGAAACGGCAAGGGGTGTTCCGAAACCGGTACCTTGACAGACTGCAACGGCTCTTTCTACATTGAGAGTGTTTCGAAATGGCTTCGAGTGTTTCGAAACGTGGAGCTGCAGAACTGCATTTATGGTGGGAATTAAAGTCCTCAACTGCTCCAATTTGATCCCAACGGCTAGTAACGGCTACAAACTCAATCGGGAGTATAAAAGGGACCTCCAAGCATCAAGAGAAGGCTAATGCTCATATTGTCAAACATCAAATGATCAAAAAGTGTCTTAGTGCTTAAATTGTCAATTCTTGTATAGAAAAACACTAGTGAGCCTAAATTGTCAAATTTGCTCAAGTGTCTTAGGTTTTGGCTGAGTGCTTAATTGTGCAAACAAACACCTATTAGAGGGTTTTAAGTTTGCTTTTATTGTCTTTTTGTAAAGAGGGTTTTGATCAAGGCTTTAAGTAGAAAGCTTGATCAGTTGTAAGGGTTTCCTCCTAATCCTAGAAAAGGGGACGAATCAATAGTGGATTGATTGAGAAATCCTTAGTGGGGAGCTAAGGTAGTGGATGTAGACCTTGGTTAGAAGGTTGAACCACTATAAATCATTGTGTCATTTCCCTTTTAGCTTCCACAACCCTTCTACCCAAAAATCCACCTCTCCACCACTTGGTGAGCTAAATTGGTTGATCAAATCGAGCCCCACACAACTCAACAATTGGTATCAGAGCATGGCTCAATCGAAGGGGATTCATATCCTATTGAGAAGATCCGGCAAGCTCGATCACTTTTTCATCAACCGGCTCAATGGCACATTCAATCGACAAACCACCTTTCTTTGACGGAACTCACTATGCCCATTGGAAGACAAAGATGAAGTTCTTCATCAAATCAAGAGATTACAAGCTATGGGATGTAGTTGAAGATGGTCCGTTCATGCCTCAAAGAAGTAAATCGGAGTGGAGTGCCGACGATCGCAAGAAGATGGAGCTAAATTGCAAAGCCTTGCATATTTTATTTTGTGCATTTGGTCCATCCATCTATGAGAAGATGTCTTCTTGTGAGAGTGCCAAGGAGGTATGCGACAAGCTTTAAGTCACATACGAGGGAACCAATGAAGTCAAGGAGACCAAGATTGGGCTCCTAACCTTAGAGTATGAGAACTTCAAAATTAATCCAGAAGAGAACATCGAGAAGATGTTTGATAGGTTCTCCACTATCACCAATGGTCTCAAAGGCTATGGAGAAGCCATCCCGGAGGAAAAGCTTGTTCGAAAGCTCATCTACTCACTTCTCGAGTCATGGGACTCAAAGAGGACCACAATCATCGAAGCCAAAAATTTTAAGACCTTGAAGCTTGATGAACTCATGGGGTCACTCCTTACTCATCAAATCATGAAGAAGAAAAAATAGGATGAGAAGAAAAGGGAAGAAATTAGAGCTATGGGAGAGAAGAAAATCAAAGGGCTTGACATCAATGCAAGTGCCATGGCTCTCAAATCCTCCACTTGTTATCATGTCTACTTAAGTGAAGAGGAGGATGAAGATGAAGAGATAGTTCATCTCTTCAAGAAGTGTGCCCCGTTCATGAAGAAAGCCTTGAGAGAGCTTGAACGAGAACCTAAGAGAAAGGAGAGGGCAAACACTTCAAGCCATAAGAAGAAGGCACGTGTGGCTACTTGGAGTGATGAGGACTCCACCAACGATAAACAAGCCAATCTTTTCCTTATGGCCATCGAAGAAGATTCAAGGGTAACTTCTAATTCATCTACTTCATGTTCTTATTCCTTTGATGAATTACAAGATGCCTATGATGATTTGGTTTTAGATTTTAAAAGCCACATTTTGAAAAACAATAAATTGATTTCAAAGTTATAAATTCAAAATGATTTGCTTTCTAAAACCAAACTTGAACTTGAAGCAAAACTTGTAGAGTTTGAATTAAAATGTTTTGATTTACAAAAATTGCTTCAAAATGTTCAAGAAGAAAAAGATTTGATTTCCAAAGAGCTTGAAAAGAAAAACAATTTTGGAAAATCAAATTTTTATGTTAGACAATCTAGTGCCCCTAGATTTATAAAAGGTAAATGTTTTAGAAGTGTTTGGGTCCCAAAAGGACTAACCACTTCAATTAAAAAGGATGACATTGAAAAATGGATTCCTAAGGGGACTAAAATTTGTGCTACTAATGTTCATGGATCCAAAGCAATTTGGATACCAAAAATTACTTGATTGTCTATTCCTAGGTGTGATGGAGATGTTCAACAAGTCAAACTTTAAGGGGGAGCTCCATGCACACAAGGAAGAACACTTGAAGAAGGAAGGCTTCACATCCTACCTTGAGTTCAAGTGTTGGTAAAAATCTAGTTGTTTTAGCATTTATTTGTTTTATTTTTAGTTTATTCAACTAGATGATCATAAATGTTGGACTAACATTTTTTTAATGATGCTTTGAGTGAGGGGGAGCCATTTTAAAACCAAATTCATATTTTTGTCAATTTTTACCTCTATTGTTATTTTGAACTTAATGTTTTAAATTCTTTTTTATATAACAAAAAGGGGGAGAAATGGTTTGAAAAATTTAATTTTCAAAAATTGAATTTTCAAATGAATAAGGGGGAGCTTTATTTGAATTAAAATTTTTAATCTCTTATTCACATTTTTAAAATTAAAGGGGGAGAATCTCAAACAATTTTTCAAGTGAGTTTTATTATATCAAAAAGGGGAGATTGTAGAACTAATGTTTTGATATAATAATTGAAAAATGTTTTGGACTGATTTAAAAAAGTATTTAAAACATTTCCAAAGTCCAAACAACTTGAAATTATGTTTAGGGAAGTTTTTAAAAGGGTTTTTCATGTTCTTCAAAGCCAAACTTCAAAAAAATGTTCAGGTGTTTCGAAACACCTTAGGGCGTTTCGAAACAGGGGATTACAGTAGCAAAAACGTTTCGAAACTTGTTTCGAAACGGGCTTTCCATGGACAAAATTTTTGCCCAGCGTTTCGAAACGGGCTATGTCGTTTCGATACGCCTACGTGGCATTGACCACAACGGTCATAAACCCCAACGGCTGTTTCCCAACCAACTTTCAAATGCAGGCGTTTCGATACGGGCCAATAGCGTTTCGATACGGGCCAATAGCGTTTCGATACGGGTTTCGAAACGGCAAGGGGGTGTTCCGAAACGGGTACCCTGACAGACTGCAACGACTCTTTCTACATTGAGAGTGTTTCGAAATGGCTTCGAGCGTTTCGAAACGGGGAGCTGTAGAACTGCATTTATGGTGGGAATTAAAGTCCTCAACGGCTCCAATTCGATCCCAACGGCTAATAACGGCTACAAACTCAATTGGGAGTATAAAAGGGACCTCCAAGCATCAAGAGAAGGCTAATGCTTATATTGTCAAACATCAAATGATCAAAGAGTGTCTTTAGTGCTTAAATTGTCAATTCTTGTATAGACAAACACTGGTGAGCCTAAATTGTCAAATTTGCTCAAGTGTTTTAGGTTTTGGGTGAGTGCTTAATTGTGCAAACAAACACCTATTAGAGGATTTTAAGTTTGCTTTTATTGTCTCTTTGTAAAGAGGGTTTTGATCAAGGCTTTGAGTAGAAAGCTTGATCGGTTGTAAGGGTTACCTCCTAATCCTAGAAAAGGGGACGAATCAATAGAGGATTGATTGAGAAATCCTTAGTGGGGAGCTAAGGTAGTGGATGTAGACCTTGGTTAGAAGGTTGAACCACTATAAATCATTGTGTCATTTCCCTTTTAGCTTCCACAACCCTTCCACCCAAAAAACCACCTCTTCACCACTTGGTGAGCTAAATTGGTTGATCGAATCGAGCCCCACACAACTCAACATGGACAAAGCTCCAAAAAATTTCACCTATCGGATTCCAGCCATCTCTTGAGGCAAGGAAAAAGGAAGCCTCATCCTCTCCAACTACGAAGGCAACCTCAGCCTCAAAATTAACTGCCCGTCGACAACTCCGCATAGACGACAGCAATGCTGGCACTTCAATTTAAGTTTCTTACTCTTTCTATCTTATGTGTCTTTATTTTCTATTTGTGATATTTTTTTTATCTTTCTGTTTTTGTTTGTCATGCATTGAGGACAATGCAACCCTCGAGTTTTGGGGTAGGCAGTCCTCCTATTATTAATGGACTAATTATATTTTGTGTTTATAATTATTTATTTTTAGGACTGAAAAAAAAAATTTCGCTTAAGTTTTTAAACTTCTCTTACCTGCCTCGGTCTTCACTGTCGTGACAATAGCTTTAGAATGTTTTAGGAAGTATTTAGAGCATTACTGTAGTTCTGAACGCTTAAAACACTTTTGTGACTTATATGTTGTTAAGACTCTGTTAGTAAACTTAGAATAAGAAGCTTAGCCACTTGAGTTAGATAGAAAAAGCTTAGACTCATATTTACTCTTAGAGGTGCCTAACACTGGCTCTAGAAAGAAAACTAGAGGTGCCCGAAATTGGGTCTAGGAAGATAACTAGAGGTGCCCGAAACAGGCTCTAGTAAAAATAGAAAGCCTTCAATCTAAGTTACGAAGTAAACTAGAAGTGCCCGAAATTGGCTCTAGTTATAGTATTGCTCCGGACAAGTCCGTAAACATCCGAAAAGGGATTGATCTTCATGGTGAAGGTGTTGTGAGTAATGGTTGTTCATTGTGTTAAGCAAAAGCCAAAAAGTTTCATTCTTAGTTAGATTGCAAATGCATTTGCATTTGCGACAGTCAAGAAGAAAACTACCTCATACATCATTGTCGTGACAGTTTTCGTGACAAAAGTGGCGACTGTGAAGACAACAGAGATGGAAATGCGAAGAGGAGTTCGACTGATAGAGGACTTCAAGCCTGAATTTTGTAGACCACTCACATAATTTTTGGAGCCTAGAAGCACAAGGAAGGCCTTGCCCAAAGTTTGAGGAGAAAGTGAAGCAAGAAGATAGGGCAAACTAAGGGACGTTTATTCAAGAGATTTAGTCTTTAAATAAATTGTACTTTAATTCAAACTAGTATTCTTGGCCCTTAAGAAATCTTACACTCAAAGCCTATATATATGATTGTATTTCGACAAGGGAAGACAACCTAGTTCCTAGCCGTCTTCCATCATAAACCCTAGCTTTTCTCTTCTACATCACGTTCTAAACCTTCCCCAGGGGTAAGGGTTGATCTTGTAAAGTAGTTGTAAGGGTTAAACTGTTTCTTAGGATTTTCTGTTTAATTAAAAAAATTCAAGTTTATTTACTCTGGTTTCAACATCTCATAAGAGTATCGGGATCAAAGAGGACTCAACTTAGGTCAAGAGCCCTATATATACCCAATGTATGTAAGGGTATAGGGGCATACGCATAGATATCATAATATCTCGGAGAGGGATCAAGGTATCAACGGCTTCTACCGAACAGAGTGAGAATGGGGCGTTAGCTAGATAAGTTGGAGTGTTGGGGGTCACGGCCCAACTCTCCTAGGGTTTAGACGCGTGTATGTAAAGTAGATTGTGGGAAATAGTTGTATAGTTTTGAGTTGTTTTCAATAAACTTCTGAGTTTGCTTAATCCATGCTTATTGTTCATTGAATTAGTCCACATCAGTCAATTGAAGAGAAAATCTATTTTTTCAGGCACGAAAGTGCAAGGCTCACGAAAGGGTTAAGCACATTCACAACTCACAAAGGCGTGACTAACTTGGTTCCACACCCGTCCACAAGTTTCAGCGGCTCAAAGGGATTACCATCAGACTTGTTTAATTTGGTTCTACACTAGTCCTCAAGTTAGGCAATCTCGAGCATCTTAACCTAGAAATAAGAGGGATCACTTTCGACTATCCTGTCGAACTTGGAATGTCTGCCAGACATGCCGCCAGGACATCTTGCCGTTCAACCTACCGAGAAAGTACACACCCCTGCTGTGGCAGCAACCTGCTACAATCGTGTGACAATGTCGTAGTTTGTCGCCCACATTACTCGTCGAGGCATCAACTCATGGCAGCGCGAGACATACTCAAGACTTTGCAATGCAGTCCACAGGCTACTAAGCTGCACTTGTCTTACCCAGCTTATCGCCCAATCTCTCCCTATTATTCCTCTCATCACTATCTTTATCTTTATTTGTGTTTTTATGTTTCCACATCTTGAGATTTAATGGCACATTTATTAAATCTTTGTGCAGGAAACCATTCAGAGGAGCTATTCCAATCCCTGTGGGGACAATATATTTTATACTATAACTCGACAAGAGTGTACACTTGCGCTCGTAAATGGAGAACACCCAAAAGCTCTACAAGTTTTTATCGCCACTTCTGGGGATTGGCAACAACAACTATGTTTGAATTATATATATAGCCTCTTTTCTTTCTTGGTGTATGTCCCGCCAGGGTAGCAAAACTCGCAGCAACATTCACCTGAGGAGGGGAAGGACATGCCCAGACGAATAGCCAAACACAAAGACCGTCAGGAAGTGGTTATGCTTGGGAAAAGCGCAGTCCAACATAACCTAACTATTATTTTAATTTTAATTTTTAATTTATTTTTATGTATTAGGAATAGATTAACTTTTTTTAATTATCATATTTATTTTATTTCAGGTTAGGAAGGAAGGAAGGACCAAGAAAGATGAAAGAATAAAGGAGAGGCCCAACTAGCAGCCAAGGCAGATGAGCATAACAGCTAGTGGCTCCATAAAGACTAGTCGAATCGGCTATTTTTGCCCCAACGAGCGGAACAGATATCTGTGTGAACGACTAGAATCTCACTATTCGTGCTGTAATAATTGTCGCCCATTGACAGCATGCCCGCCAAGGCAGTGGAGAGAAACGGCTTTATAAGGCCAACTATTCTACCACCCATTCTTCATTGTGCTCTCTCTTTTCTCCGAATTCTTTCTACATTCTTTGCTTCCAAGATTTCTTTGCTTTGTTTCCTTTCACTTTCTTTTTACTTTCTTTAGGAAAACAATTGTTTCACAAACAATGACCTCATCACAGAAACCCGCCGCCACCGCCAAAACCCAATACAAGAGGTTCTTAAAACCTACTGTCGAGGAGACCTACAACCAGTTCTACAAGGACATGCAACTATGGGAAGAGATGGGCTTCCACTACACCCAGCCTGATGGTAACTTCGGGTTGGAACCTTCCCTGTTTGAGACGATCCATAATATGGGCTGGGACCAATTCGCACGGCAGCCAGATGGGATTTGCAGCCACGTGCGAGAGTTCTATGCCCACCGGCCTAACCTAGAGAGCCTATTTTTCTACGTACGAGAAGAAGGTGTCAAGTTAACTACTTTTATGATCAACAACTTCTACAACATTGAAGTCAGCGGTGACCCGCACGGGGAGTGGGAATCATATCTGATGCGGCACAACTACAACCAAATCAAGAAAGAGCTCTGCAAGCCAAACAAGCCGCGGCTCACCCTTTTATGCAGTATAATGAAGGGGCAACAAATTAACGTGGGGAGGTAATAATCAAGGAAATATATGCCCACGCAGAAAAACCAACTACCAAAGGTCCACTCTTCTTTCTTGCACTCATCATAGGCCTCTGTGCCAATTTTGGCGTGCCGCTTCACCCAAAAGATAAAATTCTTCCTGCCAAGGAAGGATGGAGAAGAAGAGCACGCCAATAAATGATGCATAGTGCAGAGCTAGAAACACCTTCCACAACCCAGCCGCCATCCCAAGCTGCCGCCACCCCAGCCGCAACAGGTAGTACTGATGCTGCCCTTACTTCTGCTGCAATTCCCTTACTGCGCAACTTAGTGGAAAGCTACCAACGAATCGAGCACAAGAAGGTGATCTTAACCAAATATGTAGCAGATGTGCATGAGGCCTTTGTGGCCTACCTGCTGGACAAATACCATGACACCGGACCACAGTTGCTCGCATTTCCAACGGAGCCAGCAGCATCCAAACCGGTACACATCCCTCTAAGACCTGTTGCTGCTCTTGCCACCGACAACAACGAGGGGCCGTACTACCGCCCCATGAGAATAACCTCCCGACCCCCATCCATCCATATGACCTCACATTCTCCTCTAAATCCGAGAAAGAAGAAGAGAGCACTGCTGCCTTCCCAATCACCAAAGCCACTGCTGCCCAGAACTCCGGCTACTAAAACATGGAGATTTCAGACTCCTTTGAAGATGCACCGGCCGAGGTAGCACGAAAGGGAAAGCGACCATCGGCAAAACCCCTAGGTGGAGAAGCTAATAGACAAATCATGAAAGCTGCCCCAGTCGTATCACGCCGCCGCATCGATCGAAGAAGAACCAAATAGAAATGCCATCTGCTACTAGTTAGAAGCAAAAAATTAAAGATTTTGAACTTATAGTTAGAAGTTTACAAGAATATCTTTAAACAATTAAAAAAAGTCATCAAAAGGAGATTGGTGATCTTAAGAAGGAAAAAAATTTGATTTCCAATGAACTTTAAAAAAACAATTTGGGAAAATCAAAATTTTAAGTTAGAAAATCTAGTGACCCTAGATTATTGAATGACAAAGTTTTTAGAAGTATTTGGGTCCCAAAAGGGCAAGTACTTCAACTAAAAAGGATGAAATTGAAAAATGGATTCCTAAGGGAACTAAATTATTTGCTACTAATGTTTATGGATCTTGAGCAATTTGGAAACCAAAAATTATTTGATTGTCTTATATTAGGTGTGATGGAGATTGGTCAATAAAGTAAAACTTTAAGGGGAAGCTCCATACACAAAAGGAAAGACTCTTGAAGGATGGAGGCTTCACATCCTCCCTTTGATTCAAGTGTGGTAAAAATTAGTTGAATTTTATTTATTTAAATTTGTTTTATTTATTTTAATTCAACTAGTTATCATAGTTTTTGGACTAATCATTTGATGATGCTTTGAGTAATGGTTAAATCAAAAATTTTTCTTTGTGTCAATTTTTTAATCTCCTTTGTTATTTTGAACTTAAAGTCTTTTGAATTCCATTTGATATAACAAAAAGGGGGAAAATGGTTTGAAAAATTAATTTTTCATGTGAGAATAAGGGGGGGCTTTAAATTTAAAAAAAAATCTCTTATTCAATTATTTTACAAAGGGGGAGAATCACAAACAAATTTTCAAGTTGTTTTATTATATCAAAAGTGGGATATTGTTCAGATATATGTTTTGATATAATAATTGAAATATTGATTTGGAGTAAATTGAAAATTATTTCTAAATGTTTTGTAAGTCTAAACAACTTGAAAATATGTTTAAGGGTTTTTACAAGGCTTTCGAATGATCTAATATGTATTTTATGTTGTCAAACCTGTGTTTTCAAAGTCATCGTACCGATACGGTATACACCGTATCGATACTCTTTATGGTTTCAGCTACAGGGAAATTCTAGTATCCAAAACCCTTATGGATACACTTTTTCCGTATCAATAAGAAATGCTTTAAAACCCCAATGGCTAGTCGTGTAGCGATACGGTTGTATTGCGTACTGATACGCCTTTACCGCTCCCAATGGTCATTTTCCCAACGACTCATTGAAATGCATGGCATATCGAAACGCTCGTAAGGGAATCAATACAAAGAAGTTGAGGTAGGCGCAACGGCTAGTTTCCAGGAAGGCTGTATCGATACAGTGACACGGGTATAGATACCCTTCTGCCTAAAACTGTATTTATGAAGGGAAATAAAGACCCCAACTGCTCCAAATCATCACCAACGGCTAGAAGCTCATTTGGGAGTATAAAAGGGACATCCAAGAATCCATTGAAGACTAATACTTCAATTGTAAACAACATTATGATGATAATTTGTCTTAGACCTTAATTTCCATTCCTTGTATAGTGTAAAACAAAAATTGATTTTGTAACGCATCGGTTTTGGGCCTAGGTGTTTTGGGCGTTAGGTTAGGCTAGTTGGAACAAAAGTTAGCGATTCGATTCTATAGAGGTGATTCAGGGAAATCATGGTTTGAGATAAGGTAAAAAAATGGGTAAAATTTCTAAAATCATCTAAAACCATATAGATGAGAATGGTTAAATCAATTTTGCAAAATGGGTTTCGTAAAGTGTACATTTTGGGCAGTGACCAAACTGCAAAGTTTTAAAACTATGAAAAGTGTGATTTTCAAAGGTGAGTAAAATTCTTAGAATCTTTAGGGAGCTCTATGGAAATTAATAATTTTGTCTAATTTGACATGTGTTTTAAATGTTTAATTAAGATTAAAGAGTTGATTTATTAATTAAAAGGGAGTTGGTTAATTTGTTAAACAAAATTTGACGTAACTCTTTCACTTCTCATTTTCTGTTCAGCCAATCACTCTCTCTTTTCTCTCAATTTCTTGATTTCTTCCTCTTTCTTTTACTCACTTGATTTCCAACTCTTTTCTTAAGATTTCTCTTGATTTTCCTCAAGTTTCTTGAAGTGAAAACTTGCCAAATTAGAAGAAAAGCAAGGATTGGAGGTAATTTCGTACTAACCCTCTAATCAAGGTTCTTTAATGATATTCCAAATATATTTGACTCTTGATTTGTGTTTTTGATTGAGGTGTTGATTTGTTAAAATGTTGAAATGTTGCTAAAAGAAAAGTTTAAAATGTGATTTTTCGTATTTGTTTTGTTTCGTTTTGAGTTATTTGAGATGGGCTCTAACCGTGTTTTGAAAGATTTATGATGTGGATAATGAGCTTTGATCATAAAACCCCCAAAATCATAGAGATCTCTATTTGTCTAAGTTGTTAGTTTTGGGTTTTTGGCTTGGAAATGTGAAATTTGAGTTGCTAGATGTATCTGGATGATATTAGGTTGTGTTTGGATGTTGATTTATGGTTAAAATGTGTTGGTTGATGGCTAGGTTGAGTTTAATGATTAATCAAATATGATTTCGGTTGTTTCAGATGAGTATTTTGGTGCCTTTGGGCAGAGCTGCGGGATTTTATAGTTTTTTGGTGGTTTTAATGCATTGATATGCATTAATCCTCTATTCTTATGTGGTATAAACAGGGGAGGATTCTTCGGAAGCTTTGGGCAATGTTCTAGGGTGTTTGACGCTTGAATTTCGCGTCGGCAATTGAGGTTTCGGGAGTCGATGAGTGCAAATGGGATTTCCAGCTTTGAAACATATTAAAACTGCTTTTGAGAACTTAGTGTAAGCTTGAAACACTTTACTAAGTTCTAAAGTAAGTAAAGTGATCCCTTGAAACATTTTAAACACTTTACTAAATAAGTTGACGATTAATAAAAAGTATCCCTTGCCAAGGGTTGATGATCCCTTGCCAATAATATGTTGAGGTCAGGGTATTATCAGTTGAAGGTGAAGGATGTAGACGTACCTAAGACGACTTTTCGGATGAGGTATGGGCATTATGAGTTTTTAGTGATGTCGTTTGGTTTGACCAACACACTTGCTACTTTCATGGACATGATGAATCATGTGTTCCATGAGTTCTTGGATCAGTTTGTGGTGGTGTTCATTGATGATATCCTTGTGTACTCTCGTACCGAGGAGGATCATGATAGACACTTAAGGATAGTTCTGCAAGTGTTGTTGGAGAACCAATTGTATGCTAAGCTGAGTGTGAGTTTTGGCTTAGAGAATTGGTCTTCCTTGGGCATGTTGTGTCGGCTGAGGGTATTCGTGTTGATTCGCATAAAGTAGAGGCTGTGATGAGTTGGAGGGTGCCTAAATCAGTGACAGAAGTGCGAAGTTTTCTTGGCTTGGTTGGGTATTATCGTAGGTTTGTCGGGGTTTTTCGAAGATTGCTGCACCTTTGACCAAGTTTTTACAGAAGAATGTTCGCTTTGAGTGGATAGATGCGAGGCAACAAGCTTTTGAGAAGCTGAAGGAAGCTTTGATGCAAGTTCATGTCCTGATCCAACCTAAGTCTAGTAAGGAGTTTGTAGTGTACAGTGATGCGTCCGTTTTTTGTTTGGGCTGTGTGTTGATGCATGAGGGTAAGGTAGTGGCATATGCATCTAGGCAGCTGAAGGTGCATGAGCGTAACTAACCTACTCACGATCTTGAGCTTGCAGCTGTTGTGTTTGACTTGAAGATCTAGAGGCATTATCTTATGTCTTAGAAGGAGTTGAATCTTAGGCAACGTCATTGGATGGAGTTGCTTAAGGATTATGATCTCTCGATCGAATACCATCCTGGAAAGGACATTGTTGTGGTCGATGCTTTGAGCTGGAAAGTGATTGTGGAATTGAAGGCGATGTTTGTTCGTTTGAGCATATCGCGTGATGGTGGTCTTGTTGCTGAATTGCAAGTGAAGCCATCATTGATCCAGTTGATTAAGGATAAGCAGTTGCTTGATGATTCTCTTGTCCCTCACGTTCAGGATATTGCGGATGGTAAGCCTTCGGATTTCAGTTTTAATGGTGATGGTGTTCTGTGTTTTGGGAGTCGAATAGTGGTGTTAGATGATGTTGAGTTGAGGTGTACTATTCTGGCTGAAGCTCATAGTAGTCCTTTCGCTATGCACCCTGGTTGTACAAAGATGTATCGTGATTTGAAGGATGAATACTATTGGGTAGGGTGGAAAAAGGATGTTGCCGAGTTCGTTAGCAAGTGCATAGTGTGTCAACGAGTGAAGGCTGAACATCATGTTCTTTCTGGGTTGTTGCAACCTTTGAAAATTCCAGAATGGAAGTGGGAAAGGATTACCATGGATTTCCTGTTTGGTTTGCCTTTGTCTTCATCGAAGAAGAATTCAGTCTGGGTGATTGTGGGTCGCCTTACGAAGTGTGCACATTTCTTCCCTGTGCATACTACGTATACCTTAGATAAGCTGGAAGAGCTATATATCGCTGAGGTTGTGCGGTTGCATGGGGTGCCGAAGTCTATTGTATCGGATAGAGATATGAGGTTCACGTCGAGTTTTTGGGAATGTTTGCATCAAGCCTTTGGTACACGGTTGAATTTCGGTACTTCTTATCATCCTCAGATGGATAGACAGTCAGAATGTGTTATCCAGATGCTTGAGGAAATGTTGAGATGCTGCGTTATTGATTTTCAGTGTTCTTGGTAGAAACACTTGTCGTTGGTTGAGTTTGCTTACAACAATAGTTACCAGGCAAGTATCCAAATGGCTTCATACGAGGCTTTGTATGGGAGAAAGTGTAGAATCCCTCTTTGTTGGGCAGAAGCTGGGCAAAAGTTGATTTTGATGTCGGCTATGTTGAAAGGTACCACCAAGAAGGTGAAGCTCATGTGTGAGCGTTTGAAGGCAGCATCGGATTGGCAAAAGTCTTACATGGATTTGAAACGTAAGGAGATTGAGTTCGCGGTTGGCGAACGTGTGTTCTTGAAGGTATCGCCTTGGAAGAAGGTGATGAGATTTGGGCGTAAGAGTAAGCTTAGCTCGAGGTTTATTGGACCATATGAGGTTGTAGAGTGTATTGGTCCTGTGGCTTATCGGTTGAGGTTGCCTCCCGATCTGGAAAAGATTTATGATGTGTTTCATGTCTCGATGTTGCGGAGGTACAGATCGAATCCTTCGCATGTGATGCCTGTTGAGGAGATAGAGTTGAATCTGGATCTGTCATATGACGAGGAACCGGTGAGGATCCTGGATGTGAGCAGCAAAGTTCTTCGTGGCAAGACGATTGAGCTTATGAAGGTGTTGTGGCGACAATGAGGAGTTGAGGAGGCCACTTGGGAAAGCAAGGCGGACATGCTGAGACAGTTTTCGCACCTATTTCCTCCAGGTAAAATTTCAAGGACGAAATTTCCCAAGTGGGGGAGAGTTGTAACGCCCTGGTTTTGGGCCTAGATGTTTTAGACATCGGATCGGACCGGTCAGGAATGGTTTGAATCGTATTATGTGGTTTAGGGAAATCAAGGATCGGGAAAGGATAAAAATATGAAGAAAAAATTGCTAAAATCCTCTAAAATCATGTTTAAGAGGTTGGTCAAATCAATTTTACAAAAAGAGTTTCGGAAGTGGTACATTTTGGGTAGTGACCAAAATGTATAGTTTTAAAACTGTGGAAAATTACAAATTTCAAAAAGAAGTCAAAATCTTAGAATCTTTAGGGAGCTATGATGCAATTTTACACCTTCCTTAAATTGACATGTGTCTTAAAATTCTTTTAGGATAATTAAAATAAAAAGGATTTTATTTAATTAAATTGGTAAAATAGGAAATTGAGATTTCATTTCACGTAACTAACTTTAATTTTCAGCAAAACCATTTTCTCAACATTTTCTCCGGAATTCTTTTCTCCCAAACACTCCCTTTGATTTCTAAATCATTTCCAAGAATTCTCTTCAAGTTCTTCAAGTTTTGTGAAGGAAAAACTTGTCAAACTTTAAGGAGGGCAAGGATTGGAGGTAAATCTCATTATCAACCTTCAATATATGTTCTTTATTGAAATTCCCAAGATCTTTGATTCTAATTGTTGCTTTTTGCTATGTTTTTATTATAGTTTTGATTTAAGATCAAAATCTTGCAAAACAATGGTTTAAATCTTGATTTTCAGAATGTTATTGATGAGCTTTATTTTGGATTGATTTTAATTGAGTTTTGAGTTGAATATTATGTTGAAAAAGGGCTTTGATAATATAGATCTCGAAATCCTTGAGATCCTTGAGTTTCGCGATGGTTTTAGTTGGGCTTTTTAGGTGAAATGATGATGTTATGCTTGCTGGAGGTACAAGGAAGGGTTTAGGTTGTTTTTAGATGTGTTTTGATGTTTAGTAATGGATGAAAGTGATGTATGTTGGCTGGGCTTGGTCTAGGAAGCAATCAGTTGAGTTTTCGGTTGTTTCGGATGGGTAAATTGGTGTAGTTTTGCTGAGCAACGAGTTTGTGTTCAGTTGCTGGTGTTGAAATGCATTTTAATGCATTTGGATCTCTATTTTGATGCTCTAAAAATAGGGGATCTTGATCCGGAAGCAAGCGAAACATTTTTGGAGGCTTCGGAGGGGTGATCATCTTGTCGGCGAGCGAGGTTTCACGTATCAGTGAGTGGAAATGGATTTTCCAGCTTTGTAACGCTTTGAGCGTGGTCTTGGGAGCTTAGTGTAAGTTTGAAACACTTAGCTAAGCTCAAGAGTAAGTAAATCGAAAGTCTCTCTCGGAATGCGCTATGTTTTGAATTAAAATGAACTTGAATTAAACGTGGTTTAATTACTATTTTAAAGCATGTTTTTTAGCATTGAGGATGCGGGTTTTGATGCCATTTTGTTAAGGATGCACTTGGTAGGTGATCCTTGGATTTTAGAGATATATGCATTTGAGTTTAAGAATGTTTATGCTTGTGGAAATGGCATTGTGATTTATGCTTGTAAAACAGTGGAATAATGATGTTAAATGATTATATTGGCAAGTGATGGAAATGGCTTTTGGTTACTTTAATCGGATATAATTAACCGGCTATAGGATTGGTGCACCGTGAAGAAAGTCACCTTGGATGCCGTGGGGTTGTGATTGTATTGTATACTCCATCCAAGTACCCTAACGATTAAGGCTAAGATCAGAACGATGGAGGGTTTAATCCCGTGTGTGGATCTTGTGGTATGTGTCTCGTGCTCTCGTTAGTGGAATTATACAACTACCGATGAGTGCTGTTGAGGGTTGTGATTGTACCGTTAAACTCCACCACGGGTGTCACAACGGTTGATGGTTTAATCCCGTGTGTGAGCCTTGTGTGGTCCATTAGTGTGTATGACGCGTGTGGGACAACGCTTGTAATCCGCATATCCGATTTTGTTAATTGTGTTGGTTTTGAGACGATTGGTCTATGATCACTTGCGAGCCAATATAATGATGTTGTGAAACAAATTAAGCATGTGGTGCTTGAGAATTATGCTAGAATGCATGTGATGCTTCGTTTATGCATGAGTAAAGGATTTTGCTGTTATTTTAGTGATGTTATGAGCATGTGGTTTTAAAAGTGCATTGATGCTTTAAAGAGCATGTTTTAAAGGAATGCACATGTTTTCAAAGTGGTGATGATATGGTTTTCGAAATGCATTGATGAATGTTGGTTTGTAGCGGTTCTCACTAAGCTATATGCTTACGCTCATTTGTTTCATCAATGCGGAAAATTAAACAATTGAGGCAGCAAGAGAGCAAGTGGAATCCAAGTACTTTGACTAAGCAATGTATGTGGTTTTACTTTAGTGTAATAAGAGGCAATGGGAGGGATTTCTACTCTTGGTTTTATTTGGTGATGTTAAACACCTGGAGCATGTTTGGTTTATGTTTTTGGACTTCTAAATGGTCTCTATTGGTTTATGGTCTTGTTTATAGTGTTTTGGCTATGCTATGTCATATGATCTAAAGCATGCTTGAGTAGTTAATATTTTCACCTTGAATTGCCATGCTTGATGCTCATGTTATGATGATAGTTAAAGCTCATATGTTTGGTAAGTTGATTGAAGCATGTTTGGATGTTCTAAGCATGTTTAGTTGATGTTAAATGTGGTTTAAAGGCTGTTGAATGTGAAAATCTAGTATGTGTATCGATACTTGATGAAGAGTATCGATTCACTAAGGTTAATTTCAGGCTTTGTGGCTTAGGTGTACCGATACGGATTGCCCACGTATCGATACGCCTAGGCAAAAGTTTGAAGGCCATATCAATACGGGTCTGAGCGTATCGATACCCTTTTGCCAACTTTGGCTACTACCATTTTGCGTATCGATACAGGATAAGGCGTACCGATACGGGTTCGTTAAATTCAATTAATGGAATCTTTTTAAATTTTGAAATGTTGCATTTTGACCCCTGAATGTTGTATGCTCAATTGGTTGAGTTTGGATGATTCGTTTGAGCTGAAATTTAGCATGTTAGCATGTTACATGATTAATTATGGTTTGGTAACTTTAAAATATGAAAAGCCCCTGTAATTTCTAGAAATTACAGTTCAGTCCCTGAAGTTGAATTTTAAGCAATTAAACCCCTAATCGAACTTCGATTACTGTGCCGTTTTCGCCTAATCACTTTGATGAACATACAAGATAACAATGTGTGTCTAGAAAAGATAAAATGAAAAAAAGGTCGTTAAGCAGGGTTGCTTTAACGTGTTGACTTTGGTTTTCCCCATGTATTTTTCTTAGTTCGGGTCGGGCGTCTAGGTCGGGCTAAGGGGGTTACATATTGTGCAAAATAAAGCGTATAAGTGAAAGCCTAGGTTTTTAGCTTCAATGATTGTCGTTCTCTTCCCATCCCATGATTCGAGAAGAGAGTACAATAGCTTCAAGACAAGCTTGTATTCGAGAATCTCCTCTCTAAATCCTTTGATACCATTTACAATTACCAAGAATCGATCGAACATTTTGGAGACAGTCTCATCCGACTCCATCTTGAAATTCTCGTAGCTAAGATTGAAGAGTCCAATCTTGGTTTATTTGACTTCATTAGTCCCTTTGTATGTGGTCTCTAGCTTGTCCCGCACATCCTTTGCGCTCGTACATGAAGACATCTTTTAGTAGATGTCCAGACCAAGTGCACAAAAGATTATATGAAGAGCCTTGTCATTGATTTGAAGCTTTATTCTTTCTTCATTTGTCATCTCATACTTGATCTTTGGCACAAGCCTTCCTTCATTGGTCCTCTTCAATGCGATTGTTGGGCCATCTTCCACAACATCCCACACCATGTAGTCATTGGATTGGATGAATAACTTCATCCTATTCTTCCAATAGGGAAAGTTATCCCCATTGAAATAAGGTAGCTCGGTGGTGTATTGAGATTCATAGAGGTTGGGTGCCGGAAGTAGAAGTCATGGCAATGGTTGAAGTAGATGATCGCACTCGTCTAGGATCTTCTCTTGAGGATGTAAAGCCTTCTAAGAGTCTTGCTCTGATACCAATTGTTGAGTGGATCGATTGAATGGAAAATGCCAAGAGGGGGTGAATTGGAATTTTAAGAGTTGTGAGATGAAATTGGAAAATTGAAGAATCAAGACAAAAGGATTTATAGTAGTTAAAATTTAGAACAAGCTCTACATCCACTACCTTAGTCACCACTAAGGATTTTCAATCAATTTCACTATGAAATCTTCCCCTTTTCTATGCTTAGAAGGAAACCTTTTACAAAGATCAATCTTTCTACCCAAAGATTGATCTTGAGACACTCACAAGAACAAATATTTACAAAGGCAATAAAATGTATTTCGCAATAGACAAATATGCCCAAAATACACTCAACCACACACCCAATTTGAGAATAAAAGGTTTACAATAAAAGGATTACAAATTGGGGTACAAGATATGAAATTTGAGCAAAAGGGTTTGGATTAATTTCTTGGGTATTGCTTTGATGAATAATAGTTGTTGATGGTGCTTAAAATGCTTCCTTTTATACCTTTCTATTGATTTCTAGCCGTTTAGGTGGTTGACATCGTAAATATAGCCATTGAGACTTCATCTTATCACCAAAAATACAGTTCTAAAACTGCCCGTATCGAAACAATACTGTAACGCCTTGGTTTTGGACCTAGATGTTTTAGACATCGGATCAGACCGTTCGAGAACAATTCGAATCGCGTAAAGTGATTTTTGGAAATCAAGGATCGGGATAGGATTAAATTGTGATTAAAATTGCTAAAATCCTTTAAAAATATAATTAAGAGGTTGGTCAAATCAATTTTACAAAAAGGGTTTTGGAAAATGGACAATTTGAGTAGTGACCAAATTGTAAAGCTTCAAAACTGGGAAAATGTGCTTTTTAAGGTGGAAGCCAAAATCTTAGAATCTTTAGGGGGCTTTAAGTCAATTTGACCTTTCTTCAATATGACATGTGTTTTAAATGGATTTTAATTAAAGGATTTTAATTAAAATATGATATTAATTAATTGTTAATTAGTGGATTTTCGTTTTACGTAACTACCAATTCTCTCTCATTTTAGCTAAACAACATTTTCTTTCATCTTTTCCAGAATTCTTTCTTCTAAAAATCCTCTCAACATTTCCTAAATCTTTTTCAAGAGATCTTCTTTAATTCCTCAAGAATTTAGCAAGGAAAACTTATCATCTATTGAAGGAACCAAGGATTGGAGGTAAATCTCGTTCTCAACCTCTAATTGAAGTTCTTTATTGAAATTCCCAAGATATTTGGCTTCTAATAACTATTTTTGATTGAGTTTTCAATATAGTTTTGATTTGAGATCAAAATCTTATGAAAATGTGGTTGAAATCTTGATTTTCGGACTTGATGAGTTGAGCACTGTTTTGTGTTCATTCTAATTGATTTTTTAAGTTGATTTATATGTGAAAAAGGATGCGTCTATAACATAGATCCTGAAATCCTTGAGATCCTTGAGTTTCTTGGTAGTTTTAAGTGTGATCTTGGGGTGTAATGGTGGAATTGTGATTGCTGGAGGTATAAGGATGAGTTAGGTTGTTTAATAGATGTGTTTTGATGTTGATAATGCTTTGGAAGTGTTGTATGATTGTTGGGCTTGGTTTAGGAGGCAATCGATTGAGTTTTCGGTTGTGTTGGAAGGTATTTTGGTGTAGTTTGAGTGGGCAACGAGTCTATGGATTGTTGCTGGTGTTAGAATGCATTTTAATGCATTTAGATCACTGTTTTGTTGATGTGAAAACAGGGGATCTTGATCCGGAGGCTAACGAGGTGATTTTGGAAGCTCCAGAGGTGTAATTTTTGTGTCGAAGAACAAAGCTTCGCGTACCGGTGAGTTGAAATGCAATTTCCTGCTTTGTAACACTTTGAGCGTGCTCTTGGGAGCTTAGTGTAAGCTTGATATGCTTAACTAAGCTCAAGTGTAAGTGTTTCGGTAATCCCTCTCTTGGAAATGTGTTATGTTGATGAGAATGCATTTGATGTAAGAGTGGATTTGTTTACTATTTTAAGCATGTTTAAGCATGGTTTAATGTTGTATTTTAATGTCATTATGATAAGGATGCACTAGGTAAGTGATCCTTGGTTTTCATATGAAAATGCATATGATGTTAAGCATGTGTGCTTGAGGAAATGACATTGTGGTTATGCTTGAAAAATAGTGGATTCATGTGGATAAATGATTATATTAGCAAGTGATGAAAATGGTTTTTGGTTACTTTAATCGAATATAGTTAGCCGGCTATAGGATTGGGTTCACCGTGAATAAAGTCGCCTTGGATGTTGAGGGGTTGTGATTGTACCGTAATCTCCATCCAAGTACCCTAACGATTGAGGTTAAGATCACAATGGTGAATGGTTAGTCCTGTGTGTGAGTCTCGTGTATGTGTCCCATACTCTCGTTAGTGGAATTATACAACTACGGATGAGTGATGTTGAGGGGTTGTGATTGTGCCATTAATCTCCATCACGGGTGTTGAGGGGTTGTGATAGTGCCATTTGTCTCCACCTTGTGTAGTCTGGTAGTTTGTATGAAGCATGAGAGACAACGCTTGTAATTCGCGCATCCGATTGTGTCTTGAGTTGAAATGGTTTGTGGACTATCAGTTGAAAGCCAATATAATGTAAATGAATAAAGTGAAGCATGAGATGCTTGTATGTGATGCAAGGTTGCGTGAGAAAGTTGTATATGATGCAAGAATGCATGAGATGCTTAGTAAAGCATGAGCAATGGTCTAATTGTTATTTATGATGTTATAGAAGTGCATGTGTTCTTAAAAATGCATTGATGTCTTGTGAAGACATGGTTTATAAAAAGCCATGTGACATAAGTGGTGGTTTTGCAATTTATGTTAAATGCATTGGTGAATGTTGTTTAGCGATCCTCACTAAGCTTTAAGCTTATGCTCGTTTGTTTCATCAATGCAGAAAATTAAACATTTGGATGCAGGTCAAGAGCAAGAGGAATCCAAGATTTTGCTAAAGAAATGTTTGTGGTTCACCCTTAGTGTAATAAGAGGCAATGGTTGGGAATTTATACCTTGAATTGTATGAGGTTGATTCTTTTGCTTGAGCATGTTTGTTTGTCTATACTTGAGTGGTAAATGGCCTTTGGAGTTTGGATTTTGGTTTATTTGGAGTTTTGAGATGTTATGGTTTTGGCAAACTAGGAAGCATGCCTTTAGTGTCTTTGTTTATGTGTTGGTTGCTATGTTTAGACTATAGCTTCGATATGATGATTGTTGATATGTATCCTTGATGTATGCATGTTGTGGCATGTCCTGGGGTTAATTCGAGTGCGTAAAAGTATGAAAAACCAGAATTTTCTGCTGTCACAATGCATGGTGTATCGAAACACCCTTAACTATTTCGCAACGGAGGCCTGTAATGGCCATTGCCTTTCGGAACAGCTGAAGGTGTTTCGGAATAGTTTGCCACTAAAGAGGCATGTTTCGATACTGGTCTCGAAACACACCCGAGTACCGAAACGTTCAACACCGTTTCGATACGGGCGTTTCGGTACGAAGGTTTGGTGTTCCAAAACGGATAACCGTTGGATGATGATTTTGAATTGTTTTAAGTTTTCGTGTTTTACGTTTTAGTCCTGAATGTTGTGAATGCAATTGCTTAAGCGTGGAATGTCCTTTTTAGTTGAAATTTGACAGAGGAGCGTGTAATGTGATTAATTACACATTGGTAAGCTTAAAATCCATTAAGTTCTTATATTTTCTAAAAATAACGTTTAGGTCCCTAAAAGTGTAATTCATGCAATTGTGCCATTAATCTCCATCACGGGTGTTGAGGGGTTGTGATAGTGCCATTTGTCTCCACCTTGTGTAGTCTGGTAGTTTGTATGAAGCATGAGAGACAACGCTTGTAATTCGCGCATCCGATTGTGTCTTGAGTTGAAATGGTTTGTGGACTATCAGTTGAAAGCCAATATAATGTAAATGAATAAAGTGAAGCATGAGATGCTTGTATGTGATGCAAGGTTGCGTGAGAAAGTTGTATATGATGCAAGAATGCATGAGATGCTTAGTAAAGCATGAGCAATGGTCTAATTGTTATTTATGATGTTATAGAAGTGCATGTGTTCTTAAAAATGCATTGATGTCTTGTGAAGACATGGTTTATAAAAAGCCATGTGACATAAGTGGTGGTTTTGCAATTTATGTTAAATGCATTGGTGAATGTTGTTTAGCGATCCTCACTAAGCTTTAAGCTTATGCTCGTTTGTTTCATCAATGCAGAAAATTAAACATTTGGATGCAGGTCAAGAGCAAGAGGAATCCAAGATTTTGCTAAAGAAATGTTTGTGGTTCACCCTTAGTGTAATAAGAGGCAATGGTTGGGAATTTATACCTTGAATTGTATGAGGTTGATTCTTTTGCTTGAGCATGTTTGTTTGTCTATACTTGAGTGGTAAATGGCCTTTGGAGTTTGGATTTTGGTTTATTTGGAGTTTTGAGATGTTATGGTTTTGGCAAACTAGGAAGCATGCCTTTAGTGTCTTTGTTTATGTGTTGGTTGCTATGTTTAGACTATAGCTTCGATATGATGATTGTTGATATGTATCCTTGATGTATGCATGTTGTGGCATGTCCTGGGGTTAATTCGAGTGCGTAAAAGTATGAAAAACCAGAATTTTCTGCTGTCACAATGCATGGTGTATCGAAACACCCTTAACTATTTCGCAACGGAGGCCTGTAATGGCCATTGCCTTTCGGAACAGCTGAAGGTGTTTCGGAATAGTTTGCCACTAAAGAGGCATGTTTCGATACTGGTCTCGAAACACACCCGAGTACCGAAACGTTCAACACCGTTTCGATACGGGCGTTTCGGTACGAAGGTTTGGTGTTCCAAAACGGATAACCGTTGGATGATGATTTTGAATTGTTTTAAGTTTTCGTGTTTTACGTTTTAGTCCTGAATGTTGTGAATGCAATTGCTTAAGCGTGGAATGTCCTTTTTAGTTGAAATTTGACAGAGGAGCGTGTAATGTGATTAATTACACATTGGTAAGCTTAAAATCCATTAAGTTCTTATATTTTCTAAAAATAACGTTTAGGTCCCTAAAAGTGTAATTCATGCAATTGAGTCCCTAAATGCTTTCCGATCGTTGTGCTCTTTTCTCCCATGTTTTCTCGTGTAATCACATAGCGTTAATGTGCATCTAGAGAAGAGAAGATAAAAAGGGTCTTTAATCAAGGTTGACTTTCGGGTTGACTTTGGTTTTCCCCGTGTAATCTTCGTAGTTCGGGTCAAACGTCTAGGTCGGGCTAAGAGGGTTACATATACCTACCTGTTTCGAAACATGACTAAAAAAGAAAGAGTCGTTATGTGCATTAAAGAGGCGTATCGAAACGTTTGAAAGCGTTTCGAAACAATAGGGGGATCGTTTCGAGACTTGTATTGAAACAGTTGAGCTCATAAAATTCCAGTAGAAAAACGTTTTGAGACCAAGCTAGGCCGTATCGAAACGAGTACTTTACTTTAAAATTTTTGGTTCTGACATGCAACTGTCGAATACATTAAATGCCCAATTTGAAAAATTTTAACCCCCGTATTGAAACAGTTAACTGTCGTTTCGAAACAAAGTCAAAGTATGACTTGCCCAGATGAAGGTCGTATCGAAACGGGCTGAAGTCGTTTCGAGACTTATTCGATATAAAAAATTCCAGTAGTAAAACGTTTCGAAAAAAGCTTAAGCCGTATTGAAATGCCTGAGCAAAATCTATAGATTTAGCTTGAAAACACTTAGAAGAATTTATAGGGATTATTTTGAAACCTTAAAACATTTTGGGTTAAACTTTTACTTGTGAATTTTTGAGCTTTTTGAGAACTTAAAAATTTATTTACTTTCCAAAAGTGTCCTTAAAATATTTGTTATATCAAAATCAAATTAATTCAAATTAAGGGTTTTACAATATCAAACAACTGGGTAGTCATAGCATAAAGTCTAGTACTGAGTTAATATGTTCTATACTATAACAAATTATTAACATGTACTCAAGCATATGTATTCAAGTTCGGAGAGTAAGTATAATAAGTTGTCAATTTTTTGTCTTCTCAATATATCTTAGTGTTCCAAATGAAGTAATTCGTTATATCCCATCGGTTGCAACACTCTATATAGTTTGTTAAGTGAAAAAAAATAAAAATAACAATTTTTGTCAACTATACTTAAATCATGAATCCATTCTATGGTTCCAAATTTTATTAAAATAAAACTATCTAAAATTAAGAAACAAAACAATTGCATACGAAACATAACTAATTTTGTCAATTCAACTCAAATCAATAATTAAACTTCTACAGAGCTTGGTCCCAAGTTTGGTTTAGGTTCGACTTCCGGATCAGGTTTTTGTACCGGTTCGAATTCTCTTCTTACGCTTCTATCTCTACCTCTACCTCCCCCCCCCCCCCCGAATCTGCCTCCAGACGACCTGACACCCGATGATGACTCACTTGGTGCTCCTTGGTTCTAGACTTGTGGAATTTCAAACAAAAAAGATAAGCTTCTCGTTGAGCTTTGGTCGTCAACTTTGGTTTTCTGTTTGCCACAAACCACTAATGGTACTTATAATTCAAGAAATCAATATCATTTAGTCGAATGGGATCACGAGCCGGCAACCTACTTGACCTATCAAGCCACCATGCTATGTATGACGAATATATCTTTGGTCAATTCCCTTCGCTCTTACCTTGTAAGTCCACCTTTTCAAACTCATTCATATTCGTCGGGTCCTCCGACATAGGCTGGTGGTATCCAAACTACCTAAGAACCCGATTGTCGTAAAACATCTTAACAATCGCAAAATTTAATAACAACATTACTGAACACCAATATTCGGCATCTTCGTAGGCATCATTCAGAATAACATGCTGAATATCATCATCCTCATCATATGGCATCCATCGGAACTACAATAAAACCTACAAAACCAGAAAATTCAATCAAAATAAATTCAAATTTTCAAATTTAGATCTAAAGAAATTTTGCGTTACCTACTCTTTGCAATACATGTCAATCTTCACTCTAACTTCGACGGTTATTTTTACCTCTAATGCATTCTTTTTGAATTGTTGGGCCCATCTCTATAATTCAAATACATAGATGGATCATGATTTCTGTAAATAGCATTTAAAATAATTATGTGAATTAACATTATCACCATGAAGCGAGCGGGAATTCAAACGAATGATCGCAAATAAGTGTCAAGAATAGAAGCTTGTACCAGGCTCATGATTGTATCAGCACCACACACCCACCAATATCAACGTGCATGAATCTATCGTTGACGTCTATTTGGGTCGATGACTTGCACAACTCGCGGTGAAATGAAAAATAATATTGCAGATCCCCAACTAAATTGTTTTGCTACCCACGACGTCTCTAAGAACGAAAGGTATTGTGTTTGCACGTAAGAACTTGATTTGTCCGGCATTAACATACCACCGAGAATGAGCAATATATAGGCTCGAGCAGCCCAATCAATTTCTGCCAATGTGGAATTTCCATCCACTTGAAAATCACTCTTTAGCCATGTCAGCTTCACACGTTTACCATCAATAGCATGTGATGGTGGTGTCTTCCTCAAATACTTGGAGCAGTAATCATTAACAAAATAATTATTCTTACCAATTATTGGACTTCCTGAAATTGGGACACAGAGATGCATAATAACATCTTCGAGGGTGATTGTGCACTCCCCATACGGTATGTGGAAGGTATGCGTCTCCGATATCTAATGCTCCACCAACCCATTAATCATGTAACCCCCTCGTCCCAGTCCGGGCGACTAAACAGTCCGAGTGGGTCACACCGGGGATATCCGAGGCGAAACCCGTTAAGGCTCCACTTCGGTTAACAACCCAGGAAAAACTTTTTGTTGAGTGTGTAAAAGTTCTATTATTTACACCTTTTTTAACCCATATTTCTGCTGCATTCAAGCATCATTGCATTGCATTTAGGTTAGTTTACAGCAAAACATCACAAATATATTAAAGGCACAGATTCTACTAAAAGATGGCTAATTTTGTAGGCTGCTGCCATAGTGACGGAGAAGGTGGGCGCAGGGCAGAGAAGTAAAAGAGCTGAACTGGACAAGTAGACGATGAGGACGATGCTGCCATGGATCTGCCGTGACAGCAGAGGACGACAGCAAAATAGTGGAGGAAAAGCAAAGTGGACCTCGATAGATAGAGAAAATTATGCTCGTCTGTCGTGTGAAAACCATATATTTTTCCAAGCCCCGGATCAAAAGATATGCCAAGCCAAAGTTCAAAGAGAGGAAATCCCAAGAAACAAGGAAGGCGGCTGAAAAGTAGGATACTTGAAGATTAAGTCTTTATTAGAATCTTACTTTTAATTAAAGTTGTAATCCTTGTTAACTTAGAATACTTGAGCCCAAAGCTTATATAAGGGCATAGATTTTAACCTAGGAGACATCTTCCCCATAACCGACAGCCAAACCCCTCCGCCGTTTACCCGCCGTCGACATATTCTAAAAACCCCCTAGGGCCACGGGTTGTTTTGTAAAGTAGTTGCAAGGGTTGTTTTGTTTTAGGATTTTCCAAGTTCAATAAAATAAACTTCAAGTTCTCTTATTTTGGTTATTAACATCTTGCAAGAGCATCGGGAGAGCATTGTGAGGTTATCCATTTACTTAGCATCGGAAGAGTTAAGTATATGAAAGAAATAAGAGCGAGTTCTCTAGTTTATAGTTGAACTATCTTGTGCCTAGGGATAGGGAAAGGTTAAGTGGCTAAAGAAGAATTCATACACATCGGTGTTCATCCTTCGATTCACGCCGGGAGGTATCATCAAAGACGTGATCATCGACAGACTTGGACCTAGGGATAATCCAAGGCAGACTGGGATTCTTGCCAAACTTGGGGTACGGAGTTGGTGTGTTTGCTGCCGCGACAGCCAACGGACAGCCGCCGCGACAGGTGCTGCCGCGACGGGCACGACGACAGAACTGGAGTTCCTAAGCATTGCAATACCTGCACTACTGAGCAATTCAATGCCAGCCTATTCTCTCTATCTTGATATCTCAATTGTTTTATTTACGCTTTGCATTATTCTCGTGACAATTCTCTCAAATATTTTCTTTACTTCCGTGCAGTGAACTAAGGTGAAGCTATAGCCCAATCCCTGTGTAGACGATATCCGATACTTCGTATCACTTTACTACTTGCGTCGTGTACACTTGCACTACAATTGCGATAGACTCTTTTACACGCAACAAGTTTTTGGCGCCGTTGCCGGGGATTGGCAATATAACTACACCATTCTTTTATTGCACTTTTTGTTTTCGTTTTTGTTTTTGTTTTTGTTTTTATTTTTATTTTTCTATTTTTCTTTGGTGCTTTCAACTCTTGCTTTTCACGAGGTTTTCTTGTTTATGCAGAGATCTAAAAGAGGTGAAGATCCTGAGTATCCATTAGATCCGGAAGTTGAACGTTCCTTCCATCTCAAGAAACAACTTCGCCACCTTTTAGCCAGGAACGAGTACCTTGAACAACAGCTAGAGAAGATGGCCCACGTTGGAGACGACCCTCCTGTTGGAGATGGAGAGGGCAGACTGCCTGTCGGCGACCCGCCCGCAGCAGCCGGACGACGGTCCTGTCGTGACTACATGTTGAACGATCATGTAGAGTTGGAAACCACGCTGCCGGATATTGATGTTAACAACTTCGAGCTTAAACATGTCATGTTTAGTATGATCAACAATGCCGGACAGTTCAGTGGTGCTGTTACAGAGGATGCTAGGGAGCATCTCAAAACATTCCAGGAGATCTGTGGTTCGTTTAGACTGCCAGGAGTTAATCCGGAGATACTGAGGCTTCGGTTATTTCCCCATTCATTGAGGGACAGAGCTAAAACTTGGTGGAAAAAACTTACGCCGGGTTCAATTAGAACTTGGGCAGATTTATCTCGTGAATTTTTATCTCGTTTTAATCCTTCGCATTTATCTGAGCGATTACGTAATGAAATTGCTACTTTTCAACAGGAAGATGACGAGCCGATGCACGAGGCCTGGGACAGATTTACTACTCTTCTACGGAACTGCCCAATGCATGGATTCCCTGTCTGGAATCAGGTAACTAAGTTTTATAATGCTGCTAACTTACAAACTCGCATTCGAATTGATTATGCAGCAAACAGACTATTATTGGATAAAGATCCAGACGAGGCATTACAAGTTTTGAAAAATCTGGCCAAGAATGAGGAGCAGTTTCCGACTGCAAGAAGAGGGAGTAAACGGGTACTTGCTGTCAAGGATTATGAGGCCGACAGCACAATGAAATCACAGGTAGCATTCCTTACTAAAGCAATGAAAAGGTTATTGAATGATGATGGATTACAAGGATTTGCTGTTGAGGAAGTATGTGATATTTGTGAGGGAAATCATAATCGGGATGAGTGCCCAATACAAGTAGAAGAGGGAAAATAAGTTGGAAATTACAGGCCGAATTATAATTCCAACAATTATAATCCCAATTGGAGGAAGGATCCCAAATTTTCCTGGAGTAATCCCAACAATGCCCTGAATTCTCAAGCACATAATCAGAATCAGGGAGGTCCTAGATTGCTGACGCGACAGTAACTGCCGCCGCAAGTGCCGCAGCAACTGCCGCTGCAGCAGCAACAGCAGCCACCACCTGCCACGAGCAGTATTCTGGAGCAGACTCTGGCAACTTTTATGTCTCAGACCGGTACTTATATTGAGAATATGAATCTGTTTGTCAAGAAGATAGAGAATTTCATGGATAAAACAGAGATGCGGATGACAAATCATGAAGCTACTTTGAAATCTCTGGAGACACAAATGGGTCAGGTTTCTCAACATATTAAGCCGAGGCAGAATGGAGGATTCTCTAGTAATACTGAAAATGCTAGACCGCCCACACATGAGCAATGTAAAGCGATTACTACTAGGAGTGGGAAGAAATTACCAGGGCCTGAAAAAGAAGCCGAAACAGTAAAGGAACCGGCCTTGGATAAACCTACCGAGGAAGCTGCCCCGACAGGTGATAAACAGACTACTGCCGATGAGCCTGTCACGCCAGTAGAAGCGACAGAGGAGAAAAATGATGATCATCGTCCTCAGATTCGTATGCAGTGGGAAGGACGTATTGCTGACTATCGTCCCCCACCACCTTTTCCCCAACGGATGCAGCAAGCTAAGCAAGAATCTCAACTTAAAAAGATTTATGATATTTTTAAGCAGGTTCACATTAATATTCCGCTGTTAGATGTCGTTAGGGAAATGCCCGGTTATGCTAAATTTCTCAAGGATGTTATGTCGAAAAAATCTAAACTTGGGGAGTTTGAAACGGTAAAGATGACAGAAGGTTGCATGAGCATTCTCCATAGGCAGCCACCCCAGAAAAAGAAGGATCCGGGGAGCTTCATCATACCTTGCGTAATCGGAAATAAATTTGTGGGTAAGGCACTTTGTGATCTTGGTGCTAGTGTTAATTTAATGCCAAAGTCTGTTTTTCAGAAATTAGGTATTAGAAAGGCGTGGCCCACGACAGTAACTCTGCAGCTGGCAGACCGCTCTTACGTTCATCCAGAAGGAAAAATTGAAGATATTCTGGTAAGAGTGGATAAGTTTATTTTTCCTGCTGACTTTCTTGTTTTAGATTGTGAGGCAGACGAAAACGCACCAGTCATCCTTGGGCGACCCTTCTTAGCCACAGGAAGATCACTGATTGATGTGGAGAAAGGAGAACTCATCATGCGAGTAAACAATCAAGAGATTAAGTTGAATGTTCTCCAAGAGATGAAACATGCTGATGTGGACGAGGAATGCAAGGCTATCACTGACGTTACCCTTGATCAACCCTGCATCAGGTCGGGCTGTCACGATATTAAATTTGGTCACTGCCGCGGCAGCCACCTACAAGACTGTCATGACAGCACTGACGGCAGCACCGACGACAGCAACTCCTCTGACTCCGATACATTTGATACTGAAGATCAAGAGGAGGTAAACTGGTTAGGCAATCGTCCAGGTAAGTTATTCGAACCTTTAAATTATACTTCGGATAACCATTTAATCCAAAAGTCTTCTACTGTTAAACCACCTGCCCTAGAATTGAAGCCCCTGCCAGGGCAACATAAATATGCTTTTCTTGGTTCAAATGATACGTTGCCCGTAATCATCTCTTCTAAGCTGCCGCAGGAACAGGAACGACAGCTAATCGGCATGCTAAGGCAGCACAAAAAGGCGATTGGATGGACGATAGCAGACATTCAAGGCATTAGTCTGGCGTTATGCATGCACAAAATCCTTCTAGAAGAAGATCATAAGCCGACTATAGATGCCCAAAGGCGGTTAAACCATGCGATGAAGGAGGTGGTGCGTAAAGAGATAATCAAATGGTTAGATGCTGGTATTATTTACGCCATCTCCGACAGCAAATGGGTGATCCCGGTGCAATGTGTTCCCAAGAAAGGAGGAATGACCGTGATAACCAATGAGAACAATGAGTTAATCCCAACCAGGACTGTGACCGGTTGGAGGGTTTGTATGGACTATCGGAAGCTTAACAAAGCTACCCGAAAGGACCACTTTCCTTTACCCTTTATTGATCAAATGCTTGATAGATTAGCGGGTAAACCTTACTATTGTTTTCTTGATGGTTACTCAGGTTACAATCAAATTGTTATCGCACCAGAGGATCAAGAAAAGACGACTTTCACATGCCCCTACGGAACGTACGCTTTTAGGAGAATGCCATTTGGATTATGTAGTGCACCCGCCACCTTCCAAAGGTGCATGATGGCCATATTCTCCGACATGGTAGAGGACTTCCTTGAGATTTTTATGGATGATTTTTCCGTCTTTGGAGACGATTTTGAGAGCTGCCTCGGCAATCTACACAAGGTACTTGAAAGATGTGAAAAAGCTAATCTTGTTCTGAATTGGGAAAAATGCCACTTTATGGTGGATGAAGGGATAGTCCTTGACCATAAGATTAGCTGCCGTGGGATAGAAGTCGACAGGGCTAAGATAGAAGTGATCGAGAAGCTGCCGCCGCCGACCACAGTCAAGGGCATTAGAAGTTTCTTAGGGCATGCTGGTTTTTATCGGAGACTCATTGCAAATTTCTCAAAAATCACCAAGCCCCTATGCCATCTTTTGGAGCAGAATCGACCCTTTGACTTTAATGAAGAATGTACTGAAGCATTCAAGGTTCTGAAGGAAAAACTAGTAACAGCCCCAATAGTACAGCCACCAGACTGGACACAGCCATTTGAGATCATGTGCGACGCTAGTGACTATGCTGTCGGGGCAGCACTTGGGCAGCGCAAAGATAAGCTGTTTCATGTCATATATTACGCCAGCAAAGCATTGAATGACGCCCAAGTGAACTACACCACCACAGAAAAGGAGCTATTAGCTGTGGTGTTCTCCATCGACAATTTTCGTTCTTACATACTTGGGACGAAGGTAATAGTGCACACGGACCATTCTGCCCTAAAATATTTGTTCGCAAAGAAGGATGCAAAGCCTAGATTGATACGGTGGATCCTGCTATTGCAAGAATTCGACCTTGAAATCAAGGATAAAAAAGGGACAGAGAATCAGGTGGCAGATCACTTGTCAAGGTTGGAGAAGGGACAGAGTCTGCCAATCGATGAGACACATATACTGGAGACCTTCCCAGATGAGCAGCTCTTTGCTGCAGCAGTCGTTGCTGCGACAGCCATGGCGGCAGGTAAGTCTTCTGAACTTCCCTGGTATGCTGATTTCGTTAATTTTATAGTTAGCGGAATACTTCCTTCTGATCTTAATTATCAAGCCAGGAAGAGGTTCCAAAATGATGTTAAGCATTATTATTGGGACAAACCTCTTCTTTTCAAAATGTGTGCAGATCAGGTTATAAGGAGGTGTGTACCACAAGAAGAGCAAGAAGACATACTCCATCACTACCATGCTTCACAATATGGAGGTCACTTAGGAGGCAACAAAACTGCTGCCAAGGTGCTGCAGTCAGGGTTCTACTGGCCGACATTGTATAAAGATGCACATAACTTCTACAAGAACTGTGACAGGTGCCAGCAGGCAGGTAACATCTCGAGAAGAAACGAGATGCCACTGCAGAACATTCTAGAAGTCGAGATCTTCGACGTTTGGGGGATTGATTTTATGGGACCTTTTCCATCTTCATGTGGAAATCTATACATCCTCCTAGCAGTGGATTATGTCTCTAAGTGGGTTGAAGCCATCGCCACTCAAAAGAACGATGCCAAGACAGTCCAAAAGTTTTTGCACAAAAACATTTTTTCTAGATTTGGCATCCCTAAGGCGATTATTAGTGATGAAGGGAGACATTTTGACAATAGGGTTATTGCTGCCGCCTTGAAGAAATATGGTGTCAAGCATAGAATCGCGACAGCATACCACCCACAGACCAATGGACAAGCTGAGATATCCAATAGGGAAGTCAAGAACATTCTTGAGAAGATGGTTAAACCAACTAGGAAAGATTGGTCTCTACTCCTTAATGATGCATTATGGGCATATAGGACAACTTTTAAGACTCCATTGGGCATGTCTCCATACCGACTGATTTATGGAAAAACCTGTCACTTGTCTGTCGAGATCGAGCACAGGGCATACTGGGCTATCAAGGCAGTAAATATGGACTTGGACAAGGCAGGCCAGAAAAGGCTATTAGATTTGAACGAGATCGATGAAATAAGGACAATGGCCTACGACAATGCAAGAATTTACAAGGAGAAAACTAAGAAGTGGCATGACAGGAAATTGCTGCCACGACAGTTCTACCCAAGGCAGCTTGTGTTGTTGTTCAATTCTAGACTGAAACTCTTCCCAGGAAAGCTAAAGTCTAGATGGTCCGGCCCGTTCCAAGTGGTACAAGCTATTCCCCATGGTGCCATCACTATCCGATCATTAAAAGACGGGCACCAATTCAAAGTCAATGGACAGCGCCTCAAGCATTATCAGGGGACTGAAGCCCCAGGAATACAGGAAGTGGTTACTTTAGGAGATGCCCCACAAGGCATCCCTAATTTAACCTAAATTTTATTTTTATTTTTTTATTATTTATTATTTATTAGGAAATAAGGTTTATTTTATTCTAATAATGTTTTGTTTTTATAATTTCTGTTTTTAGGAAATAAAGGAGTCAAGAAGAAAAGGAGAAGTGACCCAAGCCCATCATCCATCCATCAGCCCAACATAGCCCATTTATTGAAGCCTGTCGTTCCAGCTGCCGCGCAGACACGGATAAGACAGGCTGTCAACAGACTAACACGACAGACGCGGAAGCGTGTGGCAGACGCGTAACAGACGCATAAATGCGTGTCAGACGCGTCAGACACGCCAAAACTCAATAGTCGCCCCGTTATTCACGCCTGCTGTTACAGCATTAAATGGGCAGCAACTCGACCGCTATAAAACCCCGTTCTCATTCTCATTTTCCTCACTTCTGCTTATTCTTCCTTGCTTTCTCCTCTCGTTTTTATTTGTTTTCTTTACTTTCACAACCCTTGCAACTAATATGTCTTCTAGACGTACCCGCCGCAGTGCTGCTTCAACCTCTTCAGCAGCAGCACCCACCCTACAGTCTTTCGCCACAAAAGAATTATGGGAGGAAAGAGGTTTCATCTACGTCCGAAAGGCAGCAAACATAGGGCTCCGATCATTCATCGCGAAGGCGATAAGGGCTCAACTGTGGGAGCAGTTTGCAGAACAACCAGCAGAATTAAATGACACATTGGTGAGAGAGTTCTACGCTGCCATCGACAGCAGGACGGCAACATCCGTCACTGTCCAAAGGGTAGAGGTACCATTCACAGCCGATAGTATCAACCATATGTATGGCCTCTATTTTGGTCCCAACGACGATGCCCACCAGCAGTTCTTGGACACCCTCGACTCTGCCGCCTACGGTGCTGTCATGGCAGAGGTGACAGAAGAAGGAACGAAGTGGAATACAAGCAAAAAGAACCCTAATTCTGTCAAAAGGGGGCAGCTGCTCCCAGAAGCCAAGCTATGGAACGCTTTCATCAAGAAGCACATCCTGCCGTCCTCCCATAACTTAAAATCTATACTTGATAAAACCAAAAGCTCAACTAGCGCACTTGGAGGCCCTCTTCTTGCACTAGCAACCCACGAACTACGGATCTGCATTGTCAAACAAAGAGAGCGTAAGCATAAAGCTTAGTGAGGGTAAGCTCATAAAACAAACCTCAATAATGCAGGGTCCAAGCATGAGCACATAACCAAGGTAGAATGCATGCTCTTACCTTCGAACCACATGAGTCAAAATATTAATGATGCATGAACACAATTATCAACATCATGCCATGCTCCACAACTCATAAGCTCAACACATGGAAATGCATATATCAATATATATATATATATATATATATCAACGCATTCCTCAATCCGTATAGGCAACACATATATCAATCCATATTGGCACCTAGCTATGACTCGAATACGCGGATAACTGTTGGAACTCACATCCAACAACTCACATTTACCTTACGGTGGGATTAACTCATCACCGTTCCGCGTGGAGGGGATTCCACTCATCCTCACGCCCCGTCGATGGGATTCCAAACATCATCGACTAACATATATATAAGAATATTTTTGGGCGCATTTGACTCACGTGTGCACACTAAACATCCTAATGATCGATCGTTGTACCCAAGCATACAAGTGCCAATACTAAACACAATTCATAACCTTTCACATCAACTTCCGTGCTTAGCACGTACTCACCATGACTTACCGTCATGCACAAACCAGATTCCAAACCACATGCATATAACAATGCATCAAATATCAAGCCTCAATACACATGTATAACACAATATACATAATCACATTAATCATAATTAACATGAATCAAGAGGCATACTCAACATTAAGTTCAACCAAAGTCTCTAACTAAAGCTTGGGATTAGACTACCAATCTAATCCCAACTCTAGGTGGGTCTACCAAGCCCAACCTAGTCCACATGCTTGAACCAACCTTTGAAAATCAATTTTAAAACATTAACCACTCACCGACTATTCCAAGCTCATCCACAATAGCCGATCAAGCTCCCAACGGTTCCGGATTCGTTCCTGGGGCTTCACCAACAAAAATCCTTACTTCTAAAAATCTCAACACAATCAAAATAACCACAAATCAGTTCACAAACCAATGTAGCAACCCGGAACACAAACCAAGCACAAAAACAAGATTTCAAGCTAAAGACAACCCCAAAACCTTCATTCCCGAGTAGCCATGAAGCACAGTCCAAAACCATTGATTCCAATACTTATATCACTCCCAAAAGCTTCCAAAACAACCCTTATACATAGCCTATCCATCAGCCAACAAATCTCCACATTAAACACTCCCAAAACTCAACCTAAAACCCTTCAAAAACCTCTCTAAAACCCAATTTCGGGAAACACCATAAAACCTTGTAAAAATCGAGTATGTTGGACCTTTTAGATTGTAAATAACTTATATAACCTCAACAAATCAAAAACTTAAGTTAAAGATAAGGAAGATGACATTTTTTAATCAAAAATCTCAAAACTCCAAAATATAAAAACAATGAGCTTTATGAAAAATAATGGTACAAGCTTGTAGAGGAAAGAGAGGACAAGTCGAATATGGGTTTACCTTTGAAAAATCACTAAAGATGAGGGAGTATGGTGATGGAATAGTAACCCTTGAGGTAGAGGAAGAGTTTGTCGTGGAAATGGAGAGAAGGGGGGAAGAAGATGGTGAAAAAGGATATCTTAAAATAATTGGGATTTTTATTTTGCAAGACCACTGTTGAGTGTGTAAAAGTTCTATTATTTACACCCTTTTTAACCTATATTTATGCTGCATTCAAGCATCATTGCATTGCATTTAGGTTAGTTTACAGCAAAACATCACAAATATATTAAAGGCACGGATTCTACTAAAAGATGGCTGATTTTGCAGGTTGCTGCCATAGTTGACAGAGAAGGCGGGCGCAGGGCAGAGAAGCAGAAGAGCTGAACTGGACAAGCAGACGATGAGGACGATGCTGCCATGGATTTGCCGTGACAGCAGAGGACGACATCAAGTTAGTGAAGGAAAAGCAAAGTGGACCTCGATAGATAGAGAAAATTATGCTCGTCTGTCGTGTGAAAACCATATATTTTTCCAAGCCCCGGATCAAAAGATATGTCAAGCCAAAGCTCAAGGAGAGGAAATCCCAAGAAACAAGGAAGGCGGCTGAAAAGTAGGATACTTGAAGATTAAGTCTTTATTAGAATCTTACTTTTAATTAAAGTTGTAATCCTTGTTAACTTAGAATACTTAAGCCCAAAGCTTATATAAGGGCATATATTTTAACCTAGGAGATCATACCCCATAACCGATAACCAAACCCCTCCGTCGTTTATCCGCCGTCGATATGTTCTAAAACCCCCCTAGGGCCACGGGTTGATTTGTAAAGTAGTTGCAAGGGTTGTTTTGTTTTAGGATTTTCCAAGTTCAATAAAATAAACTTCAAGTTCTCTTATTTTGGTTATTAATATCTTGCAAGAGCATCAGGAGAGCATTGTGAGGTTATCCATTTACTTAGCATCGGGAGAGTTTAGTATACGAAAGAAATAAGAGCAAGTTCTCTAGTTTATAGTTGAACTATCTTGTGCCTAGGGATAGGGCAAGGTTAAGTGGCTAAAGAAGAATTCATACACATCGGTGTTCATCCTTCGATTCACGCCGGGAGGTATCATCAAAGACGTGATCATCGACAGACTTGGACCTAGGGATAGCCCAAGGCAGATCTGGGACTCTTGCCAAACTTGGAGTTCTGAGTTGGTGTGTTTGCTGCCGCGACAGGTGCTGCCGCGACAGGCGCTACGACAGAACTGGAGTTCCTAAGCATCGCAATACCTGCACTACTGAGCAATTCAATACCAGCCCATTCTCTCTATCTTGATATCCCAACTCTTTATTTACGTTTTTCTTTATTACTCTCGTGACAATTCTCTCAATATTTTCTTTACTTCCGTGCAGTGAACTAAGGTGAAGCTATTAGCCCAATCCCTGTGGAGACGATATCTGATACTTCGTATCACTTTACTACTTGCGTCGTGTACACTTGCACTACAATTGCGATAGACTATTTTACACGCAACAACCACTTATTTACAATTTTGCCATTAATGAGATGGCTATCTCAAATATCTAAAATCCATGGAATTGGGCTTTAAATCAAAACAAGTCTAACATAAAATCATTTGTTTTGAAAACACGAGGCCTAAAATAATATTTTATTATTTTAATTCACCGGACCCCTAAACCTGGGTGTTACAACTCTCCCCCACTTAAGGAATTTCGTCCCCGAAATTACCTGACGGAAACAAATACGGAAACTGCTCAAGCATATCAGCTTTCATCTCCCACGTGGCCTCTTCCACACCTCTATATCTTCACAACACCTTGACCAACTCTATTGTCTTGCCACGCAACACCTTGCTATCAGAAGCAAGTATCTCAACTGGTTCTTCATTGTAAGACAAATTCGGATTCAGTTCTACCTCCTCGACAGGCATAACATGAGACAAGTCTGATTTATATCTCCTAAGCATGGACACATGAAAGACATCATGGATCTTCTCTAACTCTGAAGGCAATCTCAAATGGTAAGCTATTGGCCCAATCCGCTCAACTATCTCATACGGACAAATAAACCTCAGACTCAACTTGCCTTTCCGGCCAAATCGCTTTACCTTCTTCCACGGAGATACTTTCAGAAACACTTTCTCACCCACTGAGAACTCAATCTCTTTTCTCTTCAAATCTGCGTAAGATTTCTAACGATCGGAAGCTGCTTTCAAACGGTCACAAATCAACTTCACTTTTTCAGTAGTTCTCTTAAGCAAATCCGGCATAGGTAACAATTTCTGACCTGTTTCAGCCCAACAAATCGGAATCCTACGTCGTCTACCATACAAAGCCTCATAAGGAGCCATCTGTATACTAGCTTGGTAACTGCTGTTGTAAGCAAACTCAACTAAGGGTTAATGCTTCTTCCAAGAACCTTGGAAGTCAATCACACAACAACGAAGCATATTCTCTAAAATATGTATCACTCGCTCTGACTGTCCATCTAATTGCAGATGATACGAAGTACTGAAATGCAAACGACTACCTAGGGCACTATGCAAACAACCCCAAAACCTCGAAGTGAATCTCGGGTCTCTGTCTGATACAATAGACTTCGAAACTCCATGAAGTCTCACAATCTCGCGAATGTACAAATTCGTCAACTTGTCTAAAGAATTTGAAGTGTTCATTGCTAAGAAGTGAGCACACTTAGTGAATCTATCAACTATCACCCAAACTAAATTCTTCTTCGAAGGAGACAACGGCAACCCTGACACAAAGTCCATAGTGATTCTCTCCCATTTCCATTCTGGAATCTTCAAAGGTTGTAACAAACCTGAAGGAACCTAATGTTCTGCCTTCACTCTCTGACAAACCATACAACGGCTCACATACTCGGCTACATCCTTCTTCAAACCAACCCAGAAATAATCACTCTTCAAATCTCGGTACATCTTAGTACTACCCGGATGCATCGAAAAAGGACTCGAATGTGCTTCGCTTAGAATCAGACGTCTCAACTCAACATCTTCAGGTACTACAACTCTGTCTCTAAAACGCAACACATTCTCATCACTAAAACTATACTCGGTCGGTCTACCTTCGGCTATGTTCTGAACATGAGAAACTAAGGATACATCTTGCAACTGTTTCTCTCTGATCATCTGAATAAAAGAAGGCTTCACTTGCAACTCTATGATCAAACCACCATCATCAGATACACTCAGTCTAGCAAACATAGCTCGCAACTCAACTGCAACTTTTCTGCTCAACGCATCGGCTACTACATTTGACTTACCCGTATGGTACTCGATAGTCAAATCATAGTCTTTCAACAGCTCAAGCCATCTTCTCTGTATCAAGTTCATATCTCTCTGAGTCATCAAATACTTCAAGCTTTTATGATCAGTGTAGACCATGCACTTCTCACCATACAAGTAATGACGCCAAATCTTCAGCGCAAACACAACTGTTGTTAACTCAATATCGTGCGTAGGGTAGTTCTTCTCGTGCACCTTCAACTGTGTCGAAGCATAGGCAACAAATTTCCTTTCTTGCATCAGAACACAACCTAAACCTACGTAGGAAGCATCGCTATAGATCACAAACTCCTTCCCTAAAACCGGTTGCCTAACACTGGAGCATTCGTCAAAGCTTCTTTCAATTTCTCAAAAGCCTTTTGTCTCGCATCTGACCACTCCAACTTCACTCCTTTTTGCAACAGTTTAGCCAACGGAGCAGCTACTCTAGAGAAACCATCAACAAACCTCCTATAGTAACCGGCTAGTCCTAGGAAACTCCTAATCTCTGTCACTAGCTTAGGTTGTTTCCACTCAACAATAGCTTCAATCTTCCTCGGATCAACACGGATACCTTCAACTGAAACAATATGGCCAAGAAACACAACCTCTCGAATCCAAAACTCACATTTACTAAGCTTACCATACAACTGATTACTCATTAATCTCTGTAAAACAAGTCTCAGGTGCGCATCATGCTCTTTTTCTGATCTCGAGTACACAAGGATGTCATCTATGAAAACAACTACAAATCGGTCTAGATAGTCTTGGAAAACTCTGTTCATCATATCCATGAAAGCTGTTGGTGCATTCGTGAGCCCAAACGGCATCACAAAGAACTCATAGCGACCATATCTAGTCCTAAAAGTTGTCTTCGGAACATCACACTCTTTTACCTTCAATTGATAGTACCCTGATCTCAAATCTATCTTCAAGAACATTAAAGCACCCCTCAACTGATCAAACAAGTCATCTATACTAGGCAACGGATACTTGTTCTTCACTGTCAACTGGTTCAACTGCCTGTAATCGATACACATTCTCATACTGCCATCTTTCTTCTTTACAAACAACACGGGAGCACCCCAAGGCGAACTACTATGCCTAATAAAACAACGGTCTAACAACTCCTAAAGCTGACTTTTCAACTCTTTTGGAGCCATACGGTACGGAGCAATAGAAACTAGAGTAGACCCTGAAACAGTCTCAATCACAAACTCTACATCTCTGTCAGGAGGCAAACCCGGTAACTCTTCTGAAAACACATCTAAAAAATCACAAACTGTTTTGATAGCTTTCAGTCTGACCTCACTCATATTCGGATTCATCACATACGCTAAGTAAGCCCCACAACCGGAATCCATCAACCTATGAGCCTCTAATGCTGACACAACATTCGACAAGAACTTAACATTCTCGCCTACTACCATTACCTCGTAGTCATCAGAAAGCTTCAACGAAATTCTCTTTGTCTCAAAATTACACTAGCTCTGTGCTCAACCAACCAATCCATACCCAAAATAATATCAAACCCGTAGAACGAAAGCTCCATCATATCAACCGGAAACACATGACCCTGAATCTTCAGCGGACACCTCCTTTACATCCGTCTAACTACAACTGTCTCACCGAAGGAACTAGTCACATGCATACCTACATCTAAGATCTCAACAGGTATGTCTAACTTCTTTGCATGCTCACTCAAGATGTAAGAATGCATAGAACCCGAATCAACTAAGGAAAGCAAATACATAGACTGTAACTCAAAATTACCTGCTATCACATATGTGTCATTCCATGCCTCTCTCTGTGCATAGACTCTAGCTGGTCCACCGGCCTCTGTCTGTACTGCCACAACATGTGCAAGATTCCTCGGCGCCTCTATCCTAGGTGCATCAGCCCTCGGCTGGAAGTAACCACGACCGCGCCCCCGACCTCTCTGATAGTCAATTGCTCTCGCAGGAGCCTGTGCTAGATTCGGTGCCTGTGCCGCCTGATGCGGACACTCTCTCTTGAAGTGGTCTCTCGACCCACAGTTCCAGCAAGCATGAAAATTACCCCAACACTCTCCTGAATGCTATCTCCCACAACGAGTGCACTCGGGCAAACGCCCTCCAGCTCTATGGCCCTGATGGCCTCTACCATGATGGCCACTGCCACGCCTATGATCAAACTCATTTCCACCGCCCCGGTGCCTCTTCGCATCACCACGATCAAAGTTGTTGTACCTCTTTCCCGAACTGGATCCTCCCGAACGCTTGGTCAGCCCCAAGCTATGCTCGATGTCCTTGGCCCTAGCGACCAAGACATCAAAATAAGAATAATCTGAAGCTAAGGTGTACCTCTTGACTTCCTCATGAAGCCCATATCTGAACCGATTACAACGGTCCCTCTCAGTAGGAATCGATTCCGGAGCATACTGACTTAGACGGACAAAGCGAATCTCATAATCAGTCACTGAAGCATCTTCCTGAACAAGAGCCATGAACTCCTGCTTCTTCTCATCAAGATACCTCGGCCCCAAATACCTCTTTCTGAACGAAATCTCAAAGAAGTCCCAACCAATCTCGGCCTCAGGCACGCCAGTAGTAATGGTGACCCACCAAGTGTAGGCATCACCCTGAAGTAACAAAACTACACAGCCCAACTTACGAGCTCCCACACATCCCATCTCAGCTAAGATATGGGTTGTCTTCTCTAGCCACAACTCTGATCTCTTAGGTGTAGATCCCCTGAACTCATCAGCTCCTAGGCTATAAAGCCTCTCTAACGGTAAGCTAGCATCATCACCCCTCGGCTGAGCTGTAGCCTAAGCTCCGGCAACTGCAACCTGAAACGCTCCCGCTATAGCTTGAACTAGCGGAGCCATATCTATTTCTGCAGGACCATGGCCACCCTGACCAACTTGAGGTCCCGCTCCCTTAGCTCCAGCCTCGCCTCCCACTTCAGGCTGAGGAGGAGGTGGTGGTAGAGGAGCTCCAACTCCAACAGCAGACTCTCCCACATGAGCCTCAACTCCAGCCACCGACTCATTAACAATAGCTGCAACACGAGGTTCCTAACGAACCAACCTTGGTCTACCTCTAGGCCTCGACATACGCACTCACAGATAAAACCTACAACACAACAACAACATAAAAGATAGGGTTAGCAAGGGCAAGGGTTCCAAGTGGCTCAAGTATGTTCCCTCACTTAAAAATCCTTTTTCTGATGTAATAGAAGCAATGGGACTCTACTCAACATGCTTCAAACAATGTACATATACGATCAAACAAGCTTACATCAAGCATACTTGATAAGCAAAAAAACATACTTACATGGCAAACGAACACCGTGCAATTGCAATACAAGAATTTAACTTACATCACTTACCTGCCTGAGGTCTCGGAAACCTCAGGCTCTAATACCAACAAGTGTAACCCCCTCGTCACGGTCCAGGCGACTGACCGGTCCGAGCGGTTCACACTGGGATAACCGAGGCGAAACCCGTTAAGGCTCCACTTCGGTCAACGCTACGAAGCCCGTTCCAAACCGCCTAGGACCGTTTCGATACTCTGAATTTCTCATCAAAATATCAGATTTCCAATAGAAAAAATGTATCGAAACGCCCCCTTTTTGCGTACAGAAACGCCTGGCCTGAAACAAGAGGTTGTATCGAAACGTGACCAACCGTTTCGATACACCTGCTGCGAATAGAAATGTTTTAGCTGGTTTATGGCACAATGCTGCCTCAAACACCAACTAAAACCTCCCACAACCAAGCATGCATCACCCTAAAGCAAAACCACACACAACAAGCATGCTTAACACACTTCATACATACAAAAGCCATACATTGATAGGAAGCATCAATTCAACAAAGATTCATACATAGCATTCAAGATAACATGCTTTAGACAAAACATACACTTAAACATTCAAGGAGAGCAACACAAACATGGTTTACAAAACAAGACATGGCATCCACAAGCCAACTCAACGTCAACATATAAAAGAGTCTAACATGCTCCTAACACAAAACATCAACATACATTAAAAGCTCAAATCCCATTACTTGACTATTACATGTTCATAACTTAAAATCCATACTTGATAAAACCAAAAGCTCAACTAGCGCACTTGGAGGCCCTCTTCTTGCACTAGCAACCCACGAACTACGGATCTGCATTGTCGAACAAAGAGAGCGTAAGCATAAAGCTTAGTGAGGGTAAGCTCGTAAAACAAACCTCGACAATGCAGGGTCCAAGCACGAGCACACAACCAAGGTAGAATGCATGATCTTACCTTCAAACCACATGAGTCAAAATACCAATGATGCATGAACAAAATTATCAACATCATGCCATGCTCCACAACTCATAAGCTCAACACATGGAAATGAATATATCAATATATATATATCAACGCATTCCTCAATCCGTATAGGCAACACATATAACAATCCATATTGGCACCTAGCTATGACTCGAATACGCGGATAACCGTTGGAACTCACATCCAACAACTCACATTTACCTTACGGTGGGATTACACTCATCACCATTCCACGCGGAGCGGATTCCACTCATCCTCACGCCCCGTCGATGGGATTCCAAACATCATCGACTAACATATATATAAGAAGATTTCCGGGCGAACCCGTACTCCATCTTGGTGACTACCATCACCAAGACCACGCGCGCATTTGACTAACGTGTGCACACTAAACATCCTAATGATCGATCATTGTACCCAAGCATACTAGTGCCAATACTAAACACAATTCATAACCTTTCACATCAACTTCCGTGCTTAGCACGTACTCACCATGACTTACCGTCATGCAGAAACCACATTCCAAACCACATGCATATAACAATGCATAAAATATCAAGCCTCAATACACATGTATAACACAATATACATAATCACATTAATCATAATTAACATGAATCAAGAGGTATAAGCAACATTAAGTTCAACCAAAGTCTCTAACTAAAGCTTGGGATTAGACTACCAATCTAATCCCAACTCTAGGTGGGTCTACCAAGCCCAACCTAGTCCACATGCTTGAACCAACCTTTGAAAATCAATTTTAAAACATTAACCACTCACCGACTATTCCAAGCTCAACCACAATAGCCGATCAAGCTCCTTACGGTTCCGGATTCGTTCTCGAGGCTTCACCAACAGAAATCCTTGCTTCCAAATATTTCAACACAATCAAAATAACCACAAATCAGTTCACAAACCAATGTAGCAACCCGGAACACAAACTAAGCACAAAACACAAGATTTCAAGCTAAAGACAACCCCAAAACCTTCATTCCCGAGCAGCCATGAAGCACAGTCCAATACCATTGATTCCAACACTTATATTACTCTCAAAAGCTTCCAAAACAACCCTTATACATAGCCTAACCATCAGCCAACAAATTTCCACATTAAACACTCCCAAAACTCAACCTAAAATCCTTCAAAAACCTCCCTAAACCCAATTTCGGGAAACACCATAAAACCTTGTAAAAATCGAGTATGTTGGACCTTTTAGATTGTAAATAACTTATATAACCTCAACAAATCAAAAACTTAAGTTAAAGATAATAAAGATGACATTTTTAATCAAAAATCTCAAAACTTCAAAATACAAAAACTATGAACTTTATGAAAACTAATGGTACAAGCTTGTAGAGGAAAGAGAGGACAAGTCGAATATGGGTTTACCTTTGAAAAATCACCAAAGATGATGGAGTATGGTGATGGAATAGTAACCCTTGAGGTAGAGGAAGAGTTTGTCGTGGAAATGGAGAGAAGGGGGAAGAAGATGGTGAAAAAGGCTATTTTAAAATAAATGGGATTTTTATTTTGCAATAACACTTATTTACAATTTTGCCATTAATGAGATGACTATCTCAAATATCTAAAATCCATGGAATTGGGCTTTAAATCAAAACAAGTCCAATATAAAATCATTTGTTTTGAAAACACGAGGCCCAAAATAATATTTTATTATTTTAATTCACCCGACCCCCTAACCCAGGTGTTACAAATCAACTGCGGCGCGATTTCAACTCACGAATCTTTGACGCGTATCTAAAACCGAAATTCTCCAAAAATCTCATTAGATATTGGCTTGGCGGATCGCTCCATATCAAGCAAGGTCGAAATTTTGAATCCTTTTTTTACAAACACAAAATTTAAATTAAAGTAGTATTTTATCATTTAAAAACAATAAATTAAAAGTTACCAAAAAAAACCATAAATTCTTACCAACATTCCCATGTTATTCGTGATGTGAGAATCTTGAAGTTTTAACAACGTCATTTTTCCTCAATAGTTATGCGCAATTAAATACCTAAACATCACAAATCAATTGAATTTTTAAATATTTTTCGATTAAAATATTTACAACACAATTTACTATTCAGATTTAAAAAGTATGCATATATAAAAAAAATCGAATAAAAATAAATCATATTCTAAAAAATTACTCTTAGTCTAAAAAAATTAACAAACGTTACATTTAACCTTTCGAATTATGTGTGAGCGTGCTTCTTTCGGTATCATCTATGAAAATCGTACGGGTTCACAAACTCTTTTGCTTTACACGAACAAAATATGTTCAAAAATTTTGTGTGTTCTAAACCCTAAATAAAACTATTTATTTATAAGAAATACAAAACCCTAGGAACCCACTATTTTTCTGTAAACTTCATCACGGACATAAAGTCAAAAGAACTCGTCGTATCCATACGACGAGTTCGATTTAAAATTAAGTTAATCTCGTGATTAAAGTTTAAACTGGATATAAAAAATTAGAACTCGGAGTGAGCCTAAGGCAAATTTTAATAAAAAAATAATTTGTTTTCGAACTCGCGGTGCTTGTACGACAAGTTCAGTATTAGTACGGGAAAAATAAGATTTGAAGTCTTATTTTGGTCAAAATAGGACCTAAGGTCCTACAAACCCATTTTTCTGGCAATTTTGGGGAAAAAAACCCTTTTAAAAAAATATTAGGGAAAATGGCTCCCAAAAACTATTATTTGGCAAAATGACCCCCAAACTTGCCACGTCGGTGAACCTCGCGTTATGTAGGAAGCGAGGTTCGATATTGCGTTCTGCATAACGCGAGTTCAGTCTACATGGCCTTGTTGTTTGTGTTAACGGTTTTACAAAACCTCGCTTTCTGCAGAACGCGGGGTCCCCGATAATTTGAAAGGTTGGCTGAATATATCGCACAGACCTCGCGTTCTGCAGGACGCGAGTTCTGTGCAACTCTGGGCTGAAGAACTAGGGAAAACAAGTGTGGGTAGGCCTGTTCGAGCCCAATTTCGGGCGTGTTAATCGTATATTTTTAACGAACATTGAGTTTGGGGTCTTAGTACTAGAAATTATCTATCGTATGACACCAACACGGTTAATTTCCGTCCATTCTACACTGTTTTAAAATGGCTTCCAAAACCCTATGCTATCATCATTTTTTGAATGAAGTTGCCTTTGAACAAATGTCGATAGGCATGTTCGAGTAGAATTTCATACGTATAAATTGTAAATTTGTAGCTAACATCGAGTTTATGGTTGTAGTACTGTAAATTCTCTATCGTATGACACCAACACGGTCAATTTCCGTCCATGCTACAGTGGTTTAAAATGGCTTCGAAAACGCTATCATAACATTTTTTTTGAATGATTGAAAATATAAGATGACCTACTGTATAAATCAAAGTAGACTGACTTTATTGATTCGATTGTCATGGGCGAACTCGCATATACAAATTACAAATAATTAATTAAGACGGGGGGCTGAGCGATTAGGACACTTAGGAGCTGTGTGTCCAGGATTTAGGCATACACTACAATGCTTCCTTTGTCCGGTTTTTTCTCGATGTTCGACCATATCCTCGGCACAGTGTATTCTTGTAGACCGTGGACGTCCTTTGGCTCTTAGTAGTGCTGGATCTGGGCGTATGGTCGGTTCAGTGTCCATGGCATTCGGATCAACCTCATTTCCGATTAAAGGAAACTCTTTTTCGTAAACCTTAAGCACCGTTTCGAGTAAGTATACCGGATCAACCAGATGCATGTATTGTATCCGTTGGTTAGTGCAAGCAGCAATGGCGTGTGCGCACGAGTATTTGAATGTTTGGAAAATTCCGCACTCGCAGGTTCTTTCCCTCAGATTTACCACGTACGCGTTGTGCTGAATGCCTTCCAACCGCCTGGAAAACTCTGCAACACGAAACTTGTGTCCTTCTCGCGAGAAGAGAGTTGCAGTCATCTGTCTTGATTGGCCCAATTGAGTATGCAGTTTTGTGCGGAAATCCAGATGGACTTTGTGTCCACCTGACATATACTCAGTTGCTTGCCTTCCAAAGGTTGCAAAAAGGGTAGCCAAACGATAATAGGTCGCTTTGACAATGGAAGTGATAGGCAACTGCCGCACTCCCTTCAGATATGAGTTCACTACCTCAGCCAAGTTCATTGTCATGTGACCATAGCGTTTACCCTCGTCACACGATCGAAGCCATTTTTCCTTTGGGATTTTTCAAGGTATTTTGTGCCATCTTTGTTTCTCGCTCTCAGTTCCTCGAGCAGGTCATCCACCTCTTGTTTGTAGTGCGAGTTGCCTATAAGATGACAGTTGAATAGTTATGGGCAAAAAATGCATGCAAAAAGGTTGTAAATGAAAGCGAGTAACAAGTAATATAGTAAATGAAAATGACATAAAGGACATACCCATATTGAGCACCATTTGACGTTCATCACGGTTCTTGAATTGTTGCATGTAGTTTGCGGCTATGTTCCGCATGCAAAAACAGTGGTGAATGTATGGAGGCTTCCAATAGTCACCCAAACGGTCTATCGCCCACAACAGCGCTGTGCCTCTGTCAGAAATAACACATACCCCTCTATCCCTTGATCGTATTACAGGATCAAGGACATATTTTCGTAGGTTCCGAAGGAAGAACTTCCAAGAATCCAAATCCTCCTTCTGGACGATTGCGAACGCAACAGGAACGCATTTTCGATTGACGTCATGTGCAATAGCTAGAAGTAGGGTTTGTGTATATCTTCCGTACAACCATGTGTCGTCGATTTGGACCATCAGTTTGCAGTGCTTGAATGCGTTGATGCACTGGGGGAAAGTCCAAAATAACCGGTGGAATTGACAAACACCTCGGACGACACGATCATTTTCGTATGCCGGAACCGTATCAAGTTTGACAACCATTCTGGGGATGTGTTTCTGTAGAAGATTTAGCCACGGGCGCAACTCTTTGTAAGATTCCTCCCATCGGCCATACATTTCTTGTTTGACCCACCTCCTTGCATACCATGCTTTGTAATATTCAGGACGGTAGCCGGTGACAGCTTGAGCTGCAGCGTGACATGTGGGGACCGACATTGTGGGATTTTTTTTCACCAGTGTCGAAAAGATGTCGGTGAGGTACTTTGCATCAAGGTTCTTGTGATCCTGGCTGAGGCTAGCAACGGTGCATGTATGGGGCCCTTCAAGTTTTGTTATTTTCCAACGGTCGCATGCCCTCTTCAATTGTGATATACGGATTTTCCATTTACAACCTTGATCCTTTTGGATGCAGTGAGCCTTGTAGTATCTGGCTTGGGTTTTCTTCACTGTCGTCTCAACATTCTGACGAAGGTTGTACTGCTTAACTGCCGCCACCGCAATATCCTTTGTCAAGAACGTCATATCAATTCTCAGTTCACCATCAGAATGGTTGACTCTGCCGTCTATTGTGTCATCATGCGAAAAATCAGGGACGTCCATTGCATCCATATCAACCGTTGTGAAGTGGGATGGTGGCTGGAACATAGAAATTGGTGTTGCGTCTACAGGAAAGTTTGTGGCAGTTGGTTGTTCGTTGAAATCTGGTGGTGGAACGGTATCGTCTTCCAGTGGAACTGTCAAGTCTTCTGGTTCATCATATAATGGCCCCAGCTCGTCTTCGTCGGGCTCGGGTTCTCTAATCGGTTCATCGTCAGAAGCATCCTTCGGGAGCTGGAATAGTAGAGCTTCGTCAATCACTACCCTTGGAGGCGAGGATGGGGGTTGACGATCGGGAGACCTCTCACGAGATCGCTCACGAACCGCATTTCCAAGACCAAAATCAAGATCACCATAAGAAGAATGTCTCCCCATAGATGGTTGAACGTACTCCGTGCTAGGGACATACGTTGAGTGTCATCCATATGAGGAATCATGGTCGTGCAGAGCGTAAGAAGACGACGCTCCCTCACCTCCAAAAGAAGAATGTCTCCCCATTGATGGTTGATCGTAGTCGGTGCCAGGGACGTACATTGAGTGTCAGCCATATGATGCTTCATGGTCGTGCGCAACGTAAGTAGACGACGTTCCCTCCCCCCCCCCCAACTATAAGAATTGTATAGATTGTACGATGCATTTGTTGGTGCATTGAATTCATCGTTTGGGGGTTGGTTCAGGTCGAACCCGATACTAGATACGCACGACTGCCTTGGCACAGTAGATGATGATACACCAAACTCGTTGTCTTGGCACAGTAGGTTAAAATCATGTCGTAGACTTGCGGTCGGGCTATCAACGTTGGCATTCGGATCAAAGTCGAAATTCGCTTGGTATTTCGATAACTAGATTAGACTCCAAGAATGATGCATACAGCTCGAGAGGCCCCCCTAATGAATATTCGATGTGGGTTTCGAGCATCATCTCCACATCAGCTGTTTCTGCAATGCTGCATACAGAGTACCTTAAAATGGCTATAGATGTTGGCACCCGATACTTCACGTCGGACAAACGGTGGTTTTCGAAATGAGGGACATTTGTCTCTAGTTCCTTTACCAACTTCTTGAACGATAATCTCCTCGGAATCTTTAGCGTTACTGGATCTTCGCAGTGAAAAACGACGCCGAGTTCGGGATCATTGAATATCTGCCCATCGTAGTAAACTAGAGTACTAACTCCTCGTCTCGCCATTTGAATATTTTGTCAAAGACTTGTGAATTTTTAATACTTGAAAAATTTGAGGAATTGTTTTGGCAATTCAAACATATATTTACGTTTTATGGTTCTGCTTCATATAAGGAGACATTTATGGGTTATTATTGCCACTTGAAATCCCAGAGAATCTGAGTGTGTAAGGGAAATAATGGTACCGGGAGGCAGCTTTAAGAAAATCGCGTTCTACAGAACGCAATAAGCAGGACCTCGCGTTCTGTAGAACGTGATAAGCAGGACCTCGCGTTCTGGAGAACGCGAGTTCTTTTGAATATCGCGTTCTATAGAATGCGAGGTCCCTTTAATTACTTTGTCGCAGATATTCCGTCAGAAGTAATAATAATCGTATTGTGTACTCATTGTCTGTTTGTGTAATTGAGAACATGTTTGAATAATTGAGACAATTGTAGTCTGGTAATGTAATTGAATACTACAAGTGCTACATAACGAGAGGTCCCTTTATATATATTGAGACAGAGATTTCGTCAGAATTAATAAAACGCGTAGTATGTACTCGTTTTCTGTTTGAATAACTGAGACAATTGTATTCTAGTAATGCAATTGAATACTAGCAGTTCTACATAACGCGAGGTCCCTTGAACATTAATAAAGGATGAAAAAAGACGTCATATAACATAATTGGACGATAATTTCAGAAGTTTATGGTTAATCTGAATCATCATAGTCAGTGGACACGTCAGAACTTAGGTTTAGTTCTTCAATCAGCTGTTGTTTTCTTTGTCTACGCCTATACATAAAAAGCTGCAGCTCGTCGGCAGCCGCATCAACATCCGGTGAAGATGGTGCATGTTCATTGTTCAGAGCAGGTTGTCCGGGTGCAGGCGTACTACCTTAGTCGGCGTTGACCTCATCAAACTTAACTTTTAAATCGACGTATTTAGCTCCAACGGAATTGAGACGGTCATACATGTTACGAACGTTTGTTTCGTTCGTAAGCTTCATAACGTAGTGCGTTTCGTTTGCTGACGGTGTTGGGATTCGACATTCCAAGGAAGAAATTTGTTTTTTGGTGCGTTTACTAACCTCGCCTGCTGTCAACTGTATTAAATATTTCAGTGACATTTTGCTGGTGATTGTTGATTCAAAATAAGTATCGAGAAAATAAAATGTTGCCTGAAATTTTGCCATAAGGGGAGCAAAGATTGGGTGTTTAGGGAGAAATTGGAATGAGTAAATGATGGTGGAATTCGTGGGTATTTATAGTAAAGGAAAAACACCACATAAGTAAATTTAACTCGAATGAAAACTTTATTTCACATTTCATTTAACAAAACTTTCAACTTTCAACAAGTATTCTTTAATAAGTAAATTGAGACAACTGGATACAATATTTACAAAAAGTCGAAACAGTATATGCAAAAAGTCTAGGTGGAGAAATATAATCGGCATCGGCTTCTTTCACTCTGGTCGATCTGAATCCGCCCTTGCTTCTTTGACTCTGGACTTCAAAAAGGAGTCACCAAGAGTCTCCTAGATGGTTAGGGGAAGCAGCGGATTTCACAAAATATTCCTCAAGAGGCTCTAGCAAAGTTTTACTGGAAACTCTCTAGGCACTTCTTGACGAACAACGACAGACGACCACAAGCTCCCGAATATCGTGATACGTCGATAAGTATTCTTCAATCAACGTATCATGCTGGGGTCTCAACCCAATTGAACACAAAATCATGATTGAACTTCAACTATCATGAACGAACAGAAAATACAAAAAAATTACAACTTCAAAATCACAGCAAAACAAGAAATCATGAAAAACTTTCACTGGTTACGAAAATCCATCCGCATGCAAATATATAGATCAAACTCGCATTTTGAATGAAGCAAGATCCACAGAACCACAGTGAACTCGCGTTCTGTATAACGCGAGTTCCTTGAGACCTCGCGTTCTATAGAACGCGAGTTCCCTTTTCTCAGAGTTAATAATAGTCCTACTGTAGACACGTGTTATGTTTGAATAATTGAAAGCATGTTTGAATATTTCAGACAATTGGAGATGTCGGTAAGACATTTAACGCTAGCTCCCAACATAAGTGACATTTTCTATGTTATCGTTGATTCGAAATGATGGTGGAATTGTTCGATATTTATAGTAAATGATGGTGGAATTCGTGGGTATTTATAATAAAGGAAATATGCAACATAAGTAAATTTAACTCCTATGAAAACTTTAATTCGCATTTCATTTAACAAAACTTTCAACATGTATTCTTTAATATGTAAATTGAGAAAACTCGATAAAATATCTACAAAAGTCGAAACAATATATGCAAAATGTCCGGTGGGCAAATGTGATTGGAGATCTGCTTGGAAAAGAAAGCAAAGGTCTGGTCTTTGTCATCACTTCTTTAACTCCAGACTTTTTGCATATTGTGCAGGCAAGCTGCGAATTTAAGAAAAGAGTCCCCAAGAAATGCCTCGAAAGTTTTACTGGAAACTCTCAAGGCACTACTTGGCGGTAAATGGTAACCACGCACAAGCTCCCGAATATTGCGATATGTCGGTGGGAAAATGTGATCATAGGTCCCGAGTGAAAGAAGCAGAGCGCGATAATCAGATTTCTTCTGAAATGGTAGCAGCTTTGATCCACATTAGCAAATGTAATCGACACCGGCCGCATTCGTAAAATAGGGCTGCTTCGGCAGTATGGTCGATCTAAATTCGCCCTCGCTTCTTTAACTCTGGACTTTTTGCAGATTGTGCAGGCAAGCTGCGTACTTTAGAAAAGAGTCCCCAAGAAGTGCCTCGAACGTTTTACTGGAAACTTTCCAGACACTTTCTAAAAGTCGTTTCATTTCAAAACTGTAGCCGAGGATCCTCTCGACGGTGGCTACAGAAGCTTCCATTGAAGGGGACGCAGCCGCCCACAACCTCCTGAATATTGCGATATGTCGGTAAATACTATTCAATCAACGTATCATGCGGGGGTATGTACCCCGCGGAACACAAATCTTTAAGTGAACTCCAACTAACATAAAGGAACAAAAAATACAAAAAAAATTCAACTGCAAAAAACGCAGCATAACACAAAATCATATTCAACTGAAAAAAACTTCACTGGTTTCAAAAATCCATCGCCGTGTATATATTTATACCAACCTCTAAGTGACCTCGTGTTCTGTACAACGCGAGGTTTATAGGACCTCACGTCCTACAGAACGCCCATTTGCCACGTCAGCAGATTCACCTCCATCTATAAATAGTAAACTCTTGGGGAGGCAAGGACCACCCACCGAAATCATGTCTAAAAATTTTCAATCGCAGCTACTAATGGCAACATAGCGCGTATTTGGGAAGTTTTTTTCAAACTAATTTCTCGAATATTGCGCTATGTCATTATTTGTAGTTACGTATATACGTCATCATATTCACGTAAGCAGTTTTCGATTGCAGCTACTAATGGCAACATAACGCGTATTTGGGAAGTTTTTTTCAAACTAATTTCCCGAATATTGCACTATGTCGTTATTTGTAGTTGCGTATATACGTCATCATATCCACGTAAGCAGTTTTCGATTGCAGCTACTAATGGCAACATAGCCCGTATTTGGGAAGTTTTTTTCAAACTAATTTCTCGAATATTGCGCTATGTCGTTATTTGTAGTTACTAATGACAACATATCGTGTATTATTATTATTATTATTATATATTTAATTACAATTATTATGATTATTATTATTATTATATATTTACTATTATTAGTATTATTATTTTTATTCTGATTTTTATTATTATTAGTATTATGATTATTGTTATTATGATTATTATTATTATTATTATTATTATTATTATTATTATTATTATGATTATAATTATAATTATTATTATTATTATTTGTAATTAAATAAATAATAATTATTATTCTTATATTTAATATAGTTATTAAATGACTTTCCCGCCTGGGAAGTCATCTTTTAAAAAAACCCACGACCTCGCGTCCTGTAGAAAGCGAGGTCTTTTGAAACTCGCGTTCCACAGGACGCGAGGTCACTTCTGCCCGTTCAGTTCACGCGTCTGTTCCGTGACGCGTCTTTTCAATAAACGTCACATCCTATGGAACTCGAGGTATACGGATATCGCGTTCTACAGAACGCGATGTTCATTTACATCGCTTCCCAGAGGGCGCGAGCTCTTCTATAAATTGGTGGCCTTACCCCCATATCAACCACAGAACGCGAGTTCTTTAGCTTTTTTACAACAAATTATCGGTAATTCTTATCTTACATTCGATATAATAGAAAGCTTACTACGCAACGAGGCGAATCACTACAATCATTATTGGAGAACAACTCTAGAGGTATTACTTTTTCCTTTTAATTTTTTAATTTTTTTAATTTTTTATTTTACTAACTATTTATTTTTTATTTTTTTTAAATTTTGAAGGGATATGAACGTCATTTACAATGCTACCTTAACCGTATCAACATCCCACCAGTTGATGATGTTATGGCGTGGATTGAGCGCGCCGGTTTTGGCCACATAGCAAGGTATATAGGGGTGAAGCTAAACCTGTAACCCCCTTAACCCGGTCTAGACGGTTGAACCGAATTAAGAAAGTCACACAGGGAAAACCAAAGTCAACCCGAAAGTAAACCTTGATTAACGACCCTTTTTTTAAAACACTTGTCTAGATGCACATTAACCTTAGTTATGATCACTCAAACAGCATACTCAAAGATCATAAACATCAGAGATCAAATAGGGACCCAATTGAACAATTTTACAACTTTAGGGACCAAAATGCAAAATCTGATAATTATAAAGTCTTAACCCAAATTAAAGTTACCAACTTGTAATTAGTCAGTTTTCATGCTTCTCTGCCAAATTTCAACTCAAACGGACATCCCAAGCTCATACAATTGCTCAAACAAGATTCAGGACCAAAATGCAATCATTCCAAAACATTTAACTGCCAATAACAGCCCCCAACGGTCAGGTGTTCCGAAACAGGGAGAGCATGTTTCGAAACACGGGGCCGTTTCGCAACGCATACCGAAACGAGGGCTGGCAGAGGGCTTTCCGTTTCGAAACGGTGTCTCCCGTTTCGGACGCCTGGGTAACTACAAGGCACCCGTTCCGAAACGGTAACTACTGTTCCGAAACGACTTGCACAGAATGCAGCACAAAGCTTGCTTAAACACACAATTGGCCAACCAAACAAGCTCTAAATGCAATCAAACCACACCAGCAAGTTACTCAACACACAAGGAACATATATGCATCAAAATCTAGATACATAATCACCCCTAGGTGCACCAACACATTAAACACATTCAAAGCTCATTCATGCTTTTAAACAAGATGCATAGCAAAACAACTTAAGCACAAGATGATCCAAACGTTGCAACATTAATCCATATGATTCAACGTCATATACCAACTTGTCCAACATACATAATCTCGTTACACATCAACATAAGATATTTTTCCCCCATTGCCTTTATTAACTATAGCTATTAACTGAGACATACATCTCAAGTGGAGTTCTCCTTGAATCCCTTGCTCCTCGCTGTTCCAACTTTAATTATCTGCATTGATGGACAAAAAGGAGCGTAAGCACATAATGCTTAGTGAGGAATGCTCAAAACCAAAGCACCATCAATGCAGCGGGTCATAAGACCATTTTTAAAACAAACCCGATTGATAAACCAAAGCAATGTTTGAAAACCCTTTTCAACAACAAGCTTCAAAACCATGCATTGCTCAAACATGAAAACCAACCCTTAGCTTAACAAGCTAAGTAAACCTTTTTAAAGCATAACTTGCAAAAACATCAATTTAACCATTATATGCATAAACACCAAATGCAATGTTAAATTCAAAACCTTGGAAAGCACTTCCACCTCACAACATACCTTTCTTATACTTGATTTTCATTTCAAGCAAGAAACCCTTTTAAAACCATTTACTCATTCAATCCAACACATGCATTAAACAAATGCAACATATGAACCACATCAACAACATTTGCATCATATGCCTTTAAAAACAAGTCTTAGCAAGACTCCAATGCACTAAAGAGATTTCATGCACACATGCATCACTCTCAATAGATAAACAACACTTGTTCAAACTTAGCAAGAAAACATGCGTTCTTAACACATTAAACATTTCTCATGCAACCATGCATCATTCCAAGCATCTCATGCTTCGTTATAAACATGAACATTATATTGGCTTTCAAGTGATAACCAAATCCACTTTTCAACTCAACACCCAATCGGATACGCGGATCACAAGCGTTGTCCCCACGCTTCATACACACTACCAATCCAAGGTCCCCAAATGGACTTTTAAACACCATTTGACCTTACCAAACACAAGGTTCCCATGTATGGACTTTTAACCACCATACAACCTTAACTTTCACAAGGTTCCCATGTATGGACTTTTAACCACCATACAACCTTAACTTTCACAAGGTTCCCATGTATGGACTTTTAACCACCATACAACCTTAACTTTCACAAGGTTCCCATGTATGGGCTTTTAACCACCATACAACCTTAGCTTACACAAGGTTCCCATATATGGACTTTTAAACACCATATAACCTTATCATGCACAAGGTTCCCATGTATGGACTTTTAAACACCATACAACCTTAGCATCACCGATTGGTAGTTGTATAACATCACTAACGAGATCCGGGACACCCTATACAAGATCCACACATGGACTTTACACCACCATTGTGATCTTAACAAGCACAAGGTCCACCAATGGAATTTTAACCACCATTATTACCTTTGCTTACCCAAGGCCCTCGAATGGGAACTCAACCTCCATTATGACCTTAACCATCTCGTTAGGATACTTGGATGGAGTTTACCGGTTCTCACTTAACCACTCCACATCCAAGGCGACTTTATTCACGGTGCACCCAATCCTATAGCCGGCTAACTATATCCGATCAAAGAAACCAAGAACCACTTACATCACTTGCCAATATAACCATCTTACCACAATAGTCCAATGTTTCACATGCATAACCATAATGCAAAAACCATCATTTATCCACCATCAATCCACTGCTTTTAAAGCATTACACAAGCCATTAAACAACATGCAACATTATGCAACAATTCCACAATTTCAATGTCCAAAACCAAGGATCTCTTACCTTGAGCATCCTTCACATATGGATTTCAAAACCAGCATTAAACCATGCTAAAATATGCTTTCAAAACATAAGTTAAAACATGCAAATCACATGCATTGCAACCATCAATCACAATTGCTTTTAAAACCAAATTCACAACACAAACCAAGAGCAATAATCCATTTACTTACTCTTGAGCTTAGCAAAGTTATTTAAACTTAAACTAAGCTCCCAAAACCTTCAAACCTTGGTTTAAAAGCTGAAAACCCAACTTCACTCACCGATACACAAAACAAGGCTAACCAACAAGCCTTCCAAGCATCCGAAACCTTCCGCACCACCTCTAATGCTCACGGATCAAACTCCCCTGTTTCAAGCACACAATAACAGAGGATTAATGCATCATTATGCATTAAAAACACCAGCAACACAACTCAACTCGCTGCTCATCACAAATCCAACATTTCGGCTACCAAACACAACCGAAATTACCTCCAAACACTTCCAAAACTTAACCCAGCCAAGATCCATCACTTCTAACCATTTTTAAACATCAATTAACATCCAAAATGATCACAAACACGTCCTTATACCTCCAGCTATAACAGATCAACAAAAACACTCCAAAAACAATCAAACACTCAAGCAAAACTTAGGAAATTCAACCTATTCGGGATTGCATTGATTAAACCTCAATTCCTCATCAATTTAACATTCATTTAACATCAATTTAACGCCTCAAAACACTGCCCAAACAGATCACACGAAATTTCACCAAAATCAAGCAAATCTTGCATTTTAAAGCCAAAATCAAGATTCCAATTGAAAAGCCTTTAACAAATCACAAATCAAGGATTGAGAACTTAGGAATTTCAGTAAAGAACTGAGAGTTTAGAGGAGAAGGACGTTCTTACCTCCAAACTTGAGTTTCTCCTCTTTTAGGACCAAAAAGCTTGAAGAATCACTTAGCAAATGGTGAGGTTTTGTTGATGTGATGATTAGCAATCAAAAGAGAATTGAAATGAGTGATTTAGATGACAAAATCAGAGGAAAAGTTCTGGAGAGAAAGATGTTTGGGTTGAGAGAAAATGAGAGAAAAGGAAAATGAGATTTTAGGAAAATTAGTTAGAAATAACTTCCCTCCACTTTCTTTATGTTTAAAAATCAGAATTAAAACATTAAATATCTTAGAAAAATCTGGAGAAACTCCCTTTGGGTAAATAGCTCCTTAAAGATTCAAAGTTTCAATCCTTTCTAAAACAGTCACGCAACTTTCAAAATTTACATTTTGGTCACTAGCCAAAATGTCACCCTTCCAAGCCTCATTTTGTAAAATTGATTTCACAGTTCACTTATATATATTAAAAGAGGATTTTAGAACATTTTTCCATATTTTTAATGCAACCCGAACTAGGCTTTCCTAATTTCACCTTTTTACATTCGAACAGCACTTTGACCAAATCGGTCAACGCCCAAAACTTCTAAGCCCAAAACCGGGGCGTTACAAAACCTATCGTTGATCAGCGCGCTGATAGAACAGTGGAGGCCAGAGACGCACACATTTCATCTCCTGATTGGCGAGGCAACAATCACGCTAGAGGATGTTGCCTACCATCTAGGGTTGCCTACAGACGACAACATTATTACGGGTGTCGCTATGGGGTATTGGCCAACTATATTTGCTGAACAAATGGGCGTGATGCCCCCTGAGGAAGTGTGGGACGATGGAAAATAGAATTATCATATTTGGAGGCTGAATTTGGAAACCCTCCCCCCAATGCGGATGAAGTTACACTTTAGGTATTTTTTTTTATTTTTTCACTATTTTATATATCTTTAATATATTTCATTTATTTAAAAATTAGGATGCCTTTATTAAATATTTAGGATGCTTTTATTAAATTTAGGATGAAATTACAAATATTTATTTCAACATTAGGATGCCTTTATGAAATATTTAGGATGCCTTTATTAAATATTTAGGTTTACGATGCTTTTAATAAATTTAGGATGAAGTTACAAATATTTACTTGAAAATTAGGATGCCTTTATTAAATATTTAGGATGCCTTTATTAAATATTTAGGATGAAGTTACAAATATTTATTTGCAAATTAGGATGCCTTTATTAAATTTAGGATGAAGTTACAAATCTTTTTTTTAAATTAGGATGTCTTTATTAAATCTTTATTTTCACAGCGGTTTGTGCGTGCCCACATCTTGCGCATTATCGGCGGGATATTAATGCCAGACAAATCCCGCACCAAGGTGCACGTGATGTGGCTTCTTCATCTTACAAATTTCGATTAGTCTAAAGGAAAATCTTGGGGAGCAGCTGTCTTGGCGTTTCTTTACAGAGAGCTCTGCAGATACGTGGAAGAATTTAGATCATCGATGGGAGGATGTTGTTTACTCCTTCAGTCTTGGGTTTGGTTTCGGATGCCTATTTTAAGCCCATAACTTAGACAGCCCACCGCTATTTTATTTCCGCTTCTACAGAGGTACTACGTAATCTACTATATTTTTCCTATTTTTAAATTATTTTATTTAACGATTTTTTTCATTATTGATTGGTGGAGCGGAACACTGACCCACAATGGCCTGCTGAAGACCCAAAAACAACTCAGGCTTGTTTTGGATAAGTTGAGGCACGACCAGGTAATTCAAAAATTAATTTGAATTTTTTCATACTATTTTTTCCAATAATATTTCATATAACCGTTACAAACGTTTTCATTTTTTTAGTTCGTGTGGAGGCACTGCGAAATTGTCGTGTGGCATGCTATGGATAGGGTTCTCCGACAGTTCGGGTTCGTCCAAAATATTCCACCCATGGTTCCACAAAATATGGATCAGTTCCACCATCTGACGCGCCAGGGGAAGACGGAGGTTGACTGGTCCGAGTACCACGCTCACTGGATAACGGTTTGAGCTAATCGATTTTCCCAACGCCCACCCATTCTCCGACCCATTATCGAAGGGGCCGATTCGGTCGATTTCAATTACCTCCAGTGGTATGCGCTCAATGGGAAGCAGCATATCCTTACTCAGGCCAAGCGCGAGGAAGAGCTTCCCTAGCCTCCCCAAAACCGCCCACGTGGCACCCGTCGAGCGACCCAGAACCAGAGGCAGAGCCAGTCGAGGCAGCGCGGTCCGAGACCACGACGTGACACTGCAGGGGCCTCATCTTCTGGCACAACATTTTCATACTTATAGCTGTCCTTCGAGTTTCCAGTAGATGATGCCTCCACCCCAGTTCGGCTCCTCCGATGCCTACCGTCCCCATATGCCGATGACTGACCTTCCGCTTATCGATTTTCCACCGTTGGCATCTCAGTATGACTTTAGCATTGTGGATCATACGCCGGTGAGTAGCTTGTTTTACTCCCCGCCTAGGCCCAGCACAGATCCGCGTACCGCACACGATGGTGACGATGATGGGGACCAGGGACCACCACATGATGTTCGGAGGTATCGAGATTGTGATCGTCATCCACCCGACTACGAAACGGGTGGACATAGGCGTCATTAGTCTTTTTTTATTGATATGTACTTATGTTTTTAATATTTATATTCCAGACATTTGTTTTTTATAATGTCGTATTATAATTGTGTTTATCTATTATAATTAAACTTTAAAATGTTTATTTAATTTCAGTTTTGAATAAGTTTTATGCGATTACTAAACTGAAAATCGACATTTGTTCAAAGGCAACTTCATTCAAAAAAGGATAATAGCATAGGGTTTTTGAAGCCATTTTAAACCAGTGTAGAATGGACGAAAATTAACCGTGTTGGTCTCATACGATAGAGAATTTCCAGTACTACGACCCCAAACTCGATGTTTGCTAAAAATATACAATTTACACGCCCGAAATTTGGCTCGAACATGCCTACCCACACTTTGTTTTCCCTAGTTCTTTAGCCCAGAGTTGCACAGAACTCGCGTCCTGCAGGACGCGAGGTCTGTGCGATATATTCAGCCGCCCTTTCAAATTCTCGGGGACCTCGCGTTCACACGGGGTCCTGTAAAACCGTTAACACAAACAACAAGGCCACGTAGACTGAACTCGCGTTATGCAGAACGCGATATCAAACCTCGCTTCCTACATAACGCGTGGTTCACCGACGTAGCAAGTTTGGTCATTTTACCAAATAATAGTTTTTGGGAGCCATTTTCCCTAATATTTTTTTAAATGGTAAACTACTGTCGGGGTCACTTTCGTTTCCCGTTTGTACAGATTTAGTCACCACTTTTGAAAAGTGCCAATAAGTGGTCATCTACATTTTCGATGTGTAAAGACTTGGTCACTCTGACGTTATAGTCCGTTAATCCCCTAACGCATTGCTGATGTGGCAAAATTAATTTGGCTTTTAAACCCTGAAAGGGTTGTTTTCAAGTCGTCGTCATCAGACCAACATCTAGAGCCGCGCAATTTCGCCTCTTGTCGTCGGCGGCCGTCAATCCCCTATTGTTCATGTCTGACAGAATTTCTCAATCATAGTACTTTGACAAAGCTGAATGATCCAATTGGTTATTTTCATTCTCAACTCACACTCACAAATTTTAAGGATTCTACTGCACTCATCCTGAGTTTAAACTATTTAGACAGCACTGTGGAATTGGATGCTTAGTTTTGTGGCATCTAAGTTGTGCAAGAAATTAATTGTAGAGATCTGATGTTGAAATTACCTGCCCCATTTGCTTGTATGAAGTTCAGTGCAGAAAGTGATCTTCTTTCAAGAATGGGACCTATAAGGAAGACAGATCAAAAAGACCCATTTCCTGTTTTTGGATCAAAAACTGATTCAAACTTGAAATATACATAATAATTCAAAACAAATATCTACAACCATATACAAAGCCAACACTAGCAATACCAAAGCAAATCGCCAGAGCAACTAACCATGACATTTCATCCCCATTATTTCCACCACCCTCTTCCTCCCATCTTTCCCCCTCTGTTTAACCACACCGGTTCTTCTCTTTGTTCGCCGTTTGCGATTTCAGCACCCAGACTTGAATCTCAAGCAATCTCACCCATTGCCGATAACCAAACAAATGCAATGAATCTTTCATAAGGGCATTCGACAAACGCTCTTTCTCCTCCGCCAAGCCCGCCGCTTTCCTCTCAGCTTCCCTCGCACGCGTTTGCGACAATCTCAACGCCCAACTGGAAACTGGTTCGACCTCTTCAATTACTCCAACTCAGTGAGTTCAACATCCGAGAAATACGTCACACATGCTGCACCACCTGATCATATAAACGTTGAGGAGAGGGGATTGACGGCCGCCGACGACAAGAGGCGAAATCGCGCGGCTCTAGATGCCGGTCTGATGAGGACGACGTGAAAACAACCCTTTTAGGGTTTGAAAGCCAAATTAATTCCGCCACATCAGCAATCCGTTAGGGGATTAACAGACTATAACGTCGGAGTGACCAAGTCTTTACACATCGAAAACGTAGATGACCACTTATTGGCACTTTTCAAAAGTGGTGACTAAATCTGTACAAACGAGAAACGAAAGTGACCACTGCAGTAGTTTACCCTTTTTTAAAAGGGGTTTTTCCCCAAAATTGCCCATTTTTCTTCCATTTCAATAATCCAACGGTAAATCTTCAGACGCGGATTAATTAAAGTCGTAGGATACCTTAAATATAGAAGTCAACGAAAGTCAAACAGCTTGTAAGAATGGAGAAAAATCTTAATTACCGACCGTCATTAAACCTCAACAATCACGATTCCTGCTTTCCTCTACAGCCCTGAAGGAAACTTCGAGGAGCATACTCCTAAAGGTCCAGTCTCTGGATGTATAAAAAGGAAAGTGCATTTAAATATCTGGGTTAGTTCTTTGTATAGATTCGAAATTTGGTATTTATTGAATTTTTGAGTGTTTCCACCAAGATTGGTATGGCAGAAAATCTTATCGGAGGGGCTGCTTTAGGGGCAGTTTTTGGAGAGCTCCTTAGAACGGTTGTAGAGGCGGGTAGAACAGCTGCCATGTTTCGTGATACCTTGAAGGAACTTCAGTACACGCTCTTATCTATGGAGCCAGTAATCAATGAAATAGAATCATTCAACAAAGTTTCTGATAAAGAGCACGAAACAAAACAGCTGGTTGAGATCATCGATAGAGGACATAGACTTGTCACCAAGTGCTGCAGAATCCACAGGTGGGACTTCATCAAGAAGACTTATTATGTTAAAAAACTTGATGGATTCAAGAAATCGCTCGAGAGATTGCTCCAGATTATGCAAGCGCAGCTGATGAGAGACGTGAAAGAGATTCTATTTGAAACCAAAGAGATTAGTGTAGGAATTAGAAGATTGAATTTGAAAGATGGATCTAGCAAAGAGAATGGGGCGTTGAGTCAGGTTTCAGATGTCGGTTCATTCAGGGTTCCTGAGCCTCCAGATGTGGGTTCATTCAAAGTTCCCCAGCCTCGAGGGGAAGTTGTTGGATTCGATGAACCCTTGAAAGAGCTAAAGATGAAGCTTTTTAAAGATGGGGTTTCAGTCATTGTTGTATCTGCTCCTGGCGGATCCGGAAAGACAACATTGGTTAAACAGCTATGCCAAGATGAAGAGGTCAAAGGTATCATTCCCGAGCTTATAGCTTGTCTATTCTTGACTTTAGTTTCTAGCTCTTGATTTGTTTGGTTGTTTATGTAAAATGTGGAAATCACGGTTATATGCACTCAATTATGATTCCCTTTTAAGAAAGGAGGTTGCTTCTTGGAAATAAGGATATAAGGTTTGCTGAAGGAGGTGTAGTTAAACGCTAAAGCATTTGTCAAAGTGATTATAATGGGAAGTCTTGGATTCAATTTTACATCATTTTTATGATTGCCACTTGTAAAAACCAATGCTGCAAAGTATCTTTGAATTTTGGCAGATTTCTAATACCATGTTTGAACAGGAAAATTTGAAGACAACATCTTCTATGTCACTGTTTCAAAGACACCCAACCTGGAGGTCATATTGAAGAGACTACTCCATGTTATGGATCATACTGGAGTGCCTGAATTTCAAAGTGAGGAGGATGGTCTGAACCACTTGGAACGTAAATTAAGGCACCTAGCACTCGGTCCCATATTACTGATCCTGGATGATGTTTGGTCTGGGTCTGAATCCCTTGTTGACAAGCTCAAGTTTAAATTGCCAGATTACAAAATCTTGGTAACATCAAGATTTGCCTTTCGAAGATTTGATTTTAAGTATTATTTGAAACCATTGAATGATGATGATGCGAGGACCCTTTTCCAACACTGTGCATTCCTGCAAAATGAAACACCTTGCATTCCAGAAGAAATCGAGAATCGGGTATTTTATCAGTCCAAAGACTTGATTTAACTTTCACCTCTTGAACCATAAAGAATGGCGTGCTGTGTATTGAATTTTAGGTGATAGAAAGCTGTAAAGGACTTCCACTGGCCCTTGAAGTGGTTGGTAGGTCGCTTTGTGGACAGCCTGTCGCAATGTGGCGAAAACGAGTGAAACATCATGCTAAAGGACTATCCATCTTGCATTACGATGCTGATCTGCTTGCTCATCTTCAAAGCAGTTTGGATACCCTGGATAGTCAGGCAGAAATAAAGGACTGCTACCTAGACTTAGGTTCATTCCCTGAAGATCACCGCATTCCAGCCACTGCGCTTATTGATATGTGGGTGGAGCAATATGAACTCGACGGAGATGATGATGCTATTGACAACCTCCATGAACTCTCTGACAGAAATCTGGTTAATCTAGCAGTCATGAGGTATGCTAGTTGGTTCATACTTTATATCTATTATACAGGACAATATTCATCACGGCTTTGTTGGCCGTAAATTATTGTTCACAGTGCAGGTGTTTGAATCTCTAACTATTGTTGCTTATTCAACAGGAAAGATGATGAAAGTGAAGCCGATGGCCGCTACAATGATCACTTTGTCATGCAGCATGATCTTCTAAGAGAGCTCGCTATCTATCAGAATGGGTTGGATCCCATAGAAAAAAGAAGCCGAATAATAGTAGAGTTAAGCGGAAACAATTTTCCTAATTGGTGGTCGGAAGAAAAGCAGCAACCGCTTAGTGCTCGCCTCATGTCTATCTCCACAGGTTGTCTATCTATACCTCTCCAACTTTCAGAAATACACAATTGAGATATTTATATCCTTCTACTAACTTCTCGTGCCTTTTGTTCTCACAGATGAAACATTCTCATTTAATTGGGGCTACATTCAAGCACCAGAAGTTGAGGTTTTAGTTCTCAATTTTCGGACAAAGAAGTACAAATTACCCGTCTTCATGGAGGAAATGGATAAATTGAAGGTTTTGATTGTCATGAATGATGGTATTTACCCGGCAGAAGTAGGTAACTTCCCACTTCTGTATTCTTTATCCAATCTAAAGAGAATCAGATTAGAGAAGGTTTCGGTTCCATCTCTTGATATGAGCTCTTTACAGCTAAAGAATTTGCGAAAAATATCCTTGGTCATGTGTAATATCAGTCGGGCTTTTAAAAAGGGTACAAACAAGATGTCTTATATTTTTCCAAATCTTTTGGAAATTGACATCGACTATTGTGATGATCTGGTGGAACTTGGTGAAGGGTTGTGTGATCTTGTTCAACTGATGAAGCTCAGCATCAGCAATTGCCACAAGCTCCGTACGCTGCCGGAGGGCATTGGAAACCTGGTAAACTTGGATGTGCTAAGACTGACATCCTGTACTGAACTCAAGACATTGCCCGAGACCATTGGGAGCTTATCCAAGCTTACTATTCTTGACATTTCTGACTGTCTAAGCATTCTAGACATGCCAACCCAGATTGGTGATCTGCAGAATCTAAAGAAGCTTTACATGAGAGGGTGCTCCGCTTGTAACCTGCCCCCAACAATCACAAAGCTGCAACATTTGAAGTATGTTATATGTGATGAGGAGACAGCCTATCAATGGGAGTCTTTCGAATCTTCTCTTAATAATTTAAGGGTAAGAGTTGATAAAGAAGATGTCAACTTGAAATGGCTTCATACATTTTCATAATATGCTATTCTTTTCATATTTCTTGTAATATATATTATGTAACCCAAATAAAATACAAGAAAACTTCTATAACTTTGCCTGAACATGAACAATGATCAAATTTAAAGTGAAATACTGAATGAATTTCAATATGGCATAATTAATAGTGCTCTTAAACTCTAAACATGTGATGGTTACATCATAGTATCAAGAAATACTAAGATGATAGGCAAAGTTCTTAAAGTTTCCATCCGCTCCCCTTATACATCCCATTCAGTGTTGTCAAGGCGTGCCGGCGCCTAGTAGCGGACTCTTTTAGGTCAGGCCCATTTGATCAAGCTCACGGAACAAGCATTTTTGTTAGACTATACGCTTTAAAAAGCCTGTCTAATTGAAATTCTTTTTAAAATCTTTTAGTTTACATTTTTTTTGTCGTTTGATGGACATTTCCTTACTAGGGAAGGATAATACCAAACTCCATACTTCATGATATTTGAGCATTAAACAACAAACACTGATCATGAAGAAACCATGCATGTTGGCCAATAAAAAATAAATTTTTGATAAATAAACTATGTAAAATTAATTTTACACAGCCTGTGTATTTATATTATAAAACCAAAATCCTAAATTCCTAACTATAACCCTGAAAAACTAAATTTTAAACTCTAAATTATATACCCTAAACTCTAAACGATAATTTTAAATTCTAAACAATAATCTTAAATTCTAAACCCTACCACCTAAAACTCTAAACTAAAATCATAACCCTTAAAATTAAAAAAGGCACGTGTAAACTAAAGTCTACACGGTTTGCGTATTAAAGTTTTTTCAATAAAAATTACATATTTTGTGGATTAATTAGATATCAAATCGTTGCTATTGATCGAGTAAGCTATATTCCTTAATCGGTTATTGGATTCCATGGATATATCGAGCTTAATCTCAAGCTAGGGTTTTGACTATCCATGGATATCTCATCGTTGTCATCTATATTGAAACTGAATATCGAGTTTGATATCGTTTTATTGATTTTGATATCGAAATATCGATCATAATAGTTTTCTATTGACTTTCTAGCTCAAGAAGTGGAGAAAGAGGTTTCATCGTCTCCATCTCAAGCTAGAAGCAAGAGGATTATTATCCGAGAGCCTTGAAAGTTTCGGATTGTCAAGGTGAGTGTAGTCGGAGTCTCGGAATTAGGCGAAAAGCCTTCCCGAACCTTTATTTGATGTTATAGTTCACATCGCTAATATTATCATTGAGGAAATTGCATTGGATGGTTAAACGGACACCTTGGTAAGTGTCGGTAAGTTGTTATTGAACATTGGGCATAGTCATTGATATCGCCATTGTGCATTGTCATTGACATAGTAATTGTATAGAAATCATTGGGCATTGACATTGACATTGGACTATGAAATATTGATTATATATATATATATATATATATATATATATATGATTAATATCATATACCTTAGTTTTAAGGTATAGGGAGTTAGTTTAGGGTATAAGGTTTAGGGGTTTAGGTGTATGGGTTTAGAATTTAGGGATAGTTGTTTCAATTTAAGGTTTATGGTTATAATTTAGGGTTTATAGGTTAGGGTTTAGTTTTTAGGGTAATATGGTGAAGGTTTAGGTTTTAACCTATAAACTCTAAATTATAACCCTAAACCTTAAATTGAAACAACTATCCCTAAATTATAAACCCATACACCTAAACCCCTAAACCCTATACCTTAAACTAACTCCATGTTCCCTAAAACTAAGGCGCTTGTGGAAACTTTCAGTTTTCATCGCCTGTGTATATAATATATATATATATATATATATATATATATATATTTGTCATTGGTAATATCGAAATCATCAGACATTGGAATATTATTGATTATTGAAATGGAAATGAACATTGGAACCTTGGATTTGAATAGACATTGGATACAATTGGCATGCCATAGAATTCATGAGCTCAGTGTACGAGTGGACTACGGTCCTAAGGCTACGACCTATATTGATTTGGCGAGGCGGAGGGATGTGTAATGATATTGGTCACATTGGCGAGGTAGAGGGATTAGACCATTCATTGATTTGGCGAGGCGTAAGAATTCGTGTATCCACTATCTTGATTCAATCCAAGGGTTAATGATGAAAAGAACATGTTAAACATTGTATAAAGTTGCATAGCATTGTTATTGATAGGCATGAGATTATGATTATATGAATTCAATACATTGTTGTTGTTGTTTATATTATTTATGACTACCTCACAAGGCAAAGCATGCCTAACGTGTCTCATCTCATGCATTTTTCAGGTTGAAAGATTGTACATCGGAAGATCGGATTACAAAGGCAAGACAAGTCACTACAAGCCTCGAGTAATGTGTTTTTGACTTATGAACTCCTATGAAGGTGGCAAAGTAGTTGAACTAGTCATTTATGCCCATTTTGTAGTGTTGGAGTAATGCCTAAGTTGTAATATGGTTAATGGCCCTAAATGGCCTTTTTGGTTAACTTAAAATGGTTGAAATTTGCATACTTAGCTCAAAAAGGTAAAAAGGTAGTAAACGAATTCGTATGATCATTGAACTTGACATGCTAGTAATTTATACTATTGAAATATTGTGTGTTCAGTTTTGTTGCATTTGGACATTATTTGATAGGTCAAATTGATTAAATACCAGCAAAAATCTGTCATTTCAGGCCATAACGAAACAGGTGATGGCGTTTCGATACGGATAAGTATAAATTAGTCTGAAGAATAGGGTGTGTCGAAATGGTCAATGGCTGTTTCAAAACTTTTTGTCTCTAGAATCCCTCGTTTCGATACGGGTTCATAGCGTATCGAAACGGGTCAAAGTTAAAGTCAAAGTCAAAGGAGGTTAACCCGTTTCGATACAGGGTATGCTCGTATCGGTACGATCTTAAGGGTAAGGTCAACAGGAGTTGACCATCGTTCACCCGTTCCGAAACAACTCTAGGGTGTTTCGATACGGGGTTAGGTAAGTTAGTTAAAGGCTCATTGAACATATTTCTAATTTCACATTTTAGTCACTGAACATAGTAAGGTTAAATTGAATGAGTTAACGATCTCCAAATCGAATGAAATTTTGCACATATGACAATAATGTAGTGAATTCCAATATGGTAAAGTCAATTACATTGAAGGACCCTTAATTTGTCAAAATTACAAATTGGTCCCTATAACTTGTAATGTTTGCGATCTAGCCCTTGGATGATTAATCGTTGCTTATTTGAGTATATTGCACTGAGTTATCTGGTAGTATTGATTCGTTGTATACTCTGACTGAAAATTTTAATAATAAAATGAAATTTTATTGCACCGATTTCTGTATTGATCATCGGTTACACCTTCCGACCCGGTTCTCAACCAGACCGGGAAGGGGGAGTTACAATGCCAATGTGAAGGGTTGCTTTGTTGACATTATTGCAGGTTTGGCATATCAGGATAGAGCTTGGCAGAGCAAAGCAACGCAAAAAGGAAGGAATGTCAAAGAGAATGTCGAGTTGTTGTTAGTAGTGGTGGACCAAAAATTGTCAAAGCACCGGTTGGCAGAGAAGAGGAGTTTGATGCCCGGCCAAGTAGATGTTTGGCCTTGTACACGTCAACCCTAGGATTCAAATATAGGATAAGATGATCACATTCCTTATCCCATGCACATTCAAAATTCAAATTCAAGGTTTAACCTAGGTCACTCTCACATACATATTTAAAGAACTCAAGCAAGCACTTGAGGAGGAGGATTGGATCGACAACCGGATTAAGGAGGCTGCACCAAGGAGACATGGTTCGAGCAGCTTGACCAAGAGCCTGAACCTTGAAGGGTTGCATCGACCGACCCCATTCTCGCTCATTCTTTTTGTTTAGTTATTTTTATTTTTAAAGGATGGTGTGTTTGAGAAACGATGAAGGTTTTTGGATGGATACCCCTACCGTGAACTAAATTTACAGTTTGTGGGGGGATATTTGCATTTGAACCCTGTTTTATGTTTAGTTTTTAATAATTAAAAATGCCTTGTCATTATTTCCCCTATTTGGCATGTTTTACAGTTTTCTAAATATTGTGTCAAGCGACTGGTGGCATTGTTTGCTTATTGCACCTTAATATCTTAACAGACTTAGGGGGTAACGATCAGTTGCTAGATACTAAGGTGAGATGCTGCGACAGAAGATGTTCAAGTAGATGAACTTACTTCGGAAGAGATTCTCCCATTAGGAGTAAAGATTGGAACTTAATCAAATTGATTTATGAAAAACTTCACTAAATACATATAGGGGTTTTTACATGGTTAAATTTGGGCATTGCCATCGACAGAGGCAATGCCAAATTTGAATCTGCTCGGTAATTAATGCCAAGACAAAACATTATTAAAGGCTAGCATGACATGATCACTCATTTGGAAATTCTCTTTGCCAACGCTATTTTCTTTTCACTTCTTTTCTTTAATCACTATTTTCAAACAACTCCAAATCAAACAACACTTTTCCCTTGACAAGTAAATAAGCAAAGCAACCAAACTCTTGGTCAATCCCTGTGGAGATGATACTCTACTAACAATTGTATTACTTGCAGATCGTGTATACTTGCACGCAAAAGACTGAACCTTGTCACTTTTTTCACATTTCCAATACATTTACCACCCTTTTGCCGAGCACTCACACAGTCGAACATTCGACATTAAGGCAAAAGCTTTGTGTTAAGTACGAATTACAATTGCTTTCAAACAATGTTTGAAATAATGTAAGCGAGTTTAATGAAAGCCTAGAAAGCTTTGTTAAAACTCAGAAGTAAGTATTTCTAACTCTCGTGCAATTTTGATTTAAGGCATTTGATAAGAATATGATTATATGATATATTTTGATAAAACCATATCGATAAACTTATTGTTTTTATACATTTAAATTGTTATGACATGTTATAGAAAAAGCAAGGGAGTACAGAAGTGCATAGATTTAAGTTTTCGATATGATATGTGTTGGTTGCTTGAGCAAATCCTTTTGAATACGAATGAATATGTTTTGCAAAAGAATATCAGAAAGTAAATATAGTTTAAATGGATATATTTGTTAGATTATGCCCAAAGACCAATCATAAGATGATTGTAAATGACATTTGTTTTTACCTTGTTTATTCATAAAGAGGCATTGCCATTATTATTTTTAGTTATTCTGCTTGCATAAATAAACTGAATTATAATAAAGTCTTTAGAATAATATGGTTATTCTAAAATGTTCTTAGTCGAGTATTATTATGGACATAGAAAACAATAATACATTAAGACTAATATGTAGTTGATTGATGACAAAGTGTTGTCATTGACATGGAGATGTCAAAATCAATACATAAGTATGTGTTAGAGAAAGACATATTGGACTTACCCGCTATGATCATGTTTCTTGAATTATTATGTGACAGTCACAACATTTCTCATAGTGATAACTACATGTATGATCTTTAGAATTGAGATCATCATTATTTCAACTTCGTGAGTGACATATTTTGATATGGGTAAAATATACTAATGACCACCGAACTATAGGGTTGGTGTCGATTTGACCACTATATTTTCAATTGTGTTAAATATACTACATAACTATTTAATTGGTTCCAATGTAGCCACCAGCTGTTAAAAAAACGGAAAAGTTGAAGGGGCTGTTAAAATAATTGGTATAATTACAAATTTGGCCCCTTTATCTATAAAATCTATCAATTTGATCCTAATTTTAATCTAATAAAAATTTATTTATTTTAATAAGGTGGTGACACGTCACACCGTCGGGGACGTGCGACCTTAGACGCTTTGACGCTAACTGGTCGAACTCTTGAGCCTAAGTAAGCCTTAACCACGCCTTGCGAGTACTCCTGCTCGACAACGGCTCGGACAAGCCCTCAAGGCTTCGAAAGATGCGGAAGCGCTTTAAGCACAAGTGTGGCTACACTTAGCCACTCGAGAGGCAACAATCACAAAGAGAACAAAGAACTAAGCTCGAAAGCTTTAGCAACAAGAACAACTGAAAGAAAGAAGAGCAAGCTAGAGTAAATGCCTCGGAGTCTTATTACTCTCTCTCAAATGAGAAGATGAATGGAAATGAGTGGATGATTACAAATGAGGGGAGGAGCTCTCTATTTATAGTTGAGCTCACTCCTAACCAATGGTCAAGATCGATCTACACGGATGGCCATGATTAACTTTCCATCTTTACAAAGATTACACTATCTAAGGAAACTAAATCATATCTCTATCTAATTACATCAATTGATAGAGTTCTTTCCTCGGATAGCTGATCACACCTTATATGGCAAGATTCTCCCACAATCTTATCTGATATGTTGTCACTTGCCTTTTCTGAAAAGCTGGTGTGATCGGGCTCTCTAGCATTCTCCAAGTGTTGGGCCCGGTCTTGTGAACATGACAAGCTCGTTGGTTCCCTCTCAACTACTTGGGCGGATTCAAGTGCCAATGTCCCTCTTTGGGCCAAGTCTGTTCTACTTGGCAAGCTCAGTGCTCTACACCCATCACCATGGGCAGACTGATGCGCTACTCTCTCGGACTGGGCCAAGTCTTCTGATTGTCTTGGCAAGCCCGCTGTCCAACGTTGAACAACTCCCACGGATCCTTGTGCCCTCGTCTTGGCTTGGACCAAGTCTGATGTACTTGGCAAGCCCAATGTCCCACATGGAACATCTACTCGTGCCTTCACTTTGGTATGGGCCAAGTCTGGTTGCCTCGTTTCGAACCCCTCCGTCGGATGGTTGCGCCACTGTCTCGGGCCAAAAGGTTTGGGCCGTGACATTCTCCCCCACTGAACTTTGCAACGCCCTCGTTGCTCCACTAGAACGATCCTGGGCTGGTCTACCTTGGGTGCTGCTTCTACTCAATACCTCGGCTTGGTGCGGTTCCCCCATATGAACTGCTCGCCTCGGTTCTTGTCGCTATCGAACCCCTTGATCTTTTGCCTCATTCGTCACATCACCTTGGCGGTTGTCTGATTGCCAAGTGATGTCGGGTGCTACGACGCCGTCGGATACATCTCGAACATAGGAGCCTTCTCCTACTTGCTTTGACTTGCCTAGTCTCGGACACTCATGGCCCCGTGACAAAGTCTTAGGTGTCGCAATGTTGAACACTGGTGGGCACCTTAGAACTCTGAAAGGTCCCTTCCAAGCTTCGTCTCTCCCGCAATGGATGTTAGGTCTAGCTCGACCTACACTCATCAATGGTGGCAAATCAGGCTCAAAACCATAAGAGTTGGGTTTGAGATGTACCTTCCTTTCGGATGTTGCATTTACTCTAAAATGGGTCAGCCCCTCTGTCTTCACGAAGTCTGGCCCCCTTTGCATCGAACCTCCTACCTTGGAGTTCTTTGCGTGCATCGGCACTTCTGCCATGAAGTCCGTTGCTCCACTATGCATCGGCCCCTTTTCCACAAGGTCCGTTGCTCCTCGTTGCATCCGCCCTTCGGACTTGAAGTTTGGTGCACTCTTCTTGCATCGATGCTTCTTCCTCGAAGATCGGTGCTTCTTGCGTCGGCGCTTCTTACCCGAAGTCCTTCGCTCCCCCACCTTGCCCACGGGTGGTCTCTCCTTGGTCCCAATGTCCCTCAATGGCTTGGCCATACTCGGCCCTTTTCTAATGTTGGTCTCTGAAGAAGTGCTTGTCAAATGAGCACCCTCGGTTTGCTTTTCCTTCGGCACCTTGATAGCTTTGGCCTCTGAAGGAGTGTTTTTCACACGAACACCCTCGGCTTTCTCTACCTTCGGCTCCACTATGCTAATGGCCTCTGAAGCAATGTTCTTTTCTCCAAGAACATCCTCGGAAACTTTTACCTTCGACCCTCGCTTCGCCTTGGTCGCTGTGGCCATGTTCCTCCCAGGAACATGCTTGTTGGACCCCTTTGTGGCTTTCTTGGACATGGGCTCTATCTTCTGCACTCGGTCTACCTTGGCCTTGGCAGAACTCATCGAATCGTGTTGTGAGGCCTTGTTCCTCTTGGGCTCACCCAACACCTTGGTTGGCTTGACACGATCTGGGCATCCACGCAACTTGTGTGGCCCCTTACAATGGTAGCACTTTGGTTGCGTCTTCTTCACCCTCGGCTCGACTGCTTTAACACTCAACGTCTCACCGGGTCTCGATACTGGTTCGGCTACTTTGGCAAATGTAGTAGCACCACGATCCCTCCTTGGCTGACTCACAATGGCGCCAAGGTATGCTACTTCCCCTATTGGCTCGCCTTCATTCTTGATGAGGGCAGCAAGGCGGTTCTTCTCGGGACAGTCTTTGATCAAATGAGATCCGTCACAAAAGTAGCATTTAAGCTTTTTGCTCACCTTCTTAGTCGGCACGGGCTTAGTCTCGCCAATCCCATCGTCACTCGTTGTGGGCTTGGGCGTCTCCTTACTAGTGGCCTTATCATCCGCAAGCTCACTTCGCAACTTGGCCGCATCCTGGGCCTCTGAATTCGTCTGGGCTTCACCTTGCTCCAAAGCAAGCTTTATCCCTGGACTAAGTCCCTTTAAGACGGTCTTGAGCAATCCCCATTCCCTCGTTGCAACCTTGCAACTGAGTAGCTATTCCTTGAGCTCATTCATCTCGATCCGCAAAGCCTTCACCTCGGCTTCGCAAGCATTACTCGCTCGAACGGCCTCCAACTCGTTGCGGACTCGTTGCATCTCGTCCTTGAATCGATCCTCCATGGATTCTACTTTTTCAAGGCGGGATTCGAACAAACCTTGAGTCTCCTTTGCTCCAAGCTCGGATTCCTCAAGCACAACGATCCTTTTCTCCAACGATGTTGAGACTTTCTCCAAGTTCTCTTGAAGGGTATCATCCGTGTAGCACAGCTCACCGTACATATCGCGGAGCTTCTCATGGACAATGTCCACGACTTCATCCTTGATGGAGTTCGTGTTTCCAACAACTATCGTTGTCATTCCCCCTAGGTGGATCACCTGTGAACTAAGAGAGGAAATTCTCTCGTCAAATTCACCAAGATAACTTTTTACCTCGCTCAAAGTCAGTCGTCTCCAATAGTCTGCACCACGGCACTCTTTGCCTTGTGTGGAAGCATCATCTCCTTGTTTCGCCATCTCGATCACCTCTTTGCCACGAACTACTTCGAAGCAAACTCTCGTCTAACTTGACTGCAACACCAAGTAGACTCGAACGCAAGCCCCTTCGACTCGCTCTGATACCATCTGTCACGGGGTCAGAGTCTTCAGGCAGGGACAACTCCCCCGTGCGGCAACCCAGGGCTCCCATAAGCCCGGGGCTCAGCCTTTTCCGCTCGATGCTTACTGGTTTCGCCCTCCCATGGGCTCATCAGGGAAGCGGGGACAGCTCCCGACCAGTGTGGTGCCTAACTAGCACGCCCTGCCCCCAGGACCGAACGGCTGTACGGCACGTACTACACCCTTAATGCTATCCCACATCCCGACTTAAGCACGACCAGCAAGCATCTCGTCACGGTCTTGCCTATCACGCAAACGGACCGTGACAATCTCCCCCACTCAATTCATGCACGCCCTCGTGCATGGGGAGAAATCTCGTTCCCACCTCTATGGGGAACAAACCCAGATCTAGTGTGCAATTCCCTGCCTGCTCGCCCTCATTACCGAGGTTCTGCGAGTGCTTGGCAAACTTTCGCTGTAGCTTCCTGCCTACCCTACCTCGTCTCAGTCTCTTTCTAGAGGTCCCACTCGCGGACACCACTTCACTCGGGTGCGAGGCTCACGCTCGTCCACTTGACCCGCTACGCGCAGCACATGGAGCGCTTGGTAAGCTCACAGCTAGCATACAGACCTGCTCTGATACCATCTATCACAGGGTCATGAGTGTCCGAGACTAGGCAAGTCAAAGCAAGTAGGAGAAGGCTCCTATGTTCGAGATGTATCCGACGGCGTCGTAGCACGCGACGTCACTTGGCAATCAGACAACCGCCAAGGTGATGTGACGAATGAGGCAAAAGATCGAGGGGTTCGATGGTGACAAGAACCGAGGCGAGCAGTTCATATGGGGGAACCGCACTAAGCCAAGGTATTGAGTAGAAGCAGCATCCAAGGTAGACCAGCCCATGATCGTTCTAGTGGAGCAACGAGGGCGTTGCTAAGTTCGGTGGGGGAGAATGTCACGGCCCAAACCTTTTGGCCCGAGACAGTGGCGCAACCATCCGACGGAGGGGTTCGAAACGAGGCAACAAGCTTGCCAAGGCAACCAGACTTGGCCCATGCCGAAGTGAAGGCACGAGTAGATGTTCTATGTGGGACATTGGGCTTGCCAAGTACATCAGACTTGGTCCAAGCCAAGACGAGGGCACAAGGATCCGTGGGAGTTGTTCAACGTTGGACAGCTGGCTTGCCAAGACAATCAGAAGACTTGGCCCAGTCCGAGAGAGTAGCGCATCAGTCTGCCCATGGTGATGGGTGTAGAGCACCGAGCTTGCCAAGTAGAACAGACTTGGCCCAAAGAGGGACATTGGCACTTGAATCCGCCCAAGTAGTTGAGAGGGAACCAACGAGCTTGCCATGTTCACAAGACCGGGCCCAACACTTGGAGAATGCTAGAGAGCCCGATCACACCAGCTTTTCAGAAAAGGCAAGTGACAACATATCAGATAAGATTGTGGGAGAATCTTGCCATATAAGGTGTGATCAGCTATCCGAGGAAAGAACTCTATCAATTGATGTAATTAGATAGAGATATGATTTAGTTTCCTTAGATAGTGTAATCTTTGTAAAGATGGAAAGTTAATCCTGGCCATCCGTGTAGATCGATCTTGACCATTGGTTAGGAGTGAGCTCAACTATAAATAGAGAGCTCCTCCCCTCATTTGTAATCATCCACTCATTTCCATTCATCATTTGTAATCATCCACTCATTTCCATTCATCTTCTCATTTGAGAGATAGTAATAAGACTCCGAGGCATTTACTCTAGCTTGCTCTTCTTTCTTTAAGTTGTTATTGTTGCTAAAGCTTTCGAGCTTAGTTCTTTGTTCTCTTTGTGATCGTTGCCTCTCGAGTGGCTAAGTGTAGCCACACTTGTGCTTAAAGCGCTTCCGCATCTTTCGAAGCCTTGAGGGCTTGTCCGAGCCGTTGTCGAGCAGGAGTACTCGCAAGGCGTGGTTAAGGCTTACTTAGGCGCAAGAGTTCGACCAGTTAGCGTCAAAGCGTCTAAGGCCGCACGTCCCCGACGGTGTGAATCTCTAGGGGCGTAACACGTGTCACCACCTTATTGGGGGATTTTAATTATTTTTTGTCACCCTGATTGGAGTAGGAAAAATGAAAATCAAGGAAATGCCCTTGGTAAGAATTGAACCTAGGACCTTAGGGGAGTAGCACGTGAGTTTACCATTGAGCCAAAGATATATTTGTGATATGCAATACTAATAATAATATTATTAGGTGATTAATCTCTTGCAGAAGGTTGAAGCTACCTTCATCAAGCATTTTTCGAATTCGGATATACAAGAAGGCATGAAATCGTTGAGACCAATAACTAAGAAAGAGAAGCACAGTGGAACATTCTGGTGTGGTAAGTGTCAGCTCCACTCATTGCTTGATTAGTAAAATTTAAGAATCTCTTTTGAATTTAAAGCCTTGATCTGTTAATCGTTGTCATCTCATCGTCTTCAGGTTGTTTTTCCGGTTTTTCAATTGCATTGCTCATTGCTGTGGTACTGAGAATCGAAACGAAGAAGCTAATGGAGAAGGAGCAGGGTGCCTCCTACATGGTTAACATTTTCCCACTTTACAGGCAAATAAAGAAAATTTTCCGAATATTCAAATTCATTCTAGCATTTTGACTATTTTACCCCCATCTTATATGCTCATTACTTGAATATGTTTGCAGTTTTTTTGGATATATTGTCCTGCAGATGCTCACATATGCTGCAGACATATACTTTTGGAAACGTTATCGAATCAACTATCTATTTATCTTCGGTTTGAAGCGGGGAACCGAGCTAAGCTATCGAGAAGTGATCCTCCTCGGTACAGGTCTTGCAGTACTTGCATTAAGTTGTTTCCTGGGAAACTCGTACTTAGATTTGGGCTCCAAAACTCAGAATTTGAAGACATTAACTGGACTTTTCCCTTTGGGCTTAGTTGCAGTAAGATTTTAGAACTATATACATATACATATACATATACATATACATATACATATACATATACATATACATATACATATACATATACATATACATATACATATACATATACATATACATATACATATACATATACATATACATATACATATACATATACATATATTGTATTAAGAAGTGACTCATTATACTTGCTTAAAGATACATCCCCTGAGTTCTCGTCTACATTGCAGATTGTTCTGATCATACTGTTTTGTCCTTTCAACATTGCGTATCGCTCGACTCGATTCTTCTTTATTAAACCCTTGTTCCGCTGCCTCTGCGCACCACTTTACAGGGTAAAAAATCTAAGTAATATTATTTGGATATGGGGATATGGCAAATGAAATAGTATTGGATCTCAATTTTGTTCATCTCCCTGCAGGTTACACTTCCCGATTTCTTCTTGGCGGATCATCTTACCAGCCAGGTTTCTTGTTGTATTTATGAATTCAATCGAAGTATAAACGAATATGCATAGTTTTGATAATGTTTCCGATCTTCTCATCTCAGATCCAAGCTATAAGGAGTATGAACCTTTATATTTGCTACTACGGTTTAGGAGAACGCTCCCAACGACAAAGCAAATTCCATGGCCACGGTGTTTTAGCTTCAACCTTCTTTCTCCAATCGTATAACAGATATATTATTATTAGTATTGCATATCATAGGTATATCTTTGGCTCAGTGGTAAGCTTGTGCTACTCCCTGAGGTCTCAAGTTCAATTCCTACCAATGGCATTTTCTTGATTTACATTTTCCTACTCCAATCAGGGTGACACATGTCACCACCTAATTAAAATAAATAAATTTTTATTAGATTAAAATTAGGATCAAATTGATAGATTGTATAGATAAAGGGGATCAAATTTATAATTATACCAATTATTTTAACAACCTCGTCAACTTTTCCGTTTTTTTAACGGCAGGTGGCTACATTGGAACCAGTTAAATAGTTATGTGGTATATTTAACACAATTAAAAATATAGTGGTCAAATCAACACCAACCTCATAGTTTGGTGGTCATTAGTATAGTTTACCCTTTTGATATAGTCAAATGTGTGTCGTAACTGACTACAATATCAAAACTAATGTTGGATTTGTCACAATCTATGTAGTAGAATATGATTGATCAAGATAGGATTTGTCCCTCCTATATAATAGGAGTAATATCGTAGGCCACTTGATTGAGTGAGACTAGAAATGCATGGCCATGCTCGAATAAGTTGATATGAGATATCATAGTTATTCGTTTATAATAGTCTACTCAAGATATCAAGAAATATTAGATGGACTATACAAGTGTGACTGTTCCATGACTTGTGTTCAATCTAGATATAAAGGACAAAAGGATGTAATACATAAATAGAGTTAATCACCAAAAGGTTATGTCGAATCTTGATTTCTTGTAAATTAGGTGATAATGACATATTGCTAGATGTCACTCATTGTTTGTAATATTAGAAATGTTATAATATTTACTACTAACGTTGCATGAACATACAAGGTCACACCCAAAATTAAAATGAGCATATATTAAATGAATTATATATGTACAAATTTGTTGTACACGAATTTAGTTAAATTAATATATATTGGATATATATATGATTTAACTATTGTGTGAATATTAAAAGAAATATAATTATTGTAATTATGTCTCTTTTAATATATAAATAATATAATTTGGTTTAAATCAATATATATTGAAATCTTAATTAAGTTGAATTGGGATTATATATATTTAATATATATATATATATATATTAAAATCCTAATTAATTTGAATTGAGATTATATATATTTAATATATAAATATTGAAATCCTAGTTAAGTTGAATTAGGATTATATATATTTAATATATATACTAAGATTTTAATTAAGTGGAATTGTGATTATATATATATATATATTGAAATCCTAATCAAGTTGAATTAGGATTATATATATTTAATATATATATTGAAATCCTAATTAAGTTGAATTGAGATTATATGTATTTAATATATATATATATATATATATATTGAAATCCTAATATGAGTTAAATTAGGATTTTAAAGGCTATATAAAGGCATGAGAGATCTTGCAGTCATTAATGTTTTTTTGAGAAAAACTCTCTAAATAGTTTAGAGAGTTTTTATATGCCCGTTCTCTTGTAAATGATTTAGAGAGTTTTTTATATACTCGTTTCAACCGGGTGAACTACGTAAAGGTCAGAGTGTTATTGTTGCGGCTTAGGAATCGACATCGTGGAATCGTGATTGAATATCTATCTCCTCCAAACTCAGAATTCCAGATTTTAAACAGATAATTCTTCACCCTTATTCACCCCGTTTCGTTCCTTGTACATGGATGACTAGTGATAGTCGCCAGATAATTTGTTTGATGCGTCATTGGGTGTACCAGCGTGACCCAACAATGGTATCAGAGTCACTTGTACGATACGAATTTCGGTTTTAATTACTTAGGTGATGTAATTGTATGAGATACATGTTATTTTTTATTTATTTAGAGCATATATGATATTTGTACGAACAAATCTCTTCAATCACGGGTAATATGTTAATCAGTTAAAAGATGTTCCTAAGATTGATGATTAAAAGTTAATCATAAAGATCTTTGTCGTTATGGTTTGAAATATTATATGTTAATTATTAACATATTCAATATGGAGTTGTAGGGTTTTAGATGTTAAGTGTTAACATATGCGGGTTATAGTTATATATTAGACAAATGGTTAGTCTATAGATATCATGCGGGAAAGTAACAAGAGTTGTTTCAGTAAAAACCTCGTGGATTTTAAAATCCTAAAAAACGTGATAATGTTGATAAAAGTTATCAAACCGTGAGGTTTTTACACACCAATTAAGATGTTGATCTTAAAAAAATCTCTCTATTGATCATGTATTGACAACCCCGCCAGCAGTTGCAGGCCCGCTAGAACCCTGCAAGGGGCTTCGCCCTATTAAAACCCCGCGAGGGGCTTGACTCTTGCGTATGAACAATCAGGTAAGACCTTAATAAAAACCGCGTCGTTATTATGTTTGATATGCACGGTGTTTGGAATGTATGGTTATAGCCTAATGACCCATTTAGTTTTATTTATAAGGTTTTATAAATACGTCATGCATGTCGTGTCTTTCTCTACTTCTATTGTAATTCTCTTCTCATCTTACTCCCTTGTATGTAAAACGAGTTTCTGAAATTGTAATTTATACGAAGAAGCATGGACCCGAGGAACATAAGTATAGGCCGACAGAAAGATTCTTGAGAAGTGTTTTTATCCTTAGAATAATTTGGTTCTCCCATTGGCTTGGGACGAGCGACCTTAGTGTATGGACTATAACTATTGCATTCATATTTATTGTATTTCATGTATGTGATAAAATGAATGTATGAGATGCATGCTAGTTAATTGATAAGATCAAATGTTAAATGGTGAGATAACAATAAAAAACCCTCAATAAAATATTAAGTCTTTTATTGGAATATTGGTTAAAGACTTGGTTTGTCGAGATAACAATAAAAAAACCCTCAATAAAAAAACATTGTTTTTTCATAAGAGGCATTGTCATTATTATTTTAAGTTATTCTACGTGCATAAATAAACTGAATTATAATAAAGTCCTTAAAATAATATAGGTATTCTAAAATATCCTTAGTCAAGTATTGTTATGGGCATGGAAAACAATAATACATTAAGACTAATATGTAGTTGATTGATGACAAAGTGTTGTCATTGACATGGAGATGTCAAAATCAATACATAAGTATGTGTTAGAGAACGACATATTGGACTGACCCGCTATGAGCATGTTTCTTGGATTATAATGTGACAGTCACAATATTGCTCATAGTGATAACTACATGTATGATCCTCATACTTGAGATCATCATTATTTCAACATCGTGAGTCACATATTTTGATATAGTCAAACGTGTGTCGTAACTGATTACACTATAAAAACTAATATTGGATATGTCACAATCTATGTAGTTGATATCGTAGATAGGATTTGTCCCTCCTACATAATAGGTGTAATATCGTAGGCCACTTGATTGAGTGAGACTAGAAATGCATGGTCATGCTCGAATAAGTTGATATGAGATATCATAATTATTAGTTTATAATAGTCTAGTCAAGATATCAAGAAATATTAGATGGACTATACAAGTGTGACTGTTCCATGACTTGTATAAAAGACTAAATGATGTAATACATAAATAGAGTTAATCACGAAAAGGTTATGTCGAATCATGATTTCTTGTAACTTAGGTGACAATGACATATTGCTAGATGTCAATCATTGTTTGTAATATTAGAAACATTCTAATATTTACTACTAACGTTGCATGAACATATAGGGTCACACACAGAGTTGAAATGAGCATATATTAAACGAATTATATATGTACAAATTTGTTGTACACGAATTTAGTTAAATTAATATATATTTGATATATATGATTTAACTATTGTGTATGTAACCCCCTCGTCCCGGTCTGGCCGGATGACCGGTTCGAGTGGGCCACACGGGGAAAACCGAAGCAAAACTCGTTAAGGTTCCCCCTCGGTTAGCAACCCTATTTTTTTTCTTTCATTTTAATCTTGTCTAGAGGAGTATTAGATCCTAGGTGATCAAACAGCGGAACAACATACACGAGTCAATCAAACGAACCCAAAACAACCTTTAACGGCCCAATTTTAAACTTAAACTGCAGGCGGTATCGATACCCCTAATGAGTGTATCGAGACGCCTTGACTAGGTCAACTGGTCAGAGTCAACCCGTGGAGACCGTATCGATACCCCCAAAGAGTGTATCGATACTCTCCCCAACGGTCAACTTCTCACGGTCAACGCTGAGATGACCGTATCGATACGCCAGAGGCCCATTTCGATACCAAAATGGACAGTAACTTCAGTGACCAAACAGGTATCGATACGCCCCCTCGCGTATCGAAACGCGTGGCCTGAAACAAGAAGGCCGTATCGATACGGGTCCAACCGTATCGATACCCCTGCTACGAACTTACAAGTTTTAGCTGATTTAAGGCACAAGGATGCCCCTAAATCCCTCTAAAACCTCAACCAACACACTAACATCAATCCTATGGCAAACCAACCATATAAGCATGCTTTAACTAGAAACCAAAGGCACATTTCAACACAAGGTGATGCACAAATCATACAAGCAACTTAAGCATTCAAACATGAAACAAGGCATCCATACATGGCATTCCAAATGGGCAATTAAACATTTAAGGTCATACATGGAACTCAAAAGTCCATAAAAGGCACAAGATAAGCGTATGAGGTTGCACCCACAACAAGGCAACCTAAACGTCTAAAGACATGCCACCACAAACAAGCATACATCATAGCATAACATGCTTTACAAACCAAAGCCAAAACAAGTCATCAACATACATGAGTCATACAAGCTCATACAAAAACCCTTGCCACATTGCTAACTAATACAAAATTAACCACCGTACTTGAGCCACAAACTTGGAAAGCCCTTCTTGCCTTGCTCCGAACTAACACCACGCTAATGATCTGCATTGTTGAACATTGAGAGCGTAAGCTATAAGCTTAGTGAGGGTGCTCTAAAACGAAAAACATCAACAATGCAGGGTTCAAGCATGTAATCCCTAAACCTCCAATCGAACATGCATAGGCAATTTCACAAGTAGACCTAGCTAGTCTCTCAAGTGGCATAATATGGCATCTTACATCATACTAAGCATCAAGCATCAATATCAGCAATCATACATCAACATCACACATCACAATATATGAACAAGTTAATTGGCCACTTTCAATTACCCCGATTGTGCGGATTTAAAACTCAACAACACTTTACCTTGGTGGGATTACACTCATCACCGGACCTTGCATGTGCGGGATTCCACTCATTGCCACATGCCCTACGGATGGGATTCCACTCATCATCCCGTAGAAATATATAAAAGCTTCCGGTGGAATATTACATCACTGTACTCCTCCTTGATGACTTAACGCCATCAAGGCCACGTACGTTTTGACTCAATTTGTGTGCACACTAATCCTAATGATCGATCATTTACAACCGGTAATTTATTTAGTGCCAATTATCATAACCACATCATATATCATCAACCACATTTCATGCTCATCACATATATACATTTCATGATATACATGCACCAATTAACCACAATTCACAAGAGCATAGATAGGCAATTACACAATAACATGTAATGAAGTCAAAGGCTAGAATTAACAACTTGAAATAAAGAAATGGCCTACCAAGCACATTCCATACACACACACTCTACACACACTCGAACCAAACTCTAAAACAAGTTTGAAACCACTCACCGCCATTCCTTAGCAACCAAGCGAAACTCCTACGAACCCGGATTCGGTCCCAAAGCTTCTTCGACGACTCCTCTTGCTTCTTGCCAACCAAAAACACAACCAACAACCACAATCAATGCTAATATTCAAACAACATTCAACCTTTGAGTTCAAACCAAGCTTCACCCAAATTTCCAAATCAAATTAATCCCCAAATACCTCAAATTCGTACTCCCTACAACACTAGCTGAAAACTCCACTTCCAATCATCCGAATGACACTTAAAAGATCCCAAATCACCTTCCTGACATACCTAAACCATCATCCCTTCAATTGCACTCTAAAACCCACCAAAAACCCAAGTTTTGACACCTTAAAAATGGCTCTAAGACCCTACTTCGGGTTTTCCACAAAACTCAACCAAATTAATATATGTTGCACCTTTTAACATGAATAGACAAAGACCCAACTCAATTTTGCAAAACAATATGAAAATCCCCATAAAAACCCAAACTTTAAATCAAACCCTAATTTTCAAAAGTTCATGTCTTTGAAATCTAAAACCATAGGTAGATAGAGGATAAAGAGGAGAGTTAGAAAACATTTTACCTTTGAAAAACACCTTGAATTGAAGAAGTTACTCAATGGAATAGTAACTTGAAACTTTGGGAGAGTTTGAAGATGGAGAAATGGTTTCCAACGTTTGGAAAGGGAGATGGGAAAGAGAAGACAATTTTTTCTATAAAGTTGTCTTGCTTTTTAAAAGTTTTGGGTCAAATTACTCTTTTGGTCCATCCCCTTTTTATTTAAGCTCAACTAGGTCTTAATTTAGGTTGAGTTGATTTTAATTAATTTCATTGACTCGGACTACAAACCCGGCTAACTCCTAACCCCAAAACACGGGCGTTACAGTGTAAATATTAAAAAAAATATAATTATTGTACTTATGTCTCTTTTAATATATAAATAATATATTTCGGTTTAAATCAATATATATATATATATATATATATATATATATATATTGAAATCATAATTAAGTTAAATTGAGATTATATATATTTAATATATATATATATATATTAAAATCCGAGTTAAGTTGAATTGAGATTATACATATATTTAATATATAAATATAGAAATCAGTTGAATTAGAATTATATATATTTAGGCCCTGTTTGGAAATTAGCGGATAGCTGATAGCGGATTTCATTAGCTGATAGCTGATTGCATTAGCTGATTTGACTAGCAGATTGTATTAGTTGATTGTATAAAAGTATTTGGTAAAATTAACTGATAGCTGATAGCTGTTAGATTATTTAAACAAGTAAAATGACATATAAAGACATGTTTATATTCAATACTTGTTTGAATAGTTTATTAGTTATCAATATTTTGTATCTAATTATTATTAATTAGATCTATAAAATTATTTTTAATATAACTTTTCTAAACATATTCAAATGATTTATATATTAATTTATTATTTATATAATTATTTTAATATGATTTAATTAATTAATAAATTTAAATACACGTATAAATATGGGATAAAAAAGAAAAAAGTAAATAGGATTAACTTATAAATAGGGTGAGAAAATATTTAATTTAGGTTATTTTGAGATTTTTGGTAACTAGTAAGGGTAAAAGAGTCTTTACAACTCTAATATCAAACCTCTAATCTCAAAAACATCCTATTATGAGCTTTTTCAAAATTAGTGGTTTCACCCCAATCCGCCCTTTCAATCTGCTATTTACCAAACAACAATATTAGCGGATTTGACTGGTCAAACCTCTAATTATGCCTCAAACCTCTAATTTTTGCCCAAACCTCTATTTACCAAACAAGGACTTAATATATATTGAGATCCTAATTAAGTTGAATTGTGGTTATATATATTTAATATATATATATATATATTGAAATCCTAATTAAGTTGAATTAGGGTTATTTATATTTAATATATATATATATATATATATATTTATTGAAATCCTAACTAAGTTAAATTGAGATTATATATTTAATATATATATATATATATATATATATATATATATATATATATATTGAAATTCTAATATGAGTTAAATTAGGATTTTAAAGGCTATATAAAGGCATGAGAGATCTAGCAGTCATTAATGCTTTTTGGGAAAAAACCCTCTAAATAGTTTAGAGAGTTTTTATATGCGCGTTCCCTTCTAAATGGTTTAGAGAGTTTTTTATATACTCGTTTCAACTGGGTGAGCTATGTAGAGGTCGGAGCGTTATTGTTTTGGCTTAAGAATCGACATCGTGGAATCGTGATTGAATATCTATCTCCTCCAAACTCAGAATTCTAGATTTTAAATAGGTAATTCTTCACCCTGATTCTTCCTTGTAAATGGATCACAAGTGGTAATCGTCGGATATTTTTTCCAATGTGCCATGGGGTTTACCGGCGTGACCCAACAATATTGTCTTGTAACAAATAAAATATGAGATCGGATATAGTTGGCATACTATAGGATAGGGTTGTAAAAACAAGCCAGAACCTGAAAACCTGCCTGAAACCTGCTCGAGTCAGAACCTGATTTGACCTGAGAATTTGATGACTCGAACCCGAACTGTAACTGACTGTTGCTGACCCGAACCCGAGTTGAACCTGTTACTGTAGCAACCGAACCCGATCTGTGTCCGACTGAAACGAACCCGAACCCGAGACCGACCTGGCAAATGACCTGATATTACCTGACTGAATCGACCTGAGATCTGGTTTTACCCGACCTGTTTTAAATCCGACCTGTTTTGAACCCGACCTGTTTTGAAACCGACCTGTTTTCAACCCGACCTATTATTAGACCCGACCTGTTTTGAACCCGACCTGTTTTAAACCGACCTGTTATTAGACCCGACTTGTTTTGGACCCGACCTGTTTTTAACCCGACCTGTTTTGTACCTGAACTGATATTTACCTGGTTTGATAATTGATACTTAATAAGTAATAATGATATTTTTAATATATGATATGAAGTAATATTATGAAGTATTATGAAAAAATCTATATCTATAATTTCAATAGTTTAAAATGTTAAGCATCTAACAAAATGTATTATATATATAATTAAAAGATTTATTTTTAATAAATAAAAGATTTGTTTAATAAGTAATTAGTAAAAATAAATATAAACTTGATAAATAAAAATATTTATTTTTAATAAATAAAAATCTAATATATACTAAAATACATAGTACATATATAATTTTTACTAAGGCATATATAGACAAATTTACTAAGGCATATATTTTAGTATATATATTTTAAGTCATACTAATTTGATTTGATATTGTTTATTTTAACTTTTTTTCTTAATATATAGACTAAGACATACTAAAATACATAGATAGTATATATTTTTACAATTAATAATTTAAATCTTTCTCAATTAATTGATTGAATTTTATGGTTTTAGGGTATGTGTTTTAGTTTTAAAGGTTTAATTTTTAGGTTTCATTTACCTTATGTTTAGGGTCTAGGGTTTATTGTTAGGGCTTATGGTGTTAGGGTTTCATGGTTTAGTTTTAAAGGTTTAGGGTTTTATAGTTTTGTTTTATGGTTAGTGATTCAATTTTAGGGTTTTAGGGTATGTGTTTTAATTTTAAAGGTTTAAGGTTTTATAATGTTAATGTACATATCATGTATGCATGAAACCCTAAACCCTAATCATAATGTATGTATGTAAATTATGTATGTATCATGTATGTATGTAATATGTATGTATTTATTATTTAATGTATGTAGGAACTTAAAAGTCCAAAACCCTAAACCCTATAATATATATTCATATGTATAGTGTATTCATATACATTAATTAATATATTGTTATATACATATGATTTATAATATATATATTTAATTTTAATTTTTTTTATAATTTATAGTACTTAACATCTAATTAACTAATTTTATTTCAAGTTGAGCCCTTTTTATTTTTATTTTTTTTAATTCGGACTATTGTTTTTAACATTTTAATATTGTAATATTTTTTATGTTAGTCTCTAAAACTTTTATTTAATTCTAAATTGATCCCTATTCATTATTTTTTTATATTCACCCAATGTTTTTTATTTATAATTTGGTACATTTCTTCATTAGTTTTTTAACTTGATGTTTTTTCCATTATAGTCTCCAAAGCTTTATTTGTATCCTAAGGGGGAGTGGATGATGACATCGTTGCTGATGTCACTCGTACTGAGGTCGGCACCAATTGTGTTCAAACAAACACATATCCACATGAGGCTTTATGGGCCAATAGGGGATCACCACGTGTCCATTGAGATGTAAATTTGTGTGGGAAATGGATTTTATATTCTAAATTTGTGTTTCTTTATGTTGGATTGAGCGGGAATGAGCTGGCAGATTAAGAATTTGGGATTTAGTTGGACTTTTGAATTTTTATAAAGGGTTTTGGGTATTTTAAAATGTAAATGGACACTTACTATATGGGCTATTTATATTTGGTTTATTTAAAAAAAATAGACCTCTATTCATTTTTTTTAAATTAGCCCGATATTTTTTAATTTTAATATGATATTTTTGTTCATTATACTCCCTAAAACTTTATTTTTATTCTAAATTGACCACAATTCATTATTTTTAAAATGTTTCATTGTTTTAATTTGATATTTTTCTTCATTATAGTCCTTAATACTTTATTTTTATTGCAAATTGACCCTAATTCCTATTTTAGTTTTTATAATCTTTTTTATATATTTGTTCATTATAGTCACTAAAATTTTGTTTTTATTTCAAATTGACACATATTCATAATTTTTCATTTTCCTGATGTTTTATACTTTTAATTTGTTTTTTTCGTTATAATCCCCGCAAGTTTATTTGTATTTCAAATTGACCCATATTCATTTGTTTTTCAAATGAATGCCCAATGTTTTATAAATTTAATATGATATTTCTGTTCATTCTAGTCCCCAAAACTTTATTTTTATTCCAATTTGACCCATATTCATTGTATTTTTACGTTTTCTAAATTTATTTTGATATTTTTGTTCATTATACTTCACATAACTTTATTTTTATTCCAAATTGACCCATTTTCATTATTTTTCTTTTCATTATTTTTTAAATTATTTCAACCTGAAATGAACTCGACCTGAAGTCCACTCGAACCTGAAATGAACCCGACCTGAAGTCCACCCGAACTTGAAATGAACCCGGCCTGAAATGAACTCGGCCTGAAATGAACCCAACCTGAAGTCTACCCGAACCCGAAATGAACCCGACCTGAAATGAACCCGACCTGAAGTCTACCCGAACCCGAAATGAACCTGACCTGAAATGAACCTTACCTGAAGTCTACCCGAACCCGAAATGAACCCGACCTGAAATGAACCCGACCTGAAGTCTACCCGAACCCGAAATGAACCCGACCTGAAGTGTATCCGAACCCGAATTAACCTGTCAATTATCTGCTTCGGACCCGACCCGTTTTGACCCGACCTGGAATGGACCCGACCTGAAATGGACCCGCACCCGACCCTACTCGAGTCAAGACAGAAAAATGACCTGAAATGACATGTATCCAATTTTACCCGACCTGACAGTACCCGACCTGAAACCCATCCGATTACCTGTTTTTACAACCCTACTATAGGATATGAGTACTTAATATGAAATATGATATGCATGAAGGACTCGTTAGTCTAATCGGTCGATCGTCACTTTGTTCCCAATGACTCGTTAGTCTAACAATTGTGGGTTCCAAAATCTCGTTAAGTCTAGCATTCATTCGTTAAATTTGAACCCCGAATGACTCTTTTACTTTAGCTATTGTGGAACCTATATGATATGAAGGGGGTGGGGACCTAAGCCCACATTTTTATATGTTTGATTCGTGTATCCCATGATTTTGAATAAACGAAATGTCATAAGTAATGTTGCCAATATGATGTTATTTTGATAAGAATGATTTTGTAAGATCATGATTTACTATGAGATTCTTTTTAATCCTCAAATATTGGTTTCTACTGAGTTTTCAAAATGCATTCACAACTTGTTTTGTTTTAGAAGCATTAATAAATATTTGAGGCAACGCCTCACTAAGCTATTATAGCTTACGCTTTCTTTTAAATTCATTGATGAAGAGGATTATAGCTTTGGGATTGCATGCAATGCTAGTGAACCCGATTGAGACAAACTATACTTTGATTATGTGATTTTGGTTTTTAAGCATGGTTGTAATAATTTGGGGTGTTCAATCAGCCGGTTCAGTTAACTGACCGAGCCGAACTACCCATAATTCATTAACAATTTTTTTTTTCGTTTTAATTGTTAACCGAATCGAAATTTGTTAAAAAAATTTAATCGAACTTAAAATTTTTTGGTTAATTCTGTCGGTTTTCGAATTAACCGAATTTTTTTTATAAATTTTTGGTAAATTACACAAATGGTCACTAAAGTATGTTAAAAATAAAATTTTAGCCATTGAACTTTCAAAAATTATAAAACAATCATTAAACTTATCGAACTATTACAAAATGCTCATTGCACATTATAAATTAGTGATAAATATTGAAAAGTTTAATGGCCATTTTGTAATAATTCAATAAATTTAATGGTCATTTTGTGCTAATTTGATTATGTTTAATGATCATTTTGTAATATCGAAAAAATTTAAAGATCATTTTATAATTTTTAAAAGTTCAAAGACCAAAAATAAATATATGTAATATATAATATTTAATATATAGTAATTCCGGTCAATTAACCGATTTCGAACTGAATTAACTAAACTGAAGTTTGAAAAAACTTTAATAGTTAACTGAATAAACCTAAAGTTAACCAAAAAAAATTAGTTCGGTCGGTTAATTCGGTTCAAACCGAATTATGAACCCCCTAGTAATAAAGGCAATGTGGGCCACTTTTATGGGATTTATTGTTGCTGGCTTTTACCCCATTAGACTTGCTTTTGACGAATTTGTGGATTTATGCTATGTGTTGGATTTTCTTGATGGATGTTTTCGTGTAAAGCATAGTCAAACTTTTGGTGGAAAGCTCATATTTGGATATAATGGATTTGTATTGGCACATTGATATGCATTACGTCTCTATGGTCATATATATGAGTTGTGCATATATGCATTATGCATAGTTTTTGAGTTATGAGTTTTTGTGATTTTTGAACGCCTGAATTTGGCATTATAGGAACATGTCTCTAGAAAGATCATTAATTCATATTGAATGTTATAATTTGAGGTGCAAATAAATGATCATGTGACATTTATGCCCATTTATGTGTAGTAGCATGTTTAAGTTGCTTACTTTCATAATTTGGGGTTTCAGATTGGAATTGCATGTTTGAATATATAATTTTGTCTAGGAAGTACCGTTACTCCCCTAAAAGATCTAGTAATTTAAATCAGGGCATATCGGTACGCTTTGTCTAGGGATCGGTATGGGCCCAAGGGTACTAGTACAAACTAGTCAGTATCGGTACGCGAATTGGCTACTAGAATTAGGAGGAACCCCGAGTACTGTAACCCCTTCGACCCGGCCTAGCCGATAGACCGAACTGAACGGGTCACACGGGGAATATTGAAGTAAATCGGGAAGGTTTACTTCAATAAACGACCATATTTATTTTCTTTTTATCTTCTCTAAATGCTCCTTACAACCCTAAGTGCTTAACGATTTCGGCGGAACGTACATGACATCAACCGAACATCAATTGTATCCAAAATGGCCTTTAGGGACCAAATGTAAACTTATCAAATTTCAAGGGTTTTCCCAATTTCGGATTACCAACCTTAAATTAGTCTCATTACATGCATCTCTGTCAAAACTTAGCTCAAAATAATTATTCAAACTCATTTAATTGCATCCACAATATTTAGGAACTAAAACGTAAAGATTCGGAAAATTCAAAGATAACTTTCAACCGATTTAACTACCACCGTATTGACACCCTTAGAGAGGGTATCGATACGCCCTTGACGAAAGCAACATTTCAAAATTCTAAATTCAAGGTCGTACCGATACCCTTCGAGCCTGTATTGATACGCCCTAAACAAGTAGCCAAATATCGTATCGATACGCCCCCGTGTATCGATACACCCTTACGATTTACAAAGAACGTATCGATACCCTTCTACCTGCAATGTTCCAAATTGCAGCTTTTACACACTTTAAATCATTCAAGGGCAAACAAGCATGCTTTTAATCATGCATACAATTCATATATGCATCGACCATCAAATATGAATAGCAACAACAACATCATATCATTGCAATCATCAACAAGTGTTCTAGACGCATGCTTCCTATGAAAATCAAGCATCTAAAAGTCAAATCTCAACACAAGGCTAAAACCAACATAAAGAGGCATTGTACAATCATAAAATCAATAACCAAACATGCTCATATAGGCAGTTTCAACACATCTCCCAAATAAACCATGGATCCCCCATTTCCCTTATTACTTTAGTCCATAGAACGAAACATACATTCAAAAAGTGAAGTCTCTTAAGATCTGCTTGCCATTTGCTACCCCTAAACACTTAATTATCTACATTGATGGACAAAAGAGAGCGTTAGCATAAAAGCTTAGTGAGGAGTGCTCAAAATCCAAAAACACCATCAATGCTTAAAATCATTTTACACTTTTGTAAACCATCATTCCATCTTTGAAATCCATGCACTTCATCATTAAAATCAGCATGTTATACACCATGCAACAAGTATTACATACTTCAACAGCAAATCATTTGCTAAAACTCATTCCAAGCTTTTCCATGCATAGTTACCATATGCAAGCTTAAAAATGTAAAACATGCATTTTATTCACATTATGCATCCATAAGCATTTCATTACAATGTATCAATTATATTGACCCACAAGTGATCATTAACATACACATTTCTCAAAAAGTATTGGATACACTGATTCCCATGTGTTGTCCCAACACTTCATACATTCTCATCGGCATCTCAAGGTTCACACACGGGAACTACCCTCCACCGTTGTGACACCCATGCTGGAGTATTCGGTGCCTTACAACCCCTCTATACAACTCATTGGTAGATGTATAACCCCACTAACGAGATACGGGACACAACTCAATTTCCTCAATTGTTAGGGTACTTGGATGGATTTTTCGATACAATCACAACCCCTTAACATCCAAGGCGACTTGTTTATAGTGCACTCAATCCTATAGCCGGCTAACTATATCTGATTTCATTTGTAAACAACATTACACAACATCACTTGCCAATATAATTCTCATTTAGTATAAACCTCACTGTTTTCAAACCATTCACAATAAGCCATATTTCCAAGCATCAACCATGCTTCATAAAACTAGTATAAACTCATACTTACAAGGATCACTTACCTAGTGCATCCTTTTACAATATGACATCATAAACAACAAATCACTTACTCCAATCATGTTTTAAAATAGTAGGTAAACACATATAAAAAACAAGTGCATCCACAAGCTTATAATAGCACAATCCGAGAGAGAAAATCATTTTACTTACTTTCGAACTTAGTAAAGCATTTCAAGCTTACACTAAGTTCCCAAAACCACTTTTAAGATGTTACAAAGCTAGAAGTTCTATTTCCACTCACCGACTTACGAAACCTCAATTGCCTACGCAAAAATCAAGCATCCGAAGTCCCCGGGACTTCGCCGTATGCTTCCAAAAAATCCTCCCCTGTTTATGCCACACAAGAACAGAGGATTAATGCATCTCAGTGCATTAAAACCACCAGCAAACACTAAAAACCCGCAGCTCTGCCCAAAGGCACCAAAATACCCTTCTAAAATAACCGAAATCACCTCTGATTGATCACTAAACTCAACCCAGCCATAAACAAACACTTTCGTCTCATTTTAACAATAATTCAACATCCAAAAACATCCTAATACCATCCTTATACCTCCTACAACTAAGATTTTGGGATTATTATGATCAAAACTCATTATCAACATCAATAATCTTCCAAAACATGATTAGAAACCACCTCAACTGAACCAAAACAAGGCAAGTACGAAAATCACATTTTTATTAATCTTTTAGAAAGATTTCGGTATTTTTACCAAATCAAAATTAAAACCTCTATTAAAAACAAAAATCAAGTGTCAAATACTTTGAAATTTCATTAAAGAACCTTGATTAGAGGAGTATCACGAAATTACCTCCGATCATTGCTTTTCTTCCAATTGACAAGTTTTCCACTAATGAAGCTTTAAGGAAATCTTGAAAATCTTTGAGAAAAAAACTTTGGAAAATATTTGTAAATCAAAAGAGCAAAAGAATGAAAATGAAGTTTTGAAATTGAGAGAAAAGAGGGAATGATTGACTGAAGAGAAAATGAGAAATGGAAAAGTTACGTAAAAATGATTTAACAAAATAACTACCTCTTTTTAATAAAACCTCTCTCTTCAACTTTAATTAAAACATTATAATCACATGCCAATTAAAAGAAAAGGCTTAATTGCCAAAAAGCTCCCTAAAGATTCTAAGAATTTGACTCTCCTTTGAAAATTACACTTTTTACACCGTTTTAAATCTTTACATTTCAATCACTGCCCAAAATGTTCACATCCCAAAATCCATTTTGTAAAAATTGATTTTTACCAAACCCATCTATATGGATTTAGATAATTTTAGAAAATTTTACCATATTTTTACCTCATCACGAACCATGATTTCCCTAAACCATTTATAAAGGCTCAAATCTCTAATTCTAGGTTCGATCAACTTAAACTGATGCCTAAAACATTTAGGACGAAAACCAGGGCGTTACAACTCTCCCCCACTTAGGAAATTTCATCCTTGAAATTTTTCCTGAAGGAAAAAGATGCGGAAACTGCTTCAACATGTCCACCTTGCTCTCCCACGTGGCCTCCTCAACTCCTCGATGTTGCCACAACACCTTCACAAGTTCAATCATCTTACCACGAAGAACTTTGCTACTAGAATCGAGGATCCCCACTGGTTCCTCGTCATAAGATAAATCTGGATTCAACTCAATCTCCTCAACAGGCATCACATGAGACGAATCTGATCTGAACATTCACATCGTTGAAACATGAAGCACATCATGGATTTTCTCCAACTCGAGAGGCAACCTTAACCGATATGCAACATGACCAACTCGCTCCACAACCTCATAAGGTCCAATAAACCTTGGACTAAGCTTACCCTTACATCCAAATCTCAACATCTTCTTCCAAGGAGACACCTTCAAGAACACGCGATCTCCAACCGCAAACTCAGTCTCCTTACGCTTTAAATCCGCGTAAGACTTTTGACGATCCGAAGCTGCCTTCAACCGCTGGCATATTAGCTTCACTTTCTCAGTTGTTCCCTTAAGAAAATCAAGAAAAGAAACCAACTTTTTCCCCGTCTCCGCCCAACAAAGAGGTGTTCTACACTTTCTTCCATACAAAGCTTCATACAGAGCCATTTGTATACTTGCGTGGAAACTGTTATTATAGGCAAATTCCACCAAGGGCAACTGCTTTTCCCAAGAACCTTGGAAATCTATCACACAACATCTCAACATATCTTCCAACACCTGGATAACTCGCTCCGACTGTCCATCCTTCTGAGGATGATATGTAGTGCTGAAATTCAAGCACGTACCCAAAGCTTGGTGTAGACACTGCCAAAATCTCACTATAAACCTCAGATCTCTATCTGGAACTATATACTTAGGCACACCATGCAAATGCACAGTCTCAGTAATATACAACTCCGCTAGCTTATCCAACGTATACGTAGTATGTACAACGACCAAATGCGCACACTTTGTAAGAAGATCTACAATCACCCAAATGGAGTTATTCTTTGATGGTGTCAAAGGTAATCTGGACACAAAATCCATCGTAATCCTTTCCCATTTCCATTTTGGTATCCTCAAACGCTGCAACAAACCGGACGGAAACTGATGCTCAACTTTCACACGTTTACAAACCATACACTTGCTCACAAAATCTGCAACATCCTTTTTCAACCCAATCCAATAGTAGTCATCCTTCAAACCAGGATACATTTTTGTACTACCAGGATGCATAGCAAAGGGAATACTATGAGGTTCATTCAAAATAGTGTGTCTTAACTCAATATCCTCCAGCACGACTATCCGACTTTTAAAGCATAAAACACCATCATCATTGAAACAGAAATCTGTTGCATTACCATCAGCTATATCCTAAACATGAGGCACCAAAGAATCATCAAGAAATCGCTTATCCTTAATTAACTGAATCAAGGAAGGTTTCACTTGTAACTCGACTATCAACCCACCATCACGCGGTATACACAACAGAGAAAACATCTCTCTCAACTCAACAACCACCTTCCTACTCAAGGCATCGACCACAACATTGGCCTTTCTCGGATGGTACTCTATCGTCAGATCATATTCCTTAAGCAACTCCAACCATCTTTGTTGCCTAAGATTCAACTCCCTCTGAGACATTAGATACATTCAAACTTTTATGATCGGTGTAAACCACACATTTTTCACCGTAAAGGTAGTGCCTCCAAATCTTCAAGGCAAACACAACTACAACAAGCTCAACATCATGAGTAGGATAGTTGCACTCATGCATCTTCAATTGTCTAGATGCATATGCCAAAACCACCCCACCTTGCACCAACACACAACTTAGACCAACATATGACGCATCACTTTAAACCATAAACTCCTTACTCTATTCTGGTTAAATCAAGACAGAAGTTTGCGTCAAAACTTTCTTCAGCCTCTCGAAAGCTTATTGTCTAGCATCCATCCACTCAAAACGAACATTCTTTTGCAACAACTTAGTCAACGGAGCAGCAATCTTAGAAAAAACCTCCACAAACCTTCGATAATATCCAGCCAAACCAAGGAAACTACGCTCTTCCGTCACCGATTTAGGCATTTTCCAATTCATCACTGCCTCGATCTTGTGTGTGTCAACTCGAATACCCTCGGTTGACACTATATTTCCAAGAAAGACATTTTCTCTAAGCCAAAACTCTCACTTTCTCAGCTTAGCATAAAGTTGATTCTCCAATAATACTTGCAACATAATCCTCGAATGCTTATCACGATCCTCCTCTATACGCGAGTACACGAGAATATCATCGATAAACACTACAACAAACTGATCTAAAAACTCATGGAACACACGATTCATCATATCCATGAATGTAGTCGGTGCATTTGTCAATCCAAACGGCATCACTAAGAACTTATAATGGTTGTACCTTGTCCGAAAAGTTGTCTTAGGTACATCTACCTCTTTAACCTTTAGTTGGTAATACCCAGATCTCAAATCAATCTTTGAAAACACTAAAGCACCTCGAAAATGATCAAACAAATCATCAATCCTTGGCAAAGGGTACTTGTTCTTAATCGTCAACTTGTTCAATTGCCGATAATCTATACACAAACGCATTGTGTCATCCTTCTTCTTTACGAACAAGATCGATGCACCCCAAGGTGAAACACTTGGCCTTATGAACCCTCGATCAAGCAACTCCTGAAGTTGTATTTTCAACTCCTTCAACTCTTTAGGTGCCATCCGATAAGGAGCAATAGACACTTGAGTCGTATTTTCATAAAACTCAATGTCAAACTCAACTTCTCTATTCAGTGGAAAAGCAGGCAACTCTTCCGGAAAGACACTCGGAAACTCACATATTGTTCGTATGTCTTGTACCCGTACCTCCTTCATACCAGGGTTCATCACATAAGCTAGGAAAGCTTTACAACCCAACACCATCATACGACTCGCTTCAAGAGCTGAAATTGCATTAGACAAGAACTTCACATTCTCACCTACGATTACCACTTCGTAATCATCAGCAAGTTTCAAGGTAACTTGCTTAACATCAAAATCAACTACAGCTCTATGCTCAGACAAACAATCCATTCCAATAATCACATCAAAACCATAAAAAGGAAACTTCATCAAATCAACTGAAAACACATGGCCTTGAACAAATAAAGGACATCTCCTATACAGTCTTGTAACAACAGTTTCACCAAAAGAGCTTGTTACTTGCATTCCTACATCTAGCATCTCAACAGGGATATCGAGCAAATATGTATGCTCAATCAAGATGTATGAATGTGTGGATCCATAATCAATTAAAGTTAACAAAGACAAGGATTGCAAGGTGAAGGTACATGCAATCACGTTGGTGTCATTACGTCCCTCGCGATGTGCATATACTCTCGCATGACAACCACCCTCAGGTTGAACATCAACAACATGAGCCACACATCTCATGCCCATCCTCCCTCCGATGGAAATTACCATGATCGCGCCAACGGCCTCTCTGTGGTACAACAACAGGTAGTGGTCCTTGACCACCTCCAGCTAGCAAATGACACTCACGTCTCATGTGATCAGCTGATCCATAATTCCAACAAGAATTAGCCGCCCCATCCATAGAAGCATGTGCCTATCAAGCTACGCAAGGACAATCTTGCCTAAAATGCTCTCGCAATCCACACGTCTAGCAACTATTTTGTTTAGATCTCATCGTGTTACCCTGAACTGGCCGATATCTACGGTCATGGTTTCTCTTATTCTGTCCACCAGTAGGACCAGAATCTGCAGCTCTCTTACTCGAGCTAGAACCACCCACGCGAGAGGTCAAACTCAAACTCTGCTCTATATCCTTGGCTCACGTTACCAGCACATCAAAATCAGTATAATCAGAAGCTAGCATGAAAGTCCTTACTTCATGCACCAAGCCATAACATAAGCGATCACATCGATGCCTATCACTTGGCACTGATTCAGGAGTATACTAGCTCAAACGTACGAACTGGACCTCGTACTCAGCCACTGTCATGTTTCCTTGCACCGAGGACATGAACTCACGCTTCTTATCATCCAAGTATTTAACTCATATATACTTCTTTTTAAAGGCAGCCTGGAAGAACTCACAATCCACCTCATTGGGTTCCATGACTACAGTCACCATCGTCCACCAACTGTATGCATCACCATGTAATAGAGAGATGACACATCCTAACTTGCGTGCATCATTACACCCCATTTGATCCAAAATCTTAATCGTACTAGCCATCCAAGCCTCGGATGCTTCAGGAGACAATCCTCAATATTCAACGCCTCCTAAACTTCACAAGCGTTCCAACGGTAAACCCAATTGCCCAACCACAGGTGCTTGCACTTGCACTTGCACTCCAGCAACAGCAGCCTGGAATGCTCCAATCATCGCCTGTACCAAAGGCATCAAATCACCCAACCCCGAACCAGCTTGTCCGTGTTGCACTTGATCCTCACCCCCGGGTGGTGACGGTTGAGGACGTAAATTCACACCAAGAAGAACCTCGTTCTCTTGATTCCTTTGCTCATTAGCCGAAGCACCTGATCATAAACGTAGCTCTCTCCTCGGTCCCATTGTGCTATTATCATTAAGACATGAATATAAAACAAACAAGAAACCAGGCCAGCTTCTAGCAAGGATCCAAGACTTCGAATTCAATTTAAGACACTTCACTACAGTAATAAGGCAATGGTGTAACACCCCAATTTTGGGCTTAGAAGTTTTGGGTTTGAACCGGACCGGTCGGATTTTCGGTTCGAATATAAAAGGTGGTTTTAAGGAAAGCCTAGTTCGGGATGCATTAAAAATATGGAAAAATATCTAAAACTCCTCTTTTAATATATATATAAGAGGGTGGTGAAACCAATTTTACAAAATGAGGTTTGGAAATATGACATTTTGAGTTAGTGACTAAAATGTAATTTTTGAAAAGTTCGTGACTGTTTTAAAAGGATTGAAACTTTGAATCTTTAAGGGGCTAATTTACCCAAGGGAGGATTTCTCCAGATTTTTCTTGATTTTTAAAGACTCATTTAAGGTTTAATTAATGAAAAGAAAAGAGGGAAAAAGATATTTTTAGTTTCATAACTAACTTTTACCAAAATTTTCCCATTTTATTTTCTCTCAAAATTCCCTCAGCCAAACACATTTCCACAACAACTTTTCCTTTGATTTTCACACCTAAAGTTGAGATTTCAATTCCTAAATGATTCCTAATCATTTCTACATCAAATCCTCACCATTTGCTTAATGAATTTTCAAGGATTTTGGCTCTAAACAAGGAGAAATCCACATTTAGAGGTATGAACATCCTTCTCCTCTAAATACTCAGTTCTTTACTGAAATTCCCAAGTTCTCAATCCTTAAATTAAGTTTTATTAAAGGTTTTAATGTTGTGAACTTGATTTTGGCTTAAAATGCAAGATTTGGATTTAATTTTGAAGAAATTCGTATTGGATGATTGGGCTCTATTTTGAGATGTCTTTTTGATGTATTTTGGATGTCTAAATGATGTGTAATTGAGGTTTAATCAATGCATTCCCGAATAGGTTGATTTTCCTAAGTTTTTACTTGTGAAAATGGTGGTTTTTGGGGTGATCTTGGTGTTTTGTTAATGCTGGAGGTATAAGGATGAGTTTGGGTTTATTTTGGATGTTAATTGATGTTTAAAAATGGTTAGAAGTGATGGATCTTGGCTAGGTAAAGTTTTGGAAGTGTTTGGGTGTGATTTCGGTTGTGTTTGGTAGCCGAAATGTTGGGTTTATGAAGAGCAACGAGTTTAGGTGTGTTGCTGGTGTTTTTAATGCATAATGATGCTTTAATCCTCTGTTGTTATGTGCTTGAAACATGGGAGAATGATCCGTGAGCAATAGAGGTGGCGTTGATGGTTTCGGATGCTTGGAAGACTTGTTGGCTAGCCTAGTTTTGTGTATCAGTGAGTGAAGTTGGGTTTTCAGCTTTAAAACCAATGTTTGAAGGTTTTGGGAGCTTAGTTTAAGTCTAAGAAACTTAGCTAAGCTCAAGAGTAAGTAAATGGAATTTCTCTCTTGGTTTGTGTTATGAATTGGTTTTTAAAGTACTTGTGATTGTTGGATGCAATGCATGCGATTTGCATGTTTAAATTCTATTTTGAAAGCATATTTTAGCATGGTTTAGTGCTGGTTTTGAAAGTCATGTGTGAAGGATGCTCAAGGTAAGAGATCCTTGGTTTTGTACATTGGAATTGTGGAATTGAAGCATAGTGTTGCATGTTGTTTAATTGCTTTGTTTAATGCTTCAAAATAGTGAAGTGATGATGGTAATTGGTGGTTTTGGAATTTTGGTTATGCTTGTAAAAACAATGGATTAATGTGGTAAATGGTTATATTGGCAAGTGATGTAAGTGGTTCTTGGTTACTTTAATCGGATATAGTTAGCTGGTTATAGGATTGGGTGTACCGTGAATTGAGTCGCCTTGGATGTCGAGGGGGTTGTAATTGTACCGTAAACTCCATCCAAGAATCCTAGCGATTGAGGAAATTGGTGTCACCACGATGAAGGATGGCTCTCGTGGGTGGGCTTGGTTAAGTGCCACCACGATGGAGGATGGCTCTCGTGGGTGGGCTTGGTTAAGTGCCACCACAGTGGAGGATGGCTCTCGTGGGTGAACCTTGTTAAAAGTCACCACGATGGAGGGTGGCTCTCGTGGGTGGACTTTGTTAAGCGTCACAACGGTGGAGGGTTGCTCCCGTGTGTGAGCTTGGTTAATGTGATTACAATGGTTGTGGTAGCTTCCATGTGTAAGCCTTGTGATGTGTCCCGGCTCTCGCTAGTGTATTATACAACTTCCGATGAGTGATGTTGAGGGGTTGTGATTGTACCGTTAAACTCCATCACGGGTGTTGAGGGGTTGTGATTGTACCGGTAAACTCCACCTTGTGTTGTTCGGAAGTGTGTATGGGGCGTGTGGGACAACGCTTGTAATCTGTGTATCCGATTGTGTCTTGTGTTATGTTGGTTTGTGAATTATCACTTGGAAGCCAATATAATGTTCTTGAATGTAATGAGGCATGAGATGCTTGAAATGATGCATGGTTGCATGGGAAGTGTGTGATGTTCTAAGAATGCATGTATAACTTGTTAACTTGTACAAGTGTTTATCTTATATTAAGAATGGTGCATATGTGCATGGGAATCTCTTTAGTGCATTGAAGTCTTGCGAAGGCTTGTTTTAAAAGGCATGTAATGCAAATGTTGATTTTGTGGTTCATGTATTGCATTTGTTTAATACATGTGATAGATTGAAGGAGTAAATGGTTTTCAAAGGTTTCTTGCTTTGAGATGATTTTCAAGAATGAGAAAAGTATAATGTGAAGTGGAAGTGTTTTCCAAGGAATTTGTATTTAACTTTGCATATGATGTTCATGCATGGAAAGGTTAAATTGATGGTTTTGCAAGGATGTGCTTGAAGTGAGTTACTTAGCTTTTCTAAGCTAAGGGTTGGTTTTCATGTTTGAGCAATGCATGATTTAAAGCATGTTGTTTAAAAAGGGGTTTTCAAACACTGCTTTGGTTTATCGAAATGTGTTTACTTTTTAAAGAGGTTTTATGACTCGCTGCATTGATGGTGTTTTGGTTTTGAGCATTCCTCACTAAGCATTATGTGCTTACGCTCCTTTTTGTCCATCAATGCAGATATTTGAAGTTGGGACAGCAAGAAGCAAGGGATTCAAGGAGAGCTCCACTTGAGATGTATGTCTCGGTTAATAGCTATAGATAATAAAGGCAATGGGGGGAGAGTCTTTTATGTTGATGTTTAATGAGATTGTGTATGTTGGACAAGTGTGGTTTGTGATTTGGAACTACGTGGTTTAACGCTTGCAACGTTTGAATCTTCTTATTCATAAGTCGTTATGCTATGCTTCTTGTTTTAAAAGCATGATAAAGTGTTGGATGTGTTGAAAGAGTTGGTGCACCTAGGGGTGGTTTTGTATCTAGATTTTAATGCAATTTGGGAGTTATGATGCTTGGCATGTTGCTGCTTTGTTGAGGATTGATTTGGAGCATGTTCGATGGGATTTAGATGTGTTAAAACAGGCCTATCTGCTGTTTCTGGGCAGGGTGTTTCGAAACACCCTTGCCTGTTTCGAAACAGATGCTTGATTTGGCCTGGGTGTTTCGAAACGGGTAGAGGTGTTTCGGAACACTTTGGCTACTGCCAAGCCCCGTTTCTGAACGGGCTAACCCCGTTTCGGAACACTTGACCGTTGGGCACTGATTTGAATGGTTTTGAAGTTTGCAAGCTTTACGTTTTAGTCCTGATTTTTGTATGTGCAATTGCTTGAGTTCGAGATGTCCATTTAAGGTGAAATTTGGCAGAGAGGCATGAAACATGACTAATTTCATAGTGGTAACTTAAAAATTGGTAAAGTCCTCTTAATTTCCAGAATTTACAAAATGGTCCCTAAATTCGTATGTTGTGCAATTGGGTCCCTTATTGTTTTCCGATTGTTGTAATTTTTGAGTATGCTTATCTCAAGAGTACACCTAGGGTTAATGTGCATCTAGACAAGTTTAAAAAGAAAAAAAAAGGTCGTTAATCAAGGTTGACTTTTGGGTTGACTTTGGTTTTCCCCGTGTAATCTTCGTAGTTCGGGTCAACCGTCTAGGCTGGGCTAAGGGGGTTACATTTGGTGGTATCAGAGCTGAGTTGCGAATGATTGGGGAAATGGTAAATTGTTGTAATAAGTGTTTAATGTTTATTCTGATGTGTGGTTGAAAGTCGGTTGAAATGTGTGTCCTTTAAGCGAATTGTTGATGTTTTTGTCATGCTTTTTTATTGTGAATCTTCATTGAGCTAATGTGGATTTGTGCTGATGATATGCTGGTGATGTGAGCTGATTTAATGAATGATGAAAGTGTAATGGGTATGATATGTTGATGTTATGCTGTTGCGAGTGAATGTTGTTTGATGAGAGCATGATCGAAGTATGTTGATTGATATGCTCGATGTTGTGATATCCATGTTTTTATTGACTGTTATGTCATGTAAAAGGGGATAATTTGGGATACCCATTGCTTTATTTTTATAGCTATTGTGTTATGTTGGAGTTGGAGTCTTGAATCCTTGCTTGAAGCTGGCCTGATGGTTTTGTTTGTTTTGTTATGATTGCTTGTTGTTGTTGTTAGCATGATGGAATCGATGAGAGAATGGCAGTAGGATGAGATGGTTGCTGCTTTAGAGCAGGTTGTTAAGGCGTGGAATTCACCTTTTGGTGGAGGTGTTTCGTTTCAGCCTACAGTGCCTGGAGTTGAGGTAGTAAGGCAGGAGGGGAAAGTTGGTTGTGTGATGAAGAGCTCATCACCTATTGTTCAAGAGGTGTCGAGAACATCTCAGGCTGTGGTGGAAGTGGGGCTTGTAGACGTGTCGGTTGTGGGACACGCGGGTTTGTCGAAGCAGCGTTTATGTGATTTGGGAGCTGTGGAGTATCATGGTTCGACAACTGAGGTGTTCGAGGCTTGGTTGGCCAGTGTAATTCTGATTTTGGATCAGGAAGGTTGTGACTACGCCTGTAAGCTGGGAAGTGTTGTCTCATTGATGTTGGAGGACGCTTGTGCTTGGTGGACATCGGTGGCGGTGGCAACACATATCCATGATGTAGATTGGGACTTCTTTGTGTCTGCCTTTTATGAAGGGTACCTTGGAAAGAATTTCCCAAGGCTTAAGCAGCGTGGGGGTGTGGCTTCAGATTATGAAGGTGAGAAAAGTTTAAGCAAGAGAGCTGTGGATACTAACCTCGGGAGCAGTCAGCGTAAGAGGCTACGTGATAGAAGGTTTTGCTTGAATCGAAGTCTGGATGGTGGTGCAGACGTAGGTCAAGTGCGGTATGATCAAGGAGTGGTACCTCGGTTGCCGAAGTGTGACCATTGTGGAAGGTGTCATGTTGGAGGTTGTCGGGGCGCGAGAGTTTGTTGGAACTGTGGTTCTAAGGAGCATGTGAAGTGAAATTGTCCTCAAGTGGTGAGATCAGCTTCAGTGGTAGCAAAAGGGTCTCTAAAGGGTCGTAGGCGCAGCCGAGACAAAGTTCGAAGGTGGCCGGAAGGGCAGAAAGGTGTGAGGAGCTTGGGGAAGGAAACTTGTTAGAATTGTGGGTCTGTTGGGCATTTGAGATGTAATTGTTTGAAGTTGGCTCGGGGTAGTCAGGGTTCTTTACCGCAGGGAGATGGTGATGACCTTAATGTGTTAGCTGCTGCTGCAGCGGTACGGCTGGAGAATGATGGTTCTGCGAGGAAGAGAGCTCGTCTGTTGAAGCTCCGGGGCGGTGAGGTGTTTACAGGTAACCTTGTTAAGTAACATTTGCCCTAGTTATCTTAGTTTGGTTTCAGTTGGTATTTCCTTGCGTAGTGGGTATGGTCTCGTTGCTAGCATGTTTGGGGTAGTAGTTGGTGTTGTTTTGAAAACAACTTTAGTGTGAAGAGGGTATTAGTGGGTATTTTGTGGTTAATGGGTTATTAGAATGGTAGGGTTAGACAAGTTGGAAGTGAGATAGGAGGTTGTTCTTAGACGGATCCTGAGGATGTTATTGGTGGGTGTGAACCGACATACATGCACAATTAAAATCATTTGTTATATGCTATTTTATATATGTTGGTACATGCATACATGCGACATGACATTAGAGGTTTTGCATACATGTACACAGGCATTGATAGGGCATATAGGTGACCATGCATACGGACGTTCACACTCGCTAATAGTTAATCGGGTCCGTTAGTGTTGTGATAAGGTTAGGTTGGATGATGGGTTTTAAGAGTTGTTTTGGTGCTAGGAGAATGTTAGAAGTATTGGAGGGTATTAAGCGAGCTGTCAGTAATAGTGAGTGCGATATAGCATGTTGGCAGAAGGAAAGTGTTTTGGCACTTAAAGAGAGTTGAGCGGTGTGGCGGTGAGGAGATTACCGGTTGAAGTTTGAATCAGTCAGAGTGGTTGTGAATAGCTAGTAGAAGTGGTAGTTTCTTGGTGTTAAGTGATGTTGCAGGTTAGTGGGCGTGTCTCCTAAGTGTTGAGGTAACTTGGCATTGATGTTGTAGTAGAAGGGTTGTTTTTGAAGGTGATGGTTCATAGCAACCTTCGAAGAATTGAGAAGAGGTTGTGTTGCAGGTTGTAGAAAAAGGTTGGCCTGGGGTGAATAGAAGTTTTTGTAATCTTAATATGTATGTATAGAATGGGAGGTGTCCTGGTAAGGCTAGTGCTGTAGTCAAAGCTTGAAGTGGAAAGGCAATGTAAGTTCAAGGGCCAATGTTGGTTGGACGGGTTCTTGTGAGAAGTGGTTGGCTAGTCGTGTATAAGTAAATTCCTTCTGAAGTCAACTAGTGGTATGTGGAATGGCTGGCGAAGTCAAGGTTGGAGTTTTGTGACGTGATTTTCGGATGTTGTGTGAGTAGTCCTGGTGAGTCATTATGGTGATGATAGCGACGGATGTGAAGGGGTGTCAGCAATACGTTGAGAAGTTTGAGTAAGCAGTTGATGCTTAAGAATTTTTGCTTGATGTGGTAACCTTTGGAAGAGGTTGAGCAGTTGTGCAAGGGGTTTTGGAAGCAGTGAAGGTTGTGGGTCACATGGTGGCTGAACTGGATGGGTTGGTGTCACCGTGTGTGCGAGTTTTGGGAGTTATGAGTTAAGGTGGTGTATGCTGTAAAAGTTTGGAGGTTCTTCAGGTTGTTGTTGGGGTTGTGCGTGGTTCGGAAGTGTGAAAGGTTAAGCTGTGGTTAACATCTGAGTGTTCTGGATTTTGTGAACAGTATGTGGTGGTGTTGGGTTTGGTGGAGTTTTGTGTGTAGAGTGTTCAGTGGTGGTTAAGTCTCCTGTGTTGCCTTGTGGGTTGATTTGAGAAGTTTGGTTGTGCTCTTTTCGGCGGTTGAAATTTCGAGGACGAAATTTCCTAAGAGGGGGAGAGTTGTAACACCCCAATTTTGGGCTTAGAAGTTTTGGGTTTGAACCGGACCGGTCGGATTTTTGGTTCGAATATAAAAGGTGGTTTTAAGGAAAGCCTAGTTCGGGATGCATTAAAAATATGGAAAAATATCTAAAAATCCTCTTTTAATATATATAAGAGGGTGGTGAAACCAATTTTATAAAATGAGGTTTGGAAATATGACATTTTGAGTTAGTGACTAAAATGTAATTTTTGAAAAGTTCGTGACTATTTTAAAAGGATTGAAACTTTGAATCTTTAAGGGGCTAATTTACCCAAGGGAGGATTTCTCCAGATTTTTCTTGATTTTTAAAGACTCATTTAAGGTTTAATTAATGAAAAGAAAAGAGGGAAAAAGATATTTTTAGTTTCATAACTAACTTTTACCAAAATTTTCCCATTTCATTTTCTCTCAAAATGCCCTCAGCAAAACACATTTCCACAGCAACTTTTCCTTTGATTTTCACACCTAAAGTTGAGATTTCAATTCCTAAATGATTCCTAATCATTTCTACATCAAATCCTCACCATTTGCTTAATGAATTTTCAAGGATTTTGGCTCTAAACAAGGAGAAATCCACATTTAGAGGTATGAACGTCCTTCTCCTCTAAATACTCAGTTCTTTACTGAAATTCCCAAGTTCTCAATCCTTAAATTAAGTTTTATTAAAGGGTTTAATGTTGTGATCTTGATTTTGGCTTAAAATGTAAGATTTGGATTTAATTTTGAAGAAATTCGTATTGGATGATTGAGCTCTGTTTTGAGATGTCTTTTTGATGTATTTTGGATATCTAAATGATGTGTAATTGAGGTTTAATCAATGCAATCCCGAATAGGTTGATTTTCCTAAGTTTTTACTTGTGAAAATGGTGGTTTTTGGGGTGATCTTGGTGTTTTGTTAATGTTGGAGGTATAAGGATGAGTTTGGGTTTATTTTGGATGTTAATTGATGTTTAAAAATGGTTAGAAGTGATGGATCTTGGCGGTGTTAAGTTTTGGAAGTGTTTGGGTGTGATTTCGGTTGTGTTTGGTAGCCGAAATGTTGGGTTTATGAAGAGCAGCGAGTTTAGGTGTGTTGCTAGTGTTTTTAATGCATAATGATGCATTAATCCTCTGTTGTTATGTGCTTGAAACAGGGGAGAATGATCCGTGAGCAATAGAGGTGGCGTTGATGGTTTCGGATGCTTGGAAGGCTTGTTGGCTAGCCTAGTTTTGTGTATCGGTGAGTGAAGTTGGGTTTTCAGCTTTAAAACCAATGTTTGAAGGTTTTGGGAGCTTAGTTTAAGTCTAAGCAACTTAGCTAAGCTCAAGAGTAAGTAAATGGAATTTCTCTCTTGGTTTGTGTTATGAATTGGTTTTTAAAGTACTTGTGATTGTTGGATGCAATGCATGTGATTTGCATGTTTAAATTCTGTTTTGAAAGCATATTTTAGCATGGTTTAATGCTGGTTTTGAAAGTCATGTGTGAAGGATGCTCAAGGTAAGAGATCCTTGGTTTTGTACATTGGAATTGTGGAATTGATGCATAGTGTTGCATGTTGTTTAATGGCTTTGTTTAATGCTTCAAAACAGTGAAGTGATGATGATAATTGGTGATTTTGGCATTTTGGTTATGCTTGTAAAAACAATGGATTAATGTGGTAAATGGTTATATTGGCAAGTGATGTAAGTGGTTCTTGGTTACTTTAATCGGATATAGTTAGCCGGCTATAGGATTGGGTGCACCGTGAATTGAGTCGTCTTGGATGTCGAGGGGGTTGTAATTGTACCGTAAACTCCATCCAAGAATCCTAGCGATTGAGGAAATTGGTGTCACCACGATGGACCGAACCGAACCGAATGTAACCCCCTCGACCTGGCCTAGCCGATAGACCGAACCGAACGGATCACGCGGGGAATATTGAATTAAATCGAAAAGGTTTACCTCAATAAACGACCCTATTTTTTTTATCTTGTCTAGATTCTCGTTACAACCCTAAGTGCTTAACGATTTCAGCAGAACGTACATGACATCAATCGAACATCAATTGTATCCAAAATAGCCTTTAGGGACCAAAATGTAAACTTATCAAATTTCAAGGGTTTTCCCTAATTTTGGATTACCAACCTTAAATTAGTCTCATTACATGTATCTCTGTCAAAACTTAGCACAAAATAATTATTCAAACTCATTTAATTGCATCCACAACATTTAGGGACAAAAACATAAAGATTCAGAACATTCAAAGATAACTTTCAACCGATTTAACTACCACCGTATCGATACCCTTAGAGAGGGTATCAATATGCCCTCGACAAAAGCAACATTTCAAAATTCAAAATTCAAGGTCGTATCGATACCATTCGAGCCCATATCGGTACGCCCTAAACTAGTAGCCAAATATCGTATCGATACACCCTTACGATTTACAAAGAACGTATAGATACACTATCCAGGGTATCGATACCCTTCGACCTGCAATGTTCCAAATTGCAGCTTTTACACACTTTAAATCATTCAAGGCCAAACCAGCATGCTTTTAATCATGCATACAACTCAAGTACTCATTAACCTTCAAATACGCATGACAACAACAACATCATATCATGGCAATCATCAACAAATGTTCTAGAGGCATGTTTCCTATGAAAATCAAGCATCCAAAAGTCAAATCTCAACACAAGGCTAAAACCAACATAAAGAGGTCTCTTACAATCATAAAATCAGTAACCAAATATGCTCATATAGGGAGTTTCAATATATCTCCCAAATAAACTATGGATCCCCCATTGCCCTTATTACTCTAGTCCACAAAATGAAACATACATTCAAAAAGTGAAGTCTCCTTAGATCCCCTTGCAAGTTCCTGCCTCCAAACACTTAATTATCTGAATTGATGGACAAAAGAGAGCGTAAGCATAAAAGTTTAGTGAGGAGTGCTCAAAATCCAAAAACACCATCAATGCTTAAAACCATTTTACACTTTTGTAAACCATCATGCCCTCATTGAAATCCATGCACTTCACCATTAAAATCAGCATGTTATACACCATGCAACAAGCAATACAAAATTCAACAGCAAATAATTTGCTAAAACTCATTCCAAGCTTTTCCATGCATAGTTACCATATGCAAGCTTAAAAAGGTAAAACATGCATTTTATTCACATTATGCATCCATAAACATTTCATTACAATGTATCAATTATATTGACCCACAAGTGATCATCAACAAACTCATTTCTCAAAAAAGTATCGGATACACGGATTCCCAAGTGTTGTCCCAACACTTCATACATTCTCACCGGTATCTCAAGGTTCACACACGCGAGCTACCCTCCACCGTTTTGACACCCATGCTGGAATATTTGGTACCTTACAACCCCTAAACACCACTCATCAGTAGATGTATAACCCCACTAACGAGAGACGGGACACAACTCAATTTCGTCAATCATCGGGGTACTTGGATGGAGTTTTCGGTACAATCACAACCCCTTAACATCCAAGGCGACTTGTTTATATTGCACTGAATGCTATAGCCGGCTAACTATATCAGATTTTATTTGTAAACCACATTACACAACATCACATGCAAATATAATTCTCATTTAGTATAAACCTCACTGTTTTCAAAGCATTCATAATAAGCCATATTTCCAAGCATCAACCATGCTTCATAAAACAAGTATAAAACACATACTTAGAATGATCACTTACCTAGTGCATACTTTTACAATATGGCATCATAAAAAACAAATCACTTAATCAAATCATGATTTAAAACAGTAGGTAAGCACATATAAAAACAAGTGCATCCACAAGCTTATAATAGCACAATCCGAGGGAAAAAATCACTTTACTTACTTTCGAACTTAGTAAAGTGTTTCAAGCTTACACTAAGTTCTCAAAACCACTTTTAAGATGTTACAAAGTTGGAAATCCCATTTCCACTCACCGACTACTGAAACCTCAATTGACGATGCGAAAATCAAGCTTCTAAAGTCCTTGGGACTTCACTAAATGCTTCCAAAGAATCCTCCCCTATTTATACCACACACAAATAAAGGATTAATGCATTTTAATGCATTAAAACCACCAGCAAACACTAAAAACCCGCAGCTCTGCCTAAAGGCACCAAAATACCCATCCGAAATAACCGAAATCACCTCCGATTGATCACTAAACCCAACCCAGCCATCAACAAACACTTCCATCACATTTTAACCATAAATCAACATCCAAAAACATCCTAATATCATCCTTATACCTCCAGCAACTCAGATTTCACATTTCCAAGCCAAAAACCCAAAACTAACAACCTAGGCAATTAGAGATCTCAATGATTTCATGATTATTATAATCAAAACTCATTATCAACATAAATAATCTTCCAAAACATGATTTGAAACCACCTCAACTGAACCAAAACAAAGCAAGTACGAAAATCACATTTTAATTCCTCCTTTAGCAAGATTTCAGCATTTTTACCAAATCAACATTAAAACCTCAATTAAAAACACAAATCAAGAGTCAAATACTTTCAAATTCCATTAAAGAACCTTGATTAGAGGAGTATCATGGAATCACCTCCAATCCTTGTGTAACACCCAGGTTCGGGGGTCGGGTGAAAATAACATTAAAATAATGGTTCGGGTTTCGGTTTTCTGTTTATAATAATAAAATAATATATTGGGTCTCGGGTTTGAAAAAAAACAAATTAAGTTGGACCATTTTCAAAACAAGCCCAAATAGCCATGAATGTCTCCTATTGTGATTTCCCTATTTCATTAAGGGTATTTTGGTCTTTGGCCTTTCAATTTTAAACAAACATAAAAAAATGCTTTTTGGCTCATCTTCTTCCCCTCCTCATTTTCATTTTGACGTCAAATGAACCCCTCTTCCCCTAGATACTATTTCATCCCATATCTTACTCATTTTTGAAGGCTTTGCAAAGGTAACCTCGTTTTTTACTTGCCATCGTTATTCTCTACAAGCTAATACCTTTAGTTTTCATTTTTGTACATGTTTTTGAGATTTGAAGTTTGGAGGATTTTGGTTAAAAATGTTACCTTTATGGTCTTTAGCTAAAGCTTTTGGTTTGTTATTGATGTGTGGGTTGTTTACTATCCATGGGATCCAAAATATGTGATTTTTAAAGAGTTTTATATATATTCCCAGATTTGGGTTTTGAGGGGTTTTAGAAGGGTTTTAAGGTTGGGTTTTGGGGGTGCTTTACGTTGGAAATTGAGGGCTGAAGTTAGTATGATAGTTAGGGGTTGCGTTGGAGGCATTTGAGTGTGTTAAAGGGGTCGAAATCAATGGTTTTGATATGTGCAAAAGGGCTGCTCGAAAATAGGAGTTTTGTGGGTGTTCTTGGCTTGGTTTGATGCTTAATTTGGTGTTATGAGTTACAACAGTGGTTTGTGGTTGTTTTGGTGATTAATAGAGTGTGTTTGATTGTTTAGAAACATGGAATTTGGTTGGTGAAGCTTCGGGGACAAATCCGGAAGTTTTGGAGTCTTGAGCTTGGTCTTCGGTCTTCTCTTGGGTAGCAACGGTGAGTAGAATATTTAAACTTTGTTTTGTGCTCGATATGGAACCTTTGGGGGTTTGGGTGGGACCGTGAGGGTTCGCCTAAACCCGAGTGTAAGTTTCTACTCCTATGCCTTGTTACGAGTGGATGAATTGCTATGTGTTGTGAGTATCATGTGCATCTTGGGTTGTTCATACAGTCGTAAATGTGTAGTTGAGTTGAAGTCGAGCCTCACGTGATGGTGGTCTAAACTACGGTGATGTGTAGTCCCACCGGTAGTGACTAGTAGGAAAGTACTTTGATGTGTAGTCCCATTGGAAAACTACTAGTCGAAACGGTGGTGTGTAGTCCCACCGTGTGTGTATGTTGGTTGTGCTTGTGCAAACCATGTGTAGTTGTTGAGAAAGTCATTCGTGCATCCATTGTTTTATTTCCATTTATGAAAAGTGTTTCGAAAACTGCATGTTTGTTGAATTGTAGAGCTTCTCTCACTAAGCTAGTTAGATTACGCTCTCTTCGTTGTCAACATGCAGATCGTTAGAGTTCGGGAGGCAAGTGGGCAATGGAAGAGCTTTGGAGTTCTCAAGTCAGATCAAGTATGATTTACATGTTTGTAATAATGCCTAGACAATGGGGAATAGACTAGTAGGAGTTGATGCCAAACTCCTTAGATGATTTGTGTTAGTTGAGCATGTTTAACTATTGAGGTGTTATGTTTCGTCTCGTGGATTGTGGACCATGCCTATTTTGCTGCTTAATTATATGTGCCACTTGGCTTTTTGAGCTTTCAAACATGTCTATTTATACAATATCTATCCTCTTTGTGATTGCCATCTGTGAATGCATTATTGATCAACTAAATTGCTCTATATGTTTGCTCTTGGTTATGCAATGTTGTGCGAATGCTTGAATGTTGATAGGGGAGTCTTAAAATGCATCTAGAGTTGTGTTTGAGGGTCCTTTGCTGAAATTTGGAGAATTGTAGTGCAAGGCGTATCGATACGCCTAAGGGCCGTATCGATATGGTTTGCCCTCTAGGACTCAGTTTTCGCTTGGTGTATCGATACACGGGGGTGTATCGATACGCTCAAAGCTCACTGGAAATCTGATATTTTGGTGAGACTTTGGCATATCGATACGGGCTCCACGCGTATCGGTACGAGTTTGTCTCGTTGACCACGAGATGTTGACCGAGAAGGGCGTATCGATACGCTCAAGGGCTGTATCGATACGATTTTCCTGTGTTGAGTGAAGGGTGTTGACTTGGTCAAGGCGTATCGATACCCATGAAATGCCTTTAGACAAGATTTAATTAAAAGAAAATTTTCTAGGGTTGCTAACCGAAGTGGGACCTTAGCGGGCTTCACTTCGGTTTTTTCCGTGTAGCCTACTCGGACCGGTCAGCCATCCAGACCGGGACGAGGGGGTTACACCTTGCTTTTCTTCCAATTGAAAAGTTTTCCACTAATGAAGCTTTAAAGGAAATCTTGAAAATCTTTGAGAAAAAAACATTGGAAAAGAGTTGTAAATCAAAAGAGCAAAAGAATGATAATGGATTTTGGAAATTGAGAGAAAAGAGGGAATGAATTGCTGAAGAGAAAATGAGAAGTGGATAAGTTACGTAAAATGATTTAACAAAATAACTACCTCTTTTTAATAAAACCTCTCTCTGCAACTTTAATTAAAACATTATAATCACATGTTAATTAAAAGAAAAGGCTCTCCTTTGAAAAGTACACTTTTTACATTGTTTTAAATATTTACATTTCAGTCATTGCCCAAAATGTTCACATCCCAAAATCCATTTTGTAAAAATTGATTTTACAAAATCCATCTATTTGATTTTAGATAATTTTAGAAAATTTTACCATATTTTTACCTCATATCGAACCATGATTTCCCTGGACCGTTTCTAAAGGCTCGAATCTCCAATTCTATGTTCGACCAACTTAAACCGATGCCTAAAACATTTAGGCCCAAAACTGAGGCGTTACAAGTACCGGTACGAGTTCCCATGTATCGGTACGACTGGTAGGTAAGTTAGTTGATGGGATATTGTAGGTTCTGTTTTCTTACATTTTGGTCCCCTATCTTCCATGTTCAGTTGGGGATAATCTAATGCTTTGTGTTAGCTGAAATTTGATCTACAAGAATGTTTTAGATTAGATTACATGATGAAATGTTTAATTTTTGCTTAGATCATGAAATTTACTATTTTTACATTTTAGTCCCTAAAATGATAGTACATCTAATTGAACTTGTAATTGATATCCGTTTCATGTGAAATTTTACATACAACGAAACAAAAACACAACACCTAATAAGGATACAACGAGAATGTTAAACATAGACACTGACATCGAGAGTTGTAGTGACAAGTCAGGTTTACAAGTCATTACAACGAGAGTTGAATGATGATATAATGAGAGTTGATCCACTTGTTCAAAAGGCTGTAGATTCGACTTGTAACGAAAGTTATAGCCAATCTACATATTTGCGTTAACAGTTGAAGATTGAATGGAAGTTAGTAAGCGAGCTTGACTTTTTACTTGCTAATTGAGCCATTGAACTTCCTTGAATATACTTGATTTTCTGCCAACCTAAACTTAAGGTATCCAGAACTTATTTTAACATTTCTTTATTCTTTTATTCTTGTTGGTTTTGCTATCACAATTGATCCATACTCATTACTTTATTTCTTTATTACAACTACCATTACACTCACAATATTGTCATTTATAGTATTGCTTGTGAGCTAAGTACTCATTCTCGTGGGATCGATATCAAACAAGAATCTTATGTTTCTATACTTGCATCGATAATGTTTTCTTCAACTTAGAGTGTGACATTTTTACAATGATCAAGAGGATCAGTACTTGGAATTTCGAGCTTAAGGCAAGTGTGTCTCGTCGTTTCCATTGACATTGTCGACGATTTAGTAGTGAAAGCTTGGCTTTTACTGAGATTTGGAAAGCTTTGTCATGTAGATATGGAGGGGAATCAAAGTGTAGGTAAAGTACCTCCATTTGACTAAAACAACTTGCGAGGTAGCATGTAACACCCCAAATTTGGGCTTAGAAGTTTAGGGTCTGAACCGGATTGATTTGAGAAACGGTTCGAATATAAAAGGAGGTTTTAGGGAACGCCTAGTTCGGGATGCTTTAAAAATATAGAAAAATATCTAAAAATCCTCATTTAATATATAAAAGAGAATGGTGAAATCAATTTTACAAAATGAAGTTTGGAAATATTACATTTTGATGTAGTGACCAAATCGCAGTTTTTGCAAAAGTGAAATAGTGACTGTTTTGTAAAGGATTGAAACTTTGAATTTTTAAGGAGCTAATTTACCCAAAATGTTTTTCTCCAGATTTTTCCTTAATTTGGGTAATTTTATTATTGTTTTAATTAAAGGAAATGAGGTTTAATTAATGAGAAACTAACTTTGACTATTCATAACTACTTTTCACAAATTTTCCCTCTCTTCATTTTCTCTCAAATTCCTTTCAACCAAACACATTTCTCCAGCAAATTTACTTTGATTTTACACTTCATTTGATGATATTTCAATTCCTCTTTGATTCTTGATCAATCCCTCATCAAATTCACTTGATTTCTACATTGGATTTTCATAGAAACTTGCCCAAATCAAGGAGAAATCATCATTTAGAGGTAAGATTGTTCTTCTCCTCTAAATACTCAGTTCTTTACTGAAATTCCCAAGTTGTCAATCCTTAGTTTAAGTTTTATGAATGGTTTTAGTGTTGGAAACAAGATGTTGGCTTAAAACTCAAGATTTTGGAGGAGATCTTGGAGATTTTCGTGGATCTTGGTTAGGCTCTATTTTGAGGTTGTTTTCTAATGTATTTTGGATGTTAATTGATGTTACAAATGAGGTTTTATCAATCAAATCCCGAATAGGTTTGTTTTCCTAAGTTTTGCTTGCTAGAATGGTGGTTTTTGGGGTGGTTTTGGTGATTTGCTGGAGGTATAAGGTCATGTTTATGTTGCTTTTTGATGTTAATTGATGTTTATAAAAGGTTAGAATTGATAGATCTTGGCTGGGCTTTGTTTTGGGAGAGTTTGAAGGTGATTTCGGTTGTTTTCGGTAGCCGAAATGAGGTTCTTGGGTAGAGCAGCGAGTTGGGTTGTGTTGCTGGTGTTTTTAATGCATCGTGATGCATTAATCCTCTGTTGTTATGTGTTTAAAACATGAGAGAATGATTCGGAAGCATTGGAGGTGGTATTGGAGGTTTCGGATGCTTGGAAGGCTTGTCGGCTAGCATAGTTTTGTGTATCGGTGAGTGAGATCATGTTTTCCAGCTTTGGAATGGTTTTGAAAAGAGGTTTGGGAACTTAAATTTAGGCTTGAAACGCCGGTTTAAGTTCGGAAGTAAGTAAAGTGGAATTTTCTTTCAATTGTGATATTATTGTTTTGGAAACTATCAAAATGGTTTTGATGTGTTTGATTTGACAATGGGGTTTAATTTGTTGTTTGAGCATGGTTTTTAAAGCATGTTTAGCATGATTAATGCTGGTTTTGAAAGTCATGTGTTGAAGGATGATCAAGGTAAGAGATCCTTGGTTTGACATGTTTTTAATTTGGATCATGGAGATGCTTGATGATAAGTGGCTTTGATTAATGCTTAAAACAGTGAATTGATGATGGTATTTGATGTATATTGGCAAGTGATGTAAGTGGTTTTTGGTTACTTTAATCGGATATAGTTAGCCGGCTATAGGATTGGGTGCACCGTGAATAAAGTCACCTTGGATGTTGAGGGGTTGTAATTGTACCGTAAACTTCGTCCAAGTACCCTAACGAGTGAGGTAAGATCACAACGGTGGTTAAAAGTCCGTGTGTGGATCTAAGATCACAACAGTGGTTAAAAGTCCGTGTGTGGATCTTGTGTTATGTGTCCCTTGCTCTCGTTAGTGGAATTATACAACTACCGATGAGTGATGTTGAGGGGTTGTGATTGTACCGTTAAACTCCATCACGGGTGTTGAGGGGTTGTGATTGTACCGGTAAACTCCACCTTATGTTGTTCGGTAGTGTGTATGAAGCGTGTGGGACAACGCTTGTAATCCGCGTATCCGATTGTGTTTGTGTTTTGGGTTGTAAAGGATTTGTGAACCATCACTTGAAAGCCATTATAATGTATTTGAATGTGATGAAGCGGGAGATGCTTGAAAATGATGCAAGGTTGCATGGGAATATGTAAATGATGCAAGAGTGCATGTGATACTTGTTAAGTATGAGGAAAAGTATATTTTCTATTGTGAATGGTGCATATGTGCTTAGAATCTCATAAGTGTATTGAAATCTTGTGAAGGCTTGTTTTAAAATGGCATGTAATACAAATGTTGTTTTTGTAGTTCATGTGTTTTGCACTTGTTGATTTCATGAGATAGATATAAGGAACACTTGGTTTTTAAAAGGCATTTTTGCTTTGAAATGATCTTTAAGCATGAGAATAGTATGGTGTGAAGTGGAAGTGATTTCCAAGGAAAGTGAGTTAAACTTTGCATGAGGTGTTCATGCATGGAAAGGTTTAAATGATAGTATTTGTAAGAATGTGGTTTGGGGTGAGTTTTTTAGCATTTCAAAGTTAAAGGTTTGTTTTCATGTTGAGCAATGCATGATTTAAAGCAATGTTGTTTCAAACGAGGTTTTCAAACAATGTTTTGGTTTAATGAATTGTATCTACATTTTAAGAAGGTTTTATGATTCGCTGCATTGGTGGTGTTTTGGTTTTGAGCATTCCTCACTAAGCATTATGTGCTTACGCTCCTTTTTGTCCATCAATGCAGATATTTGAAGTTGGGACAGCAAGAAGCAAGGGATTCAAGAAGAGCTCCACTTGAGAAGTATGTCTTGGTTTATAGCTATAGATAATAAAGGAAATGGGGGGAAAGAGTCTTTTATGTCGTTGTGTAATGAGATTGTGTATGTTGACCATGTTCGGTTTGTGGTTTGAACCTTGTTGTTGATTGCTTTGCCATATTTGAATCTTCTTCTTCATAAGTTGATATGCTATGCTCTTTGATTAAAAGCGAGATTATTTGTTGGATGTGTAGGTATGCCTAATGTTTGATTTGTATCTAGTCTTTGATGAAATTTGATAGTTATAATGTTTATCTTGTTGATGATGTGTTATGGAATGGTTTCGAGTATGTTTGATGGTGTTTTGAAGTGAAAAACCAGAATTTTCTGTTGTTTCTGGGAAGGGTGTATCGAAACACCCTTAGTTGTTTCGAAACGGGTGCAAGAAATGGCCTGAACGTTTCAGAACAGCTAGAAGTGTTTCGAAACACTTTGGCTACTAGAAGTGTCCGTTTCTGAACTGGTTTCGAAACATACCCGCGTATCGAAACGGTCAACACTGTTTCGAAATGGGCATACGACACGGGTGTTTCTATACGGGTGTCAGTGTTTCGAAACGGGTGACCGTTGGACAGATTCTGCATGCTTTACATTTTAGTCCTAAAAGTTGTAATTGCAATTGCTTGAGCTTGAGATGTCTTTTTAAGCTGAAATTTGGCAGAAAGGCTTGTAATATGATTAATTGAGGTTTGGTAAAACTAAAATCTTGGAAGTCATTTTATTTTCCAAAATTTATATTTTGGTCCCTAAAAGTGTATTTCTTGCATTTGAGTCCTTAAACATTTCCGATCGCTGTGTTTTTCTCTTCCGAGGTTTTGGGGCATTCGCATAGGTTTAATGCGCATCTAGAGAATTTTTAAAAAGAAAAAAAAGGGTCGTTAATCAAGGTTGACTTTCAGGTTGACTTTGGTTTTCCCCGTGTGATCTTCGTAGTTCGGGTCTAGCGTCTAGGCCGGGCTAAGGGGGTTACATTTGTTGGTATCAGAGCCAGGTTGCGAATATTTGGGGCGATGGTATGTTTGTGGTAAGTTGTTGTAATAAGTGTTGATGTTTGTTCTGATATGTGGTTGAAAGTCTGTTGAATATACGTTTCTGAGTGAATTGTTGATGTTTTTATCATGCTTTTTGGTTATGAATCTTTTGTGAGCTATTGTGAACATGTGTTGGTGATATGCTGGTGTTGTGAGTTGATTTTCAGAATAGTGAAAATGTGATGGGTATGATATGTTGATATTATGATGTTGAGGGTGAATGTTGTTTGATGAAAGCATGGTTGAAGTTTGCTGATTGATGTGCCCGATGTTTGTGATATCAATGTTTTTATTGATTGTTATGTCGTATAAAATGGGAGAATTTGGGATACCCATTGCCTTATTATTATAGCTATTGTGTTATGTTGGAGTTGGAGTCTTGAATCCTTGCTTGAAGCTGGCCTGATCGTTTTTTTTTGTTTTGTTATCATTGCTTTGTTAATAATAACACAATGGGATCGATGAGAGAATGGCAGTTGGGTATGATGGTGGCCGCTTTAGAGCAGGTTGTTAAGGGGTGGAATTCACTTTTTGGTGGGAGTGTATCGCTTCGGTCGACAGTGCCTGGAGTTGAGGAAGTAAGGCAGAATGAGAAAGCTGGTTCTGTGATGAAGGATTCATCATCTGTGGTCCAGGAGATGTCGGGGACGTCCCAAGCCGTGGTAAAGGTGAGGCCTGTAGACGTGCCGATTGTGGGACATGCAAATTTTTCAAAGCAACGTTTATATGATTTGGGAGCTGTGGAGTATCATGGTTCGACACCTGAGGCGTTCGAGGCTTGGTTAGCCAGTATAATTCTGATTTTGGATCAGGAAGGGTGTGACTACGCCTGTAAGATGGGAAGTGTTGTGTTGTTAATGTTGGAGGATGCTTGTGCTTGGTGGACATCTGTGGCGGTGGCGACGAATATCCACGATATAGACTGGGAATTCTTTGTGTCTTCCTTTAATGGAAGATACCTTGGAGAGAAGTTCTCAAGGGTTAAGCAACGTGGGGGTGTGGCTTCAGATTATGATGGTGGGAAAAGTTTAAGCAAAAGAGCTGGGGGTACTAACCTCGAGAGTGGTCAGCGTAAGAGGCTACGTAACAGAAGGGTTTGCTTGAATCGAAGTCGGGGTTGTAGTGCAGATGTGAGCCAGGTGCTACATGACCAAGGAGTGGTAGCTTAGTTGCCGATGTGTGACCATTATGGAAGGTGTCGTGTTGGAGTTTGTTGGAACTGTGGTTCTATGGAGCATGTGAAGCGGAATTGTCCTCAAGTGGTGGTATCAGCTTCAGTTGGTGCAAAAGGGCCTCAGAAGGGTCGTGAGCGCAGCCGAGACAGAGTTCGGAGGTGGCAAGAAAGGCAGAAAGGTGTGAGGAGTTTGGGGGATGGATCTTGTTGGAATTGTGGGTCTGTTGGACATTTGAGACGAAATTGTTTGGAGTTAGCTCGGGGTAGTCAGGGTTCTTTACCGAAGAGAGTCGATGATGACCTTAAAGTGTTGGTTGATACTGCAGCGGTGCGGCCAGAGAATAATGGTTCTGCGAGGAAGAGAGTTTGTCTGTTGGAGCTCCGGGGCAGTGAGGTGTTTACAGGTAACCTTGTTAATTAATATTTGCCCTAGTTATCTTTGTTTGGTTTCGGTTTCGATTCCCTTGTGTAACCCCCTTAGCTCGGCCTAGACGGTTGACCCGAACTACGAAGATTACACGGGGAAAACCAAAGTCAACCCAAAAGTCAACCTTGATTAACGACCCTTTTTTTCTTTTTAATATTATCTAGATGCTCATTAACCTTAAGCGTACTCTTGAGAAAAGCATACCTGAAAATCACAGCGATCGGAAAGCAATAAAGGACTCAATTGCACAACATACAAAGTTAGGGACCAATTTGTAAATTCTGGAAAGATGAAGGACTTAGCTGATTTTTATATTACAAATATCAAATTAATCATATTACATGCTTCCCCGCCAAATTTCACCTCAATCAGACATCTCAAACTCAAGAAATTACAAATACAAAATTCAGGACTAAAACGTAAAACTTGCAAACCTTAAACCATTTAAATCAGTGCCCAACGATCTAGTGTTTCGGAACGGGGGTTGACCATTCCGAAACGCGAGTTCGTTTCGAAACCTGTATCGAAACAGGGCTTGGCAGTGGAAAAAACGTTTCGGAACGGCCTCTACTCGTTTCGATACACGAAGGCCATTACAGGCCCCCGTTTCGAAACGGTAGTGCCCGTTCCGATACGAACTGCCCAGAAAGTGCAGATTTTGCTGGTTTAACATACATTTAAACACTCAAACACACCCTAATGACTTCCTAATCATGCCAACAAGTCATCATACATATAAGGTACGTATTAGCATCATCAAAACACATTCAAGGCATCAATTAGGAAAATTCACAAGTCTATAGGCATTCTTCCTAATATCCAAAGCAAACAACCATCAAATCATCAAAGCAAGCACCAAAATGGCCATTTACATATCCAAAACATTTAAAGCATCATGCCACAACTAGGGAGTCCAAAACATCTCCTAAAAACACAACCTAGGTTCCCATTGCCAAATATCAAAATCTAATAATGTTGTGAAAATAGTCACCATACATGAGCTTAGCTTTCCCTTTGATTCTTAGCCTCCTTGCTGCCCTCAAACACCTCAATTATCTGCATTATTGGTTCAAAAGAGAGAGCGTAAGCACAAATGCTTAGTGAGGCGCGCTCTAAAGAAACAACACAATAATGCACTTTATAAAAACACTTTCCAAAATGCCTTTAACATTTAAACATCATTATCCATGCAACATTGCATTCACATCAAGCATCTCATGCTTCAATATCAATAACATGTCATATTGGCTTCCAAGTGATACCATAACCATTTCCAACATAAAACACAATTGGATATGCGGATTACAAGCGTTGTCCCACACGCTTCATACACACTACCAAACACACAAGGTGGAGTTTACCGGTAAAATCACAACCCCTCAACACCCGTGATGGAGTTTAACGGTACAATCACAACCCCTCCACATCCCTCATTGGTAGTTGTATAACATCACTAACGAGAACACGGGACACACAACACAAGGTCCACACATGGACTTTTCACCACCATTGTGACCTTAAACATCTCGTTAGTGTACTTGGATGGATTTTACGGTACAATTACAACCCCCCAACATCCAAGGCGACTTTATTCACGGTGCACCCAATCCTATAGCCGGCTAACTATATCCGAATCAAGTACTTTAAAACCAACACATCACTTGCCAATATACATCTTTAAGTATCAACAATTCACTGTTTTAAAGCATGTAATCATCAACAATTCACTGTTTTAAAGCATGTAATCACCAACACATCACTTGCCAATATACATCCTATAGCCTGCCACGACTGCTGCCCTGGATGCTGTCACGACTGCTGCCCTGGGTGCTGTCACAGCTGCTGCCCTGGGTGCTGTCACGACTGCTGCCCTGGGTGCTGTCACGACTGCTGCCCTGGATGCTGTCACGACTTCTGCCCTGGGTGCTGTCACGGCAGATACCTGCGAAAATAACCAAATTTAGCAATATCTGCGCAGTTTTATCTAAATGTGATGTTTATGCAAAACTTAACCTAAAATGCAGTTAAACATGCTTGAGTGCAGCAAAAATAAGGATAAATGATGGGTAAAATATAGAACTTTTATGCACTGATCACTTTCCCTAAAAACCACCTTTTATATTCGAACCAAAAATCAGACCGGTCCGGTTCAGACCCTAAATTTCGAAGCCCAAAATTGGGGTGTTACAACTCTCCCCCTTAAGAAATTTCATCCCCGAAATTTACCTGGAGGAAAGAGGTACGGAAACTGCTTCTTCATGTCATCCTTTCGTTCCCACGTGGCTTTCTCAACACCACGATGCTTCCACAACACCTTTACCAAATCAATGGTCTTGCCTCGAAGAACTTTACTGTCTGAATCCAGAATTTCCACCGGTTCCTCATCATAGGTCAAGTCTGGATTCAATTCCACTTCCTCCACAGGCATAACATGCGCAGGATCCGATCTATACCTCCGAAGCATTGAGACATGAAACACATCATGAATCTTTTCCAACTCTTGTGGCAATCTCAACTTGTATGCAACAGGACCCACTCGCTCAATCACCTCGTATGGTCCAATGTACCTAGGGCTCAACTTACCCTTTCGACCAAACCTCATCACCTTTTTCCAAGGCGAAACTTTCAAAAACACACGGTCACCTACCGCATACTCAATCTTCTTACGCTTCAAATCCGCGTAAGACTTCTGTCGATCAGAAGCTGCCTTCAATCGCTCACAAATGAGCTTCACCTTCTCGGTGGTCCCTTTCAACAAAGCTTGCATCGAAACCAACTTCTGACCCGTTTCAGCCCAACAAAGAGGAGTTCTGCATTTCCTCCCGTACAAGGCTTCATAAGGTGCCATTTGAATACTTGCCTGGTAGCTATTGTTATAAGCAAACTCCACCAAAGGCAAATGCTTCTCCCAAGAGCCCTGAAACTCAATCACACAACACCTCAACATATCCTCCAGCACTTGGATAACACGCTCAGACTGTCCATCCGACTGTGGATGATAAGATGTACTGAAATTCAGCCGTGTACCCAAAGCCTGATGTAAACACTCCCAGAAACGCGATGTAAACCTCGGATCTCGATTCGACACTATAGACTTTGGCACACCATGCAACCGTACAATCTCAGCAATGTACAGCTCCGCAAGCTTGTCCAACGTGTACGTAGTATGCACAGGTAAGAAATGCGCACACTTCGTAAGGCGATCCAAAATCACCCACACCGAATTCTTCTTCGATGGTGAAAAAGGCAAACCAAACACAAAATCCATGGTAATCCTTTCCCACTTCCACTCAAGAATCCTCAACGGTTGCAACAACACAGAAGGAAACTGATGCTCAGCCTTAACTCGCTGACATACCATGCACTTGCTCACATACTCAGCCACATCTTTCTTTAAACCCACCCAATAGTACTCATCTCTAAGATCACGATACATTTTAGTACTACTAGGGTGCATAGCAAAATGACTACTATGAGCTTCAGTCAGAATAGCACGCCTCAACTCAGCATCATTGGGCACTACTATCCGACTCCCAAAACATAAAACTCCATCATCATTAAAGCAAAAATCCGATGGCCTATCCTCAACAATATCCTGAACATGTGGCACCAAGGAATCATCCAACAACTGCTTATCCTTTATCAACTAAACCAAGGATGGTTTCACTTGCAATTCAGCCACAAGACCGTCATCTCGCGAAATGCTCAAGCTAGCAAACATAGCCCTCAACTCCACTGCTACCTTCCTACTCAAGGCATCCGCTACAACATTAGCTTTTCTCGGATGGTACTCGATCGTCAGATCGTAATCTTTAAGCAACTCCACCCAACATCGTTGCCTAAGATTCAACTCTTTCTGAGACATCAGATACTTCAAACTTTTGTGATCCGTGTACACTATACACTTCTCACCATACAGGTAATGTCTCCAAATTTTCAGAGCAAAAACCACAGCAGCCAATTCAATGTCATGCGTAGGATAATTGCGCTCATGCACCTTCAACTGCTGCGATGCATAAGCCACCACCTTACCCTCTTGCATCAACACACAGCCCAAACCAACGTAAGATGCGTCACTATACCCCACAAACTCTTTCCCTGATTCAGGTTGAACCAAGATAGGAGCTTGCGTCAAAGCTGCCTTCAGCTTCTCAAAAGCCTGTTGTCTCGCTTCCGTCCACTCATACTTAACATCCTTCTGCAACAACTTCGTCAAAGGTGCAGCAATCTTCGAAAATCCATCCACGAACCTCCGATAGTATCCCGCCAAACCAAGGAAACTACGGACTTCATGAACAGACTTAGGAGGCTTCCAATTCATCACTGCCTCAATCTTCTGAGGATCTACACGAATCCCCTCAGCAGAAACCACATGACCAAGGAACACCACTTCCCTGAGCCAAAACTCGAACTTGCTTAACTTAGTATAAAGTTGATTCTCCAACAAAGCCTGCAACACAATCCTCAAATGCCCCTCATGTTCCTCCTCAGTACGAGAGTACACGAGGATATCATCAATGAACACCACAACAAATTTGTCCAAGTATTCATGGAACACTCTATTCATCATGTCCATAAAAGCTGCAGGAGCATTTGTCAAACCAAACGGCATCACAAGGAACTCATAATGCCCATATCTCGTTTTGAAGGTTGTCTTTGGCACATCCACATCCTTCACCTTGAGCTGGTAATATCCTAACCTTAAGTCAATCTTAGAGAACACAACCGCTCCCCGAAATTGATCAAAAAGATCATCAATCCTCGGCAACGGATACCGATTCTTGATAGTCAACTTGTTCAGCTGACGGTAATCAATGCACATTCTCATAGTGCCATCCTTTTTCTTCACAAACAAGACCGATGCACCCAAAGGTGACACACTCGGCCGAATGAAACCACGATCAAGCAACTCCTGAAGTTGCGTCTTCAGCTCCTTCAACTTCTTAGGTGTCATTCGATAAGGTGTAATGGACACTAGAGTTGTATTTTCATACAGCTCAATCCCAAACTACGAAGATTACACGGGGAAAACCAAAGTCAACCCGAAAGTCAACCTTGATTAACGACCCTTTTTTTTCTTTTTAATCTTATCTACATGCTCATTATCCTTAAGCGTACTCTTGAGAAAAGCATACTTGAAAATCACAGCGGTCGGAAAGCAATAAAGGACTCAATTGCACAACATACAAAGTTAGGGACCAATTTGTAAATTCTGGAAAGATGAAGGACTTAGCTGATTTTTAAATTACCAATATCAAATTAATCATATTACATGCTTTCCTGCCAAATTTCACCTCAATCGGACATCTCAAACTCAAGCAATTGCAAATACAAAATTCAGGACTAAAACGTAAAACTTGCAAACCTTAAACCATTCAAATCAGTGCCCAACGGTCTAGTAGTTCGTTTCGAAACCTGTATCGAAATAGGGCTTGGCAGTGGCAAAAACGTTTCGGAACGGCCTCTACCTGTTTCGATACACGAAGGCTGTAACCCCCTCGTCCAGGTCTGGCCGGATGACCGGTCCGAGTGAGCTACACCGGGAAAACCGAGTGAAAACCCCTAAGGATTCCCCCTCGGTTAGCAACCCTAATTTTTTTTCTTTTAAATCTTGTCTAAATAGATATTAAACCCTAAGTGTTCATACAGCGGAACAACACATACGAATCAATCGAACGAACTCAAACAATCATATTACAGCCCAATTTTTAAGCTTAACTGCAGGTGGTATCGATACACCTAAGGGGTGTATTGATACCCCTTGACCAGGTCAACTGGTCAAAGTCAATCCGTGGAGTCCGTATCGATACACCCTATGAGTGTATCGATACCCTCCCCAACTATTGACTTCCCATGGTCAACGCTAAGGGGACCGTATCGATACGCATGAAGGCCCGTACCGATACCGAACTGGACAGTAACTCCAGTGGCCAAAATAGTATCGGTACGCCCCCTCGCGTATCGAAACACGGGGCCTGCAATATGAAGGTCGTATCGATACGGGACCAACCGTATGGATACCCCTACTACGAAAACACAGGTTTGAGCTGATTTAAGGCACAAAGTGGCCCTTAAATCCCTCTCAAACCTCAACCAACACACTAACATGTATCCTATGTCAAACCAAGAGTATAGGCATGCTCCAACTTGAAACTAAAGGCACATTTCCACACAAGATGATAATTCAAACATACAAGCAACTTAAGCATTCAAGCAAGGCATTCCAACCAAAAGACATTTCAATCATTTAAGGTCATACAAGGAACTCAAAGCCTCTAAGGCACAAGACAAGCATATAAGAGGTTTACACCCACATCAAGGTAACCTAACATTGATAGACATGCTAACACACACAAAGTTCATCTTAGCAAGTCATGCTTACAAACCATAGTCAACTTAACATCAACACATATAAATGAGTCATACAAGCTCATACACAACCTTTGCCACATTGCTAACTATTACAAAATTACCACCGTACTTGAGTCATAAACTTGGGAGCCCTCCTTGCCTTGCCTCGAGCTAACACCACACTAATGATCTGCATTGTTGAACATTGAGAGCGTAAGCTATAAGCTTAGTGAGGGTGCTCTAAAACGAAAAACAACAACAATGCAGGGTCCAAGCATGTTAATCCTAGTCTTACATACATCAAGTATAGGCATAAATTAAGTAGACCTAGCTAGTCTTTCAAGTGGCATATATGGTCTCTCAATCCTATCAAGCTCAAACATCAATATCAATCTCATGTAGCAACACATATAACACAACCATATATCACCATCGTATATCACAATACATAAACAAGTTTAATTGGCCACTTTGATTACCCCGATTGTGCGGATATAAACCTTAACAACACTTTACCTCGGTGGGATTTCACTCATCACCGGACCTTGCATGTGCGGGATTCCACTCATCGCCACATGCCCTACGGATGGGATTCCACTCATCATCCCGTAGAAATAAATAAAAGCTTCCGGTGGAATGTTACATCACCGTACTCCTCCTTGATGACTCAACGCCATCAAGGCCACGTACGTTTTGACTCAATTTGTGTGCACACTATCCTAATGATCGATCATTTACAACCGGTAATTATTTAGTGCCAATTATCATCACCAATCATATATCAACAACACACTCATGCTCATCACATATATCCACATCATGATATATATATACATGCACCATATAATCACAAGTATAAGAGCATAGTCATAAGCACATTAGCATTTAAAGAAAACAAGACTAAACTAACTACTTGGATTATAAGAAAGTGGCCTACCAAGCACACTTTACACACACACACTACTCATGCTCGAACCAAACTTTAAAACAAGTTAAGACCACTCACCGCCCTTCCTTAGCAATTCGAACCAATCCTCCTACGAACTCGGATTCGGTCCCAAAGCCTCTTCAACGTTCCCTCTTGCTTCTAGTCAAACCAAACACATACGTTACTCCCCAATTCAATGCTAATTCAACCATCAACCTACTTTGCAATCACAACCCAAATTCCACAAATTCCCAAACCACATAACATCTCAAAAACCCAATTTTCGGACTCCAACAACAATTGGCTGAAATAACCATTTCCAAACACCCAAATGACTTCCTAAGCATCCCAAATCACCCTCCTAACATAGGTAGACCATCAGCCCTTCAATTTCAACATTAAACCCACCAAAAACCCAAATTTTCATTATATGTTGTGTATTTCATTATGATTAAACATAACCCCAATACAATTTATCAAAACAAATTGAAAAACTCCTTTAAAACCCAAATCTTAACATAAACCCTAATTTCCAAAACTCCATATTTTTGAAATCTAAGACAATGGTTGGATAGGGGATAAAGAGGAGATTAAGAAAACGTAATTACCTTTGAAAAACACCTTGTATTGAAGAAGAGGATGAATGGAATAGTAACTAGTGTAGATGGGAGAGTTTGAACATGGGGAGAGGGGTTTGACGTCAAAACAAAGAGAAATGGGGAAAGAGAAGACACTTTACAATAAAGTGGTATTGCTTTTAAAAGTTTTGGGTGAAATCACGATATAGGTCCCTCCCTCTTTATTAAGGTTCAAATAGGTCATTATTTAAAGTTGGTTTATTTTAATTAGATTTTGTTTGACTCGAACTATAACCCGGCTAACTCCTAGGCCCAAAACACGGGTGTTACAACTCTCTCCCACTTAAGGAATTTCGTCCCCGAAATTACCTGACTGAAAGAGATACGGAAACTGCTTTTCCATATCCTCCTTCCTCTCCCAAGTGGCCTCGTCCACACCTCTACGTTGCCACCGCACCTTCACTAACTCAATCGATCTACCCCTCAACACCTTACTGTCAGAAGCTAAGATCTCAACGGGCTCTTCTTCGTAAGTCAAATCCGGATTCAATTCGATTTCTTCTACGGGCATAACATGTGACGGATCAGACCTATACTTGCGAAGCATCGAAACATGGAACACATCGTGTATCTTCTCAAGCTCGGATGGCAAACGCAACTGATAAGCAACTGGACCAACCCTCTTCACAATCTCATACGGTCCTATGTACCTAGGACTCAACTTCCCTTTTCGGCCAAACCTCATCACCTTCTTCCACGGAGACACCTTCAAGAACACCTTCTCACCCACTGAGAAATCAACTTCCTTCCTCTTCAAATCGGCATAGGACTTCTGCCTATCCGAAGCAGCCTTCAAACGATCACAAATCAATTTTACCTTTTCGGTTGTCCCCTTGAGCAAATCCGGCATAGGTAACAATTTCTATCCTACCTCGGCCCAACACACTGGAGTTTTACACTTCCGGCCATACAAGGCCTCATACGGAGCCATCTGAATGCTCGACTGAAAACTGTTATTATACGCAAACTCCACCAGAGGCAAATGCTTCTCCCAAGTACCCTGAAAGTCTATGATACAACAACGCAGCATGTCCTCTAAGATCTGGATAACCCTCTCTGACTGACCGTCTGACTGAGGATGATAAGAAGTGTTGAAGTTCAAACGGGTACCCAAAGTTGTATGCAGGCACTCCCAAAATCTAGAAGTAAACCGAGGATCTCTATCAGACACAATGGACTTCGGCACACCATGTAGCCTCACAATCTCACCAATGTACAAATCGGCCAATCTATCTAAGGTGTAAGTAGTGTTGACTGCCAAGAAGTGAGCACACTTCGTAAATCGATCCACTATCACCCAAACCGAGTTCTTCTTCGTAGGAGTCAAAGGCAAACCCGAAACAAAATCCATGGTGATGTTCTCCCACTTCCATTCCGGAATTCTCAATGGCTGTAACAAACCTGAGGGAACCTGATGTTCCGCCTTCACTCTCTGACACACTAAGCACTTACTCACAAAGTCGGCTACATCTCTCTTCAAGCCAACCTAGAAATACTCATTCTTCAAATCACGGTACATCTTCGTACTTCCAGGATGCATAGCAAACGGACTACTGTGGGCTTCAGTCAAGATCGTGCGTCTCAACTCACTGTCTTCTGGCACAACTATTCTGTCCTTGAAACACAAAACCCCATCAGTGCTGAAACTATAGTCTTAAGATCTACCTTCGGCTATATCTTGCACGTGAGGTGCCAAAGATCTATCTAGAAGCTGTTTCTCTCGAATCAACTGACCTAGAGTAGGTCTAACCTGAAGCTCGGCTATCAAGCCACCATCTCCGGACAAACTCAATCTAGCAAATATAGCTCTCAAGTCTACGGCCACCTTCCTACTCAATGCATCGGCCACTACATTGGCCTTACCCGGATGGTACTCAATAGTGAGATCATAGTCTTTTAGCAACTCTAACCACCTACGCTGTCTGAGATTCAAATCTCGCTGAGTCATAATGTACTTTAAACTCTTGTGGTCGGTGTATATTGTGCATTTCTCACCATACAAATAATGTCTCCAAATCTTCAAAGCAAACACAACTGCAGCTAACTCTATGTCATGGGTCGGATAGTTGCGCTCATGAGTCTTCAATTGTCTTGAGGCATAAGCCACTACTCTTCGGTCTTGCATAAGAGCACATCCTAACCCTACATACGAAGCATCACTATAAATCACATAGTCCTTCCCGGACTCAAGCTGAATCAAAATCGGAGCTTGGGTCAAAGCTTCCTTCAATTTCTCAAAGGCTCTCTGTCTTGCATCTGTCCACTCAAACTGAACACTCTTCTGAAGTAATTGTGTCAATGGTGCAGCTAATCTAGAGAAGCCCTCTACAAACCTCCTATAGTATCCGGCTAAGCCTAGGAAGCTACGTACCTCTGTCACAGACTTCGGTTGCTTCCACTTAACAATGGCTTCAATCTTCTTCGGATCAACTCTAATGCCTTCAGCTGACACTACATGTCCTAAGAAGACTACCTCACGAATCCAGAATTCACACTTGCTGAGCTTCGCATATAACTGATGATCTAACAAAGTCTTCAGAACAAGTCTCAAGTGTCAGTCATAGTCCTCTTCAGTTCGCGAATACACTAAGATGTCATCTATGAATACAACCACAAACTGATCTAGATACTGATGAAAAATCCTATTCATCATGTCCATGAAAGCTGCCGGTGCATTAGTCAACCCAAATGGCATGACTAAAAACTCATAGTGTCCATATCTAGTCCTAAAGGCCGTCTTCGGTACATCAACCTCTCTTACCTTTAGCTGGTAGTAACCTGATCTCAAATCAATCTTCGAAAAGACAGATGCTCCTCTCAACTGATCAAACAAGTCATCAATTCTAGGCAACGGATATTTGTTCTTCACTGTCAACTGATTTAACTGTCTGTTGTCTATGCACATTCTCATACTTCCGTCTTTCTTCTTCACAAACAACACTGGTGCACCCCAAGGTGAAGAACTAGGTCGAATAAAACCTCTATCTGTCAATTCATGCAACTGAGTCTTCAACTCTTTCAATTCTTTCGGTGCCATTCGATACGGAGCAATCGAAACAGGAGCTGAATCAGAATAAGTCTCAATGCTGAACTCTACCTCTCTGTCTGGTGGTAATCCTGGCAATTCTTCCGGGAACACACTAGGAAAATCACATACTGTACGGATGTCCTGAGGTCTAACCTCACTCATGTTAGGGTTCATCACATACGCTAGGTATGCTTCACACCCCAACTCTACTAATCTCTTAGCCTCTAACACTGAAACCACATTGGACAAGAACTTCACGTTCTCGCCTACCACTACAATCTCATAATCATCCGTGAGCTTCAAAGAAATCCGCTTAGTTTCAAAATCTATCCTAGCTCTATACTCCGTGAGCCAATCCATACCCAGAATCACATCAAAACCATAGAAGGGTAGTTTCATCATATCCATTGGAAATACATGCCCCTGAACCATCAACGGACACCTTCGGTACATCTTCCTAACTACTACCGTGTCCCCAAAGGAACTAGTAACACTAACCCCTACCTCTAACAACTCACAAGGCAATTTCAAAGACCGTGCATGCTCACTCAATATGTAGGAATGTGTAGACCCAGAGTCAATCAAAGAAAGCAAACCCAAAGACTGTATCGAGAAGTTACCTGCGATCACATCGGTGTCATGCTGATCCCCGCGCTGAGCATAAACTCTGGCCTGACCTCCGCCCTCTGGCTGAACTGCAACAACATGTGCTATGTTCCTCTGACCATCATTCCTTGGCTGGAAGTTTCCTCTACCGCGCCCGCGGCCTCTCTGAAAGTCATTGGCTCGAGCAGGAGCCTGAACTGGTGCCTGTCCCACCTGATGTGGACAGTCACGCCTAATGTGGTCCCTAGCACCACAGCTCCAACAAGAATAATAATTCCCCCAACACTCATCAGTGTGGTTCCTCCCGCAAGTAGCACATGTGGGCAACTTCCCACCAGCTCTCTGACCCTGATGGCCCCTACCGTGGTTACCGCCACCACGCCTATGATCAAACTGATGCCGGTTGTCCCGATGCCTCTTGGCATCACCTCTATCAAAGTTACTGGACCTCTTACCCGAACTAGATCCACCTGACCGCCTGGTCAAACTCAAACTGTGCTCTAAGTCCTTGGCCCTCGAGACCAAGACATCAAAATCAGTGTAGTCTGAAGCTAGAGTATAAGTCTTGATCTCCTCACTCAGCCCATATCGGAAGCGGTTACAACGCTCCACCTCAGTAGGTACAAGCTCAGGTGCATACTAACTCATTCTGACAAACCGAATCTCGTAATCAGTCACAGACATACTCCCTTGAAGCAAGGCCATAAACTCCCTCTTCCTCTCATCAAGGTATCGCGGACCCAAATACTTCTTCCGGAAAGCTGTCTCAAAGAACTCCCAAGTAATCTCGGTCTCATCCATCCCCGAAGTAACGGTGACCCACCAGGTGTAGGCATCACCCTGAAGTAGAGACTCAACACATCCCAACTTGCGCTCACCAGTACACCCCATCTGAGCAAGAATACGGACGGTCTTCTCAAACCACAACTCTGACCTCTCCGGAGTAGCACCTCTAAACTCTTCGGCCCCAAGGCCCCGAAGTCTCTCTAATGGCAATCCGGTGCCCTCACCCTGACGATGAGCTGCCTGACCTCCAGCTACTGCAGCCTGAAATGCTCCGGCTATTGCCTGAACCAACGGAGCTAAGTCTATCCCGGCCGGTCCTTGGCCACCTTGGCCACCTTGGCCTCCTTGTGGTCCCACTCCTTCGGCCCCGGCCTCACCTCCCACTCCTGGTGGAGGAGGTGGTGGTGGAGGAGCTCCAACTCCAACCACATGCTCTCCCACTTGAGCTCCAACCCCAACTTCCGGCTCAACTCTCGGAGCCTCTGCCTGTGGTTCCGATCGAAGCATCCTAGGCCTCCCACGTGGTCTCATGGTTCAACTAGCAAGGTAAAACTACAACAAGAAACAGATAAGGATTATGTTAGTCAAAGCAAGGGTCCAATAGTGCTCAAGTACTCCTTTTTCCCAAAAATCTCTTTAAATTAAGTAGTAGTAGCAATGGGCACACACTCACACCAGACACGACAATTCATGCTTCGAAACATCATACGGACGGTCAATTATTCAAGAATTCATGGCAATATATGCATCGAACAACACAATCATTTAATACATCAAGCTTACCTCACTTACCTGCCCGAGGTCTCGGTAACCTCAGGCTCTGATACCAACAAATGTAACCCCCTCGTCCCGGTCTGGCCGGATGACCGGTCCGAGTGAGCTACACGGGGAAAACCGAGTGAAAACCCCTAAGGATTCCCCCTCGGTTAGCAACCCTAATTTTTTTTCTTTTAAATCTTCTCTAAATGGATATTAAACCCTAAGTGGTCATACGGCGGAACAACACATACGAATCAATCGAACGAACTCAAACAATCATATTACAGCCCAATTTTTAAGCTTAAGGGGTGTATCGATACCCCTTGACCAGGTCAACTGGTCAAAGTCAATCCGTGGAGACCGTATCGATACACCCTATGAGTGTATCGATACCCTCCCCAACTATTGACTTCCCATGGTCAACGCTAAGGGGACCGTATCGATACGCATGAAGGCCCGTACCGATACCGAACTGGACAATAACTCAAGTGGCCAAAATAGTGTTGGTACGCCCCCTCGCGTATCGAAACACGGGGCCTGAAACATGAAGGCCGTATCGATACAGGACCAACCGTATCGATACCCCTGCTACGAAAACACAGGTTTGAGCTGATTTAAGGCACAAAGTGGCCCTTAAATCCCTCTCAAACCTCAACCAACACACTAACATGTATCCTATGTCAAACCAAGAGTATAGGCATGCTCCAACTTGAAACTAAAGGCACATTTCCACACAAGATGATGATTCAAACATACAAGCAACTTAAGCATTCAAGCATGGGCATTCCAACCAAAAGACATTTCAATCATTTAAGGTCATACAAGGAACTCAAAGCCTCTAAGGCACAAGACAAATATATAAGAGGTTTACACCCACATCAAGGTAACCTAACATTGATAGACATGCTAACACACACAAAGTTCATCTTAGCAAGTCATGCTTACAAACCATAGTCAACTTAACATCAACACATATAAATGAGTCATACAAGCTCATACACAACCCTTGCCACATTGCTAACTATTACAAAATTACCACCGTACTTGAGTCACAAACTTTGGAGCCCTCCTTGCCTTGCCTCGAGCTAACACCACACTAATGATCTGCATTGTTGAACATTGAGAGCGTAAGCTATAAGCTTAGTGAGGGTGCTCTAAAACGAAAAACAACAACAATGCAGGGTCCAAGCATGTTAATCCTAGTCTTACATACATCAAGTATAGGCATAAATTAAGTAGACCTAGCTAGTCTTTCAAGTGGCATATATGGTCTCTCAATCCTATCAAGCTCAAACATCAATATCAATCTCATGTAGCAACACATATAACACAACCATATATCACCATCGTATATCACAATACATAAACAAGTTTAATTGGCCACTTTGATTACCCCGATTGTGCGGATATAAACCTTAACAACACTTTACCTCGGTGGGATTTCACTCATCACCGGACCTTGCATGTGCGGGATTCCACTCATCGCCACATGCCCTACAGATGGGATTCCACTCATCATCCCGTAGAAATAAATAAAAGCTTCCGGTGGAATGTTACATCACCGTACTCCTCCTTGATGACTCAACGCCATCAAGGCCACGTACGTTTTGACTCAATTTGTGTGCACACTATCCTAATGATCGATCATTTACAACCGGTAATTATTTAGTGCCAATTATCATCACCAATCATATACCAACAACACACTCATGCTCATCACATATATCCACATCATGATATATACATACATGCACCATATAATCACAAGTACAAGAGCATAGTCATAAGCACATTAGCATTTAAGGAAAACAAGACTAAACTAACTACTTGGATTCTAAGAAAGTGGCCTACCAAGCACACTTTACACACACACACTACTCATGCACGAACCAAACTTTAAAACAAGTTAAGACCACTCACCGCCCTTCCTTAGCAATTCGAACCAATCCTCTTACGAACCCGGATTCGGTCCCAAAGCCTCTTCAATGTTCCCTCTTGCTTCTAGTCATACAAAACACATACGTTACTCCCCAACTCAATGCTAATTCAACCATCAACCTACTTTGAAATCACAACCCAAATTCCACAAATTCCCAAACCACATAACATCTCAAAAACCCAATTTTCGGACTCCAACAACCATTGGCTGAAATACCCATTTCCAAACACCCAAATGACTTCCTAAGCATCCCAAATCACCCTCCTAACATAGGTAGACCATCAACCCTTCAATTTCAACATTAAACCCACCAAAAACCCAAATTTTCACACTCTAAAATTTGCCCTAAGGACCCACTACGAAATTTCATCCAAAATCAACCAAATTAATATATGTTGTGTATTTCATTATGATTAAACATAACCCCAATACAATTTATCAAAACAAATTGAAAAACTCCTTTAAAAACCCAAATCTTAACATAAACCCTAATTTCCAAAACCCCATATTTTTGAAATCTAAGACAATGGTTGGATAGGGGATAAAGAGGAGATTAAGAAAACGTAATTACCTTTGAAAAACACCTTGTATTGAAGAAGAGGATGAATGGAATAGTAACTAGTGTAGATGGTAGAGTTTGAACATGAGGAGAGGGGTTTGACGTCAAAACAAAGAGAAATGGGGAAAGAGAAGACACTTTACAATAAAGTGGTCTTGCTTTTAAAAGTTTTGGGTGAAATCACGATATAGGTCCCTCCCTCTTTATTAAGGTTCAAATAGGTCATTATTTAAAGTTGGTTTATTTTAATTAGATTTTGTTTGACTCGAACTATAACCCGGCTAACTCCTAGGCCCAAAACACGGGTGTTACAAAGGCCATTACAGGCCCCCGTTTCGAAACGGTAGTGCCCGTTCCGATACGGACTGCCCAGAAAGTGCAGATTTTGCTGGTTTAACATACATTTAAACACTCAAACACACCCTAATGACTTCCTAATCATGCCAACAAGTCATCATACATATAAGGTACGTATTAGCATCATAAAAACACATTCAAGGCTTTAATTAGGAAAATTCACAAGTCTATAGGCATGCTTCCTAATATCCAAAGCAAGCAACCATCAAATCATCAAAGCAAGCACCAAAATGGCCATTTACATATCCAAAACATTTAAGGCATCATGCCACAACTAGGGAGTCCAAAACATCTCCCAAAAACACAACCTAGGTTCCCATTGCCAAATATCAAAATCTAATAATGTTGTGAAAATAGTCACCATACATGAGCTTAGCTTTCCCTTTGATTCTTAGCCTCCTTGTGCCCTCAAACACCTCAATTATCTGCATTATTGGTTCAAAAGAGAGAGCGTAAGCACAAATGCTTAGTGAGGCGTGCTCTAAAGAAACAACACAATAATGCACTTTATAAAAACACTTTCCAAAATGCCTTTAACATTTAAACATCATTATCCATGCAACATTGCATTCACATCAAGCATCTCATGCTTCAATATCAATAACATGTCATATTGGCTTCCAAGTGATACCATAACCATTTCCAACATAAAACACAATCGGATACGCGGATTACAAGCGTTGTCCCACACGCTTCATACACACTACCAAACACAGTGGAGTTTACCGGTACAATCACAACCTCTCAACACCCGTGATGGAGTTTAACGGTACAATCACAACCCCTCCACATCATTCATTGGTAGTTGTATAACATCACTAACGAGAACACGGGACACACAACACAAGGTCCACACATGGACTTTTAACCACCATTGTGACCTTAAACATCTCGTTAGTGTACTTGGATGGATTTTACGGTACAATTACAACCCCCCAACATCCAAGGCGACTTTATTCACGGTGCACCCAATCCTATATCCGGCTAACTATATCCGATTCAAGTACTTTAAAACCAACACATCACTTGCCAATATACATCTTTAATCATCAACAATTCACTGTTTTAAAGCATGTAATCAAGCCATTTAACAACATGCATCACTATGCATCAACTCCACATTTTCAACATATTAAACCAAGGATCTCTTACCTTGAGCATCCTTCAATATATGGCTTACATAACCAGCATTAACCATGCTAAACATGCTTTCAAAAACAGAAATTAAAACATGCAATTATCAACAAATGCATCGAACCAATCCATGGCTCATCCAAGAGAGTTTTTTCAAAAACTTACTCTTGAGCTTAGTTAAGTTGATTAGACTTAAACTAAGCTCCCAAACCTTCAATTATTCGATACAAAGCTGGAAATCCAACTCCACTCACCAATTCTGTTTCGCAAGCTTGCCAAAACGCCGTTCAAGCCTCCGGATCATCATGCATTAAAATTGTTGAGTGTGTAAAAGTTCTATTATTTACACCCTTTTTAACCCATATTTCTACTGCATTCAAGCATCATTGCATTGCATTTAGGTCAGTTTACAGTAAAACATCACAAATTCACTAAAGGAACGGATTTTGCAGGTTGCTGCCATAGTTGACGAAGAAGGCAGGCGCGGGGCAGAGAAGCAGAAGAGTTGAAGTGAACAAGCAGACGATGAGGACGAAGCTGCCATGGATCTGTCGTGACAGCAAGGTGACAGCAACCTTATGAAGAGGAAAAGTAAAGTGGACCTCGATAGATAGAGAAAAATCTGCTCGTCTGTCGTGTGAAAGCTAAATATTTTTCCAAACCCCGGAACGAAAGATATGTCAAGCCAAAGCTCAAGGAGAAGAATCCCTAGAAACAAGGATGGCGGATGCAAAGTAGGACTCTTAGAGATTAAGTCTTTATTAGAATCTTACTTTTAATTAAAGTTGTAATCCTTGTTAACTTAGAATACTTGAGCCCAAAGCTTATATAAGGGCATAGATTTCAACCTAGAGAGAGGATACCCCATAACCGATAACCTAAACCCCTCCGTCGTTTACCCGTCGTCGACATGTTCTAAAACCCCTTAGGGCCACGGGTTGTTTTGTAAAGTAGTTGCAAGGGTTGTTTTGTTTTAGGATTTTCCAAGTGCAATAAAATAAACTTCAAGTTCTCTTATTTCGGTTTTAATATCTTGCAAGAGCATCAGGAGAGCATTGTGAGGTTATCTATTTACTTAGCATCGGGAGAGTTAAGTATACGAAAGAGATAAGAGCACGTTCTCTAGTTTATAGTTGAACCATCTCGTGCCTAGGGATAGGGCGAGGTTAAGTGGCTAAGGAAGAATTCATACACATCGGTGTTCATCCTTCGATTCACGCCGGGAGGTATCATCAAAGACGTGATCATCGACAGACTTGGACCTAGGGATAGGCCAAGGCAGATCTGGGATTCTTGCCAAACTTGGAGTACGGAGTTGGTGTGTTTGCTGCCGCGACAGCTAACGGACAGCCGCCGCGACAGGTGCTGTCAGCGACGGGCGCGACGATAGAACTGGATTTCCTAAGCATCGCAATACCTGCACTACTGAGCAATTCAATACCAACCCATTCTCTCTATCTTGATATTTCTACTCTTTTTATTTACGTTTACTTTATTATTCTCGTGACAATTCTCTTAAATATTTTCTTTACTTCGTGCAGTGAATTTAGGTGAAGTCATTAGCCCAATCCCTGTGGAGACGATATCCGATACTTAGTATCACTTTACTACTTGCGTCGTGTATACTTGCACTACAATTGCGATAGACTATTTTACACGCAACAAGTTTTTGGCGCCGTTGCCGGGGATTGGCAACATAACTACATCTTCCTTTTTTTGCACTTTTCATTTTTATTTTCGTTTTTGTTTTTATTTTCATGCTTGTTTATATTTTTCTTTAATTTTTCTTTTGTGTTTTCAACTCTCGCTTTTCACGAGGTTTTCTTGTTTATGCGCAGATCTAAAAGAGGTGAATATCCTGAGTACCCATTAGATCCAGAAGTTGAATGTTCCTTTAATCTCAAGAAACAACTTCGCCGACTTTTAGACAGAAACGAATATCTCGAAGAACAGCTAGAGAAAATGGGCCATAACCAACCTGCTGGCGGTGGCATACCACCCCTTGGCGATCTTAACCCGCCTGTCGGTGACCCGCCTGCAGCAGCCGGACGACGGTCATGTCGTGACTACATGCTGAACGGTCATGTAGAGCTGGAGACCACACTGCCGGATATTGATGTTGATAACTTCGAGCTTAAGCCTGTCATGTTTAGTATGATCAACAATGTCGGGCAGTTTAGTGGTGCTGTGACAGAGGATGCTAGGGAGCATCTCAAAACGTTCCAGGAGATCTGTGTTTCGTTTAGACTACCAGGAGTTAGTCCGGAGATACTGAGGCTTCGGTTATTTCCTCATTCATTGAGGGACAGAGCTAAAACTTGGTGGAATAAACTAACACCGGGTTCAATCGTAACTTGGGCAGATTTATCTCGTGAATTTTTATCTCGTTTTAATCCTTCACATTTATCTGAGCGATTACGTAACGAAATTGCTACTTTTCAACAGGAAGATGACGAGCCGATGCACGAGGCCTGGGACAGATTTACTACTCTTCTTCGAAACTGCCCAATGCATGGATTCCCCGTTTGGAATCAGGTTACAAAGTTCTATAATGCTGCCAACCTACAAACTCGCATCCGAATTGACTCTGCAGCAAATGGGTTACTATTGGATAAGGATCCGGACGAGGCGTTGCAAGTTTTGAAAAATCTGGCCAATAATGAGGAGCAGTTTCCGACTACAAGAAGAGGGGGTAAACGGGTACTTGCTGTCAAGGATTACGAAGCCGACAACACAATGAAATCATAGGTAGCATTCCTTACTAAAGCAATGAAAAGGTTATTAAATGATGATGGTTTACAAGGATTTGCTGTTGAGGAAGTATGCGATATCTGTGAGGGAAATCATAGTAGGGAAGAGTGCCCAATACATGTAGAAGAGGGAAAATATGTTGGAAATTACAAGCAAAATTATAATTCCAACAACTATAATCCCAATTGGAGGAAGGATCCCAAATTTTCCTGGAGTAATCCCAACAATGCCCTGAATCCTCAAGCACATAATCAGAATCAGGGAGGTCCTAGACTGCTGACGCGACAGCAGCGTCCGCAGAATCTGCCGCCGCCACAGCAGCATCAGCCACCAGCTGCCACGAGCAGTATATTGGAACAGACTCTGGCCACTTTTATGTCTCAGACCGGTACTTATATTGAGAATATGAATCAGTTTGTTAAGAAGACAGAGAATTTCATGGATAAGACGGAGATGAGGATGACAAATCATGAAGCTACTTTGAAATCTCTGGAGACACAAATGGGTCAGGTGTCGCAACATATTAAGCCAAGGCAGAATGGAGGATTTCCTAGCAATACTGAAAATGCTAGACCACCCACACATGAGCAGTGTAAGGCAATTACTACTAGGAGTGGGAAGAAACTACCAGGGCCGGAGAAGGAAGCTGAAACAGTAAAGAAACCTGCCTTATATAAACCTGCCGAGGAAGCTGCCTCGACAGGTGATAAACAGACTGCTGCCGATGAGCCTGTCACGACAGCAGAAGCGACAGAGGAAAAAAAAGATGAATATCGTCCTCAAATTCGCATGCAGTGGGAAGGACGTATTGCTGACTACCGTCCCCCACCACCCTTCCCTCAACGGATACAGCAAGCTAAGCATGAATCTCAACTTAAAAAGATTTACGATATTTTTAAGTAGGTTCATATTAATATTCCATTGTTAGATGTCGTTAGGGAGATGCCCAGTTATGCTAAATTTCTCAAGGATGTTATGTCGAAGAAATCTAAACTTGGGGAGTTTGAAACGGTAAAGATGACAGAAGGTTGCATGAGCATTCTTCATCGGCAGCCACCCCAGAAAAAGAAGGATCCGGGGAGTTTCATCATACCTTGCGTAATCGGAAATAAATTCGTGGGTAAGGCACTTTGTGATCTTGGTGCTAGTGTTAATCTAATGCCCAAATCTGTTTTTCAGAAATTAGGTATTGGGAAGGCGCGGCCCACGACAGTAACTCTGCAGCTGGCAGACCGCTCTTACGTTCATCCAGAGGGAAAAATCGAAGATATTCTGGTAAGAGTGGATAAATTTATTTTCCCTGCTGACTTTCTTGTTTTAGATTGTGAAGCAGATGAAAATGCACCAATCATCCTTGGGCGACCCTTCTTAGCCACGGGAAGATCATTGATTGATGTGGAAAAAGGAGAACTCACCATGCGAGTGAACGATCAAGAGATTAAGTTGAATGTTCTCCAAGTAATGAAACATGCTGATGTGGACGAGGAATGCAAGGCTATCACTGATGTTACCCTTGATCAACCCTGCATCAGGTTAGGCTGTCACGATATTCAATTCGGTCAATGCCATGGTAGCCACCTACAGGCCTGTCACGACAGCGACGACGACAGCACCGACGACAGCAACTCCTCTGAAGCCAATTCATCTGATACTAAAGATCGGGAGGAGGTAAACTGGATTGGCAATCGTCCAGGTAAGTTATTCGAACCTTTAAATTATACTTCGGATAACCATTTAATCCAAAAGCCATCTATTATTGAACCACCTGCCTTGGAACTGAAGCCCCTGCCAGGGCAGCTTAAATATGCTTTTCTTGGTTCAAATGATACGTTGCCCGTAATCATCTCTTCAAAGCTGCCGCAGGAACAGGAACGACAGCTAATCGACATGTTGAGGCAGCACAAGAAGGTGATTGGATGGACGATTGCTGATATACAAGGCATTAGTCCGGCGTTATGCATGCATAAAATCCTTTTAGAGAAAGATCATAAGCCGACTATAGATGCCCAAAGGCGGCTAAACCATGCGATGAAGGAGGTAGTGCGTAAGGAGATAATCAAATGGTTAGATGCTGGTATAATTTACGTCATCTCCGACAGCAAATGGGTGAGCCCGGTGCAATGCGTTCCCAAGAAAGGAGGAATGACCGTGGTGACCAATGAGAACAATGAGTTAATCCCAACCAGGACTGTGACCGGTTGGAGGGTTTGTATGGACTATCGGAAGCTTAATAAAGCTACCCGAAAGGACCACTTTCCTTTACCCTTTATTGATCAAATGCTTGATAGATTAGCGGGTAAACCTTACTATTGTTTTCTTGATGGTTACTCAGGTTACAATCAAATTGCTATCGCACCGGAGGATCAAGAAAAGACGACCTTCACATGCCCCTATGGAACGTACGCATTTAGGAGAATGCCATTCGAATTATGTAATGCACCTGCCACCTTCCAAAGGTGCATGATGGCCATATTCTCCGACATGGTGGAGGACTTCCTTGAGATCTTTATGGATGATTTTTCCGTCTTTGGAGACGATTTTGAGAGCTGCCTCGGCAATCTACAAAAGGTGCTTGAAAGATGTGAAAAAGCAAATTTAGTTCTAAATTGGGAAAAATGCCACTTTATGGTGGATGAGGGGATAGTCCTTTGCCATAAGATTAACTGCCATAGGATAGAAGTCGACAGGGCCAAAATAGAAGTAATTGAGAAGCTGCCACCGCCGACCACAATCAAGGGCATTAGGAGTTTTTTAGGGCATGCTGGATTTTATCGGAGATTTATTGCTAATTTCTCAAAAATCACGAAGCCCCTATGCCATCTCTTGGAGCAGAACCGACCCTTTGACTTTAATGATGAATGTACTGAAGCGTTCAAGGTTCTGAAGGAAAAACTAGTAACAGCCCCCATAGTACAGCCACCAGACTGGACGCAGCCATTTGAGATTATGTGATGCTAGTGACTATGCTGTCGGGGCAGCACTTGGGCAGCGCAGAGACAAGCTATTTCATGTCATATATTATGCCAGCAAGACATTAAATGACGCCCAAGTGAACTACACCACCACAGAAAAGGAGCTGTTAGCTGTGGTGTTCTCCATTGACAAGTTTCGTTCTTACATACTTGGGACGAAGGTAATAGTGCACACAGACCATTCTGCCCTTAAATATTTGTTCGCAAAGAAGGATGCAAAGCCTAGATTGATACGGTGGATCTTGCTACTACAAGAATTCGACCTTGAAATCAAGGACAAAAAGGGGACAGAAAATCAGGTGGTTGATCACTTGTCAAGGTTGGAGATGGGACAGAGTCTGCCAATAGATGAGACACACATACTAGAGACCTTCCCAGATGAGCAGCTCTTCGCTGCCGCAACAGCCATGGCGGCAGGTAAGTCTTCTGAACTTCCCTGGTATGCTGATTTCGTTAATTTTATAGTTAGCGGAATATTGCCTTCTGATCTTAATTATCAAGCCAGGAAGAGGTTCCAAAATGATGTTAAGCATTATTATTGGGACGAACCTCTCCTTTTCAAAATGTGTGCAGATCAGATTATAAGGAGATGCGTACCACAAGAAGAGCAAGAAGACATTCTCCATCACTGCCATGCTTCACAATATGGAGGTCACTTAGGAGGCAATAAAACTGCTGCCAAGGTGCTGCAGTCAGGGTTCTACTAGCCGACACTGTATAAGGATGCACAGGACTTCTACAAGAACTGTGACAGGTGCCAGCGGACAGGTAACATCTCGAGGAGAAACGAGATGCCACTGCAAAACATTCTAGAAGTCGAGATCTTTGACGTTTGGGGGATCGATTTTATGGGACCCTTTCCATCTTCATGTGGAAATCTATACATCCTCCTAGCAGTGGATTATGTCTCTAAGTGGGTTGAAGCTATCGCCACTCAAAAGAATGATGCCAAGACGGTCCAAAAGTTTTTACACAAAAACATTTTTTCTAGATTTGGCATTCCTAAGGCGATCATCGGTGATGAAGTGAGACATTTTGATAATAGGGTAATTGCTGCCGCCTTGAAGAAATATGGTGTCAAGCACAGGATCGCGACAGCATACCACCCACAGACCAATGGACAGGCTGAGATATCCAATAGGGAAGTGAAGAACATTCTTGAGAAGATGGTTAAGCCAACTAGGAAAGATTGGTCTTTACTTCTGAATGATGCATTATGGGCATATAGTACAGCTTTTAAGACTCCATTGGGCATGTCTCCATACCGTTTGATTTATGGGAAAACCTGTCATCTACCTGTCGAGATAGAGCACAGGGCATACTGGGCAATCAAGGCAGTGAATATGGACTTGGATAAGGCAGGCCAGAAAAGGCTGTTAGATTTGAACGAGATCGATGAAATACGGACAATGGCCTACGACAATGCAAGAATATATAAGGAGAAAACTAAGAAGTGGCATGACAAGAAGTTGCTGCCACGACAGTTCTGCCCAGGGCAGTTTGTGTTGTTGTTTAATTCTAGGTTGAAACTCTTCCCAGGAAAGCTAAAATCTAGATGGTCCGGCCCGTTCCAAGTGGTACAAGTTTTTCCCCATGGTGCCATCACGATCCAATCATTAAAAGACGGGCACCAATTCAAAGTCAACGGACAGCGCCTCAAGCATTATCAGGGACTGAAGCCCTAGGAATACAGGAAGTGGTTACTTTAGGAGTTGCCCCACAAGGCATCCCTAATTTAACCTAAATTTTATTTTTATTTATTTTATTATTTATTATTAGGAAATTAGGGTTATTTTATATTCGAATAATGTTTTTAATTTTTCTGTCTTTAGAAAAAAAAGAGTCAAGAATAAAAGGAGAAGTGACCCAAGCCCACCATCCATCCATCAGCCCAACAGAGCCCATTTATTGAAGCATGTCGTTTCGGCTGCCGCCGCAGACAGATAAGACAGGCTGTCAACAGACTGACACGGCAGACGCAGAAGCGTGCGGCAGACGCACAACAGACGCATAAATGCGTGTCAGACGCGTCAGACACGCTAACACACAACAGTCGCTTCGTTATTCCCGCCTGCCGTTACGACATTAAATGGGTAGCTCATCGACCGCTATAAAACCCCGTTTGCACTTTCATTTTTCCTCACTTCTGCTTATTCTTACTTGCTTTCTCCTCCCGTTTTCATTTGCTTTCTTTATTTTCACAACCCTTGAAACTAATATGTCGTCTAGACAGACCCACCGCAGTGCTGCTTCAGCCTCTTCTTCAGCAGCCGCAACGCCCTTCGAAACCAAGGAATTATGGGAGGAACGAGGCTTCATCTACATCCGCAAAGCACCGAACATGGGGCTCCGACCATTTATAGCCAAGGCAATAAGGAACTTGCTATGGGAGCAGTTAGCCGAACAACCGGCAGAACTAAACGACACGTTGGTGAGGGAGTTTTATGCTGCCATCGACAGCAGAACGACAACCTCCGTCACTATCCGAGGGGTAGAGGTGCCATTTACAGCTGACAGCATCAATCACATGTATGGCCTATATTTTGGCCCCGACGATGACGCCCACCAGCAATTCCTAGAGACCCTCGATGCTACCGCCTACGGTGCTGTCATGGCGGAGGTGACAGAGGAAGGAACCACATGGACCACGAGCAAAAAGAACCCCAACTCTGTAAAAAGGGGGCAGCTGCTCCTAGAAGCTAAGCTATGGAACGCTTTCATCAAGAAGCGTATCCTGCCATCCTCTCATCACACGACGGTGAACCAGCAGCGGCTCGCTCTCATTCACTCGATCATGCATGACCGACCTATCAACGTGGGCTGTTATATGAGGGACAGCATCTTGGACTGCACATTCCGCTCCTCCTCCCGTCTTTGCCTACCGTTCACGATCACTATCCTTTGTCGCTGCGCTGCTGTCCCAGAGGCCACCACCGACAAACTAATCAAAGGCCGAGGCTGGACAGAAAACAACATTACAAGCCTCATGGAGCTGATAGTCGCAACACCTATCAACTCCTTCAACCCAGCTGCCTCCCCCGCAGACTCAGATGAGGAGCCTGCCCCTGAACCTAACGCCGCCACCGCCCCAACAGACCAGTCTGCCCACATCCTTACTGTGATACAACGGGTGGAAGAGAGACAAATGGGACTGATGACCTTCATCCGGGATTTCACCAACTCGACGGTAAACTTCATTACCAACACTTTGAATTATCCCGATGTTAATTTCCCTACTTTTCCTGCCCATTATTTCCGTATCCCCACCCCTGTCCACACACCCACACCACCTGCTTCCCCACATTACCATTCTACTGCCTCCACCCCATCACCTGCCCCGACGGCAGCTGCAAGTCCTCCGGCTGACAGCCCCACACGTGGAACGAAGCGGCCAGCCACAGCCGACAGCGAGGAGGAACCTCTGATTAGGAGGAATTTGGAGAGGGAGTTTACGCATGTCAAGAGGCTGAAACACGTGGCAGACAGAAAGCTAATGCCCAAGGCCAGCACCACCACCAGCAGCACTTGGGATAGCGGCAGTAGCTCAGACATCCAGCTTGTGGAGCAACCTGCCCAGCCTCCTCCACAGCCCAGACGCCGTCGTCAGATCTGTGTCAGCAGCAGCAGCGAGGACAACGATTAAAATTTAAGTCTTTTATTTTTCTTTTCTTGCTGCCTGCTTTATCCTTATTTTGTGATGTACCTGCCTTCATTTTAAATGTCATTTTGCATTGAGGGCAATGCAACCCTCGAGTTTGGGGGTGGCACCCTCCATAGTAATGGAGTCTTAGTACATTTTTTTTATTATTGTTGTGTCTTTTATTTTATTTAAGTTCTCTTAAAAAAAATCAGAAAATATAAAACTGTTGGCTTAAAACTGTGAAGTTAGCTTACCTGTCATGACAGTTCTGTCGTGGCAGCATCTTTAGGACAGTTTAAGGAGAAGTTTAGAGCCTTTCTATAGTTCTGAAAATTTAAAACACCATTGTGACTGTTATATTGCTTAGACTTCTTTTAGCCAAACTAGAATAGAAAACTTAGCACTTAGAGTAGAAAAGAGACTAGACTCTCAGGAAACCTAGAGGTGCCCAACACTGGCTCTAGGCAGATAACCAGAGAAAAACTTCTAGAGGTGCCTATCACCGGCTCTAGACAATTAACTAGAGGTGCCTAAAATACTGGCTCTAGTAAAAATGAGAAGAAATTAGAAAGAAAACAACTAGAGGTGCCTCATTCTGGCTCTAGTAAAGGAAAGAAAGAAATCAGTCTCATAAGAAAAACTCTAAACAAGCTAAAGTATAACATTCTAGTGAAACTAAGAGAGTCCTAGCATATAACTGTTCACAAGCATGCACACACTGCACGAGAGCTATAGGGAGATTCCGGACAGAGCCTAAACCTTCCGACAGGTTGCTGCCGCCACAGAGAATGAGCGACGGGTAAGGGACAATTCACTGTTTGAAAGCCAACACAAAAATATTTTTCTTTTAGGTCTTAATTGCTTGAGGACAAGCAAAAACTTGAGTTTGGGGGTGTGTTGAGTGTGTAAAAGTTCTATTATTTACACCCTTTTTAACCCATATTTCTGCTGCATTCAAGCATCAATGCAATGCATTTAGGTCAGTTTACAGTAAAACATCACAAATTCACTAAAGGCACGGATTCTACTAAAAGATGGCTGATTTTGCAGGTTGCTGCCATAGTTGACGAAGAAGGCAGGCGCGAGGCAGAGAAGCAGAAGAGCTGAAGTGAACAAGCAGACGATGAGGACGAAGCTGCCATTGATCTGTCGTGACAGCAAGGTGACATCAACCTTATGAAGAGGAAAAGTAAAGTGGACCTCGATAGATAGAGAAAAATCTGCTCGTCTGTCGTGTGAAAGCTAAATATTTTTCCAAACCCCGGAACGAAAGATATGTCAAGCAAAAGCTCAAGGAGAAGAATCCCTAGAAACAAGGATGGCGGCTGCAAAGTAGGACTCTTAGAGATTAAGTCTTTATTAGAATCTTACTTTTAATTAAAGTTGTAATCCTTGTTAACTTAGAATACTTGAGCCCAAAGCTTATATAAGGGCATAGATTTCAACCTAGAGAGAGGATACCCCATAACCGATAACCTAAACCCCTCCGCCGTTTACCTGTCGTCGACATGTTCTAAAACCCCTTAGGGCCACGGGTTGTTTTGTAAAGTAGTTGCAAGGGTTGTTTTGTTTTAGGATTTTCCAAGTGCAATAAAATAAACTTCAAGTTCTCTTATTTCGGTTTTAATATCTTGCAAGAGCATCGGGAGAGCATTGTGAGGTTATCTATTTACTTAGCATCGGGAGAGTTAAGTATAAGAAAGAGATAAGAGCACGTTCTCTAGTTTATAGTTGAACCATCTCGTGCCTAGGGATAGGGCGAGGTTAAGTGGCTAAGGAAGAATTCATACACATCAGTGTTCATCCTTCGATTCACGCCGGGAGGTATCATCAAAGACGTGATCATCGACAGACTTGGACCTAGGGATAGGCCAAGGCAGATCTGGGATTCTTGCCAAACTTGGAGTACGGAGTTGGTGTGTTCGCTGCCGCGACAGCTAACGGACAGCCGCCGCGACAGGTGCTGTCGGCGACGGGCGCGACGACAGAACTGGATTTCCTAAGCATCGCAATACCTGCACTACTGAGCAATTCAATACCAGCCCATTCTCTCTATCTTGATATTTCTACTCTTTTTATTTACGTTTACTTTATTATTCTCGTGACAATTCTCTTAAATATTTTCTTTACTTCGTGCAGTGAATTTAGGTGAAGTCATTAGCCCAATCCCTGTGGAGACGATATCTGATACTTAGTATCACTTTACTACTTGTGTCGTGTATACTTGCACTACAATTGCGATAGACTATTTTACACGCAACAAAAATCTTCAGCCTTAACACCTAAACTCACTGCTCTCACCAAATCTAACATTTCAGCTACCAAACACAACCGAAATCACTTCCAAACTCTTCCACAACATTACCCAGCCAAGATCCATCACTTCTAAACATTCTTAAACATCAATTAACATCCAAAAAGAACCTAAACTCGTCCTTATACCTCCACCTATAACAGAACACCAAGATCACCCCAAAAACCACCATTTTCATAAGCAAAAACTTAGGAAAATCAACCTATTCGGGATTGCATTGATTAAACCTCAATTACACATCATTAAACATCCAAAATACATTAAAAAGTCATCTCAAAACAGAGCCCAAACAAACACCATATATTTCTTTAAGATTTAATCCAAATCTTGAGTTTTAAGCCAAAATCAAGATCACCACATTAAAACATTTAATAAAACTTAATTTAAGGATTGAGAACTCGGGAATTTTAGTAAAGAACTGAGTATTTAGAGGAGAAGAACATCCTTACCTCTAAATGTAGATTTCTCCTTGACTAGAGCCAAAATCCTTGAAAATTCAATAAGCAAATGAAGAGGATTTGTTGTAGAAAGGATTAGGAATCATTTGATGATTGAAATCTCATCATTTGGTTTGAAAATCAAAAGAATAGTTTTTGTAGAAATGTGTTTGGCTGAGAGAATTTTGAGAGAAAATGAGATGAGAAAGTTTCCAAGAAAGTTAGTTATGAAATCTCCAAAATTGGTTTTCCCATTCTCTTTTAATTAATTAAACACTAAATGAATCATTGAAAACTAAGAAAAATCTGGAGAAATCAATCTTGGGTAAATTAGCTCCTTAAAGATTCAAAGTTTCAATCCTTACAAAACAGTCACAACTGAACTTTTCAAAAATTACATTTTAGTCACTAATTCGAAATGTCACACTTCCAAACCTTATTTTGTAAAATTGATTTCACCACTCTCTTATATATATTAAAAGATGATTTCTAGATATTTTACCATATTTTTAATGCAACCCGAACTAGGCTTTCCCTAAAAACCACCTTTTGTATTCGAACCGAAAATCAGACCGGTCCGGTTCAGACTCTAAACTTCCAAGCCCAAAATTAGGGTGTTACACCTTGCTTAGGGGGTAAGGTTTTATAGCTAGCAAGTTTGGGGTAGTAGCCGGTGTTGTTTTGAAAACAACTTTAGTGTGAAGAGGGTATTAGTGGAGTATTTTGTGGTTAGCGGATTGTTGGAATGGTAGAGCTGGACAAGTTAGAAGTGAGGTAAGAGGTTGTTCTTAGGTGGATTCCGAGGATGTTATTGGTAAGTGTGAACCGACATACATGCACAGTTAAAACCATTTGTTATATATTATATATAGATGTTGGTACATGCATACATGCGACATGACATTAGAGGTTTTGCATACATGTATACAGGCATTGATAAGACATATTGGTGACCATACATAACGAATGTTCACACTTGCTAATAGCTAGTTGGGTCCGTTAGTGTTGTGGTAGGATTAGGTTGGATGGTGGGTTTAAGTGTTGTTTTGGTGCTAGGTGAATGCTAGAAGTGGTGGAAGGTAGTAAGCGAATTGTCAGTAATAGTGAATGTGATCTAGCCTGTTGGCAGAAGGAAGGTGTTTTGGTGCTTGAAGAGTTTAGTGGTGTGGTGGTGAGGAGATTACCGGTTGAAGTTAGAATCAATCAAAGTGGTGGTGAATAGCTAATAGAAGTGGTAGTTTCTGTGTGTAGATGATGTTGTAGGCTAGTGGATGTGTTTCCGGAGTGTTGAGTCATCTTGGCGTTGATGTTAGCAATAGGAGGGTTGTTTATGTAGGTGATGGATCGTAACAACCTTTGAGGAGTTGAGAGGAGGTTGTGTTGAGAGCTGTAGATAAGGTTTGGCTTGGGAGGAGTAGAGGTTTCGTAGTCTTAATATGTTTGTATGGAATGGGAGGTATCCAGGTAAGGTTAGTGTTATGGTAAAAGCTTGAAGTGGAAAGGCAATGTAAGTTCAAGGGCCATTGTTGGTTGGCCGGGTTCGTGTGAGAAGTGGTTTGTTAGTTGAGTATAAGTAAATCTTTCTTAAGTCCGTTAGGGGTAAGTGGAACAGTTGGTGGAGTTAAGGTTAGAGTCTTGTGACATGGGTTTCGAATGTTGTGTGAGTAGTTTTGGAGAGTTCTTATGGTGGTGATAATGGCGGATGTGAGGGAATGTTATCAATACCTTGAGAAGTTTGTGTAAGCAATTGTTGCTTAAGAAATTTTTGCTTGTTGTGGTAATTTTTGAAAGGAGTTGAGCGGTTTTGCAAGGGGTTTTGGAAGCAATAAAGGTTGTGGGTCACATGGTGGTTGAAACTGGATGGGTTGGTGTCACCGTGTGTGCGAGTTTTTTTGAGGGAGTTATGAGATAAGACGGAGTATGTTGTGAAGATTTGAAGGTTCTTCGGGTTGTTGGGGCTATGCACAGTTCGAAAGTGTGAAAGGTTAAGCTGAGGCTAACATCTGAGTGTTCTGGAAGTCTTGAACCGTAAGTAGTGGTGTTGGGTTTGGGTATAGTGTGAGTTTGATTTGAGGAGGAGTTGATTTTTGTGGTGTTTTGGGTGGAGGATGTTCAGTGGTGGTTAAGTCTCCTATGTTACATTGTGTATTGCTTTGGGAAGTTTGGTATCGTGCTCTTTTCGCAGGTTGAAATTTCGAGGACGAAATTTCCTAAGAGAGGGAGAGTTGTAACACCCCAAATTTGGGCTTAGAAGTTTAGGGTCTGAACCGGAACGATCTGAGAAACGGTTCGAATATAAAAAGAGGTTTTAGGGAACGCCTAGTTCGGGATGCTTTAAAAATATAGAAAAATATCTAAAAATCCTCATTTAATATATAAAAGAGAATGATGAAATCAATTTTACAAAATGAAGTTTGGAAATATTACATTTTGATGTAGTGACCAAATCGCAGTTTTTGCAAAAGTGAAATAGTGACTGTTTTGTAAAGGATTGAAACTTTGAATCTTTAAGGAGCTAATTTACCCAAAATGTTTTTCTCCAGATTTTTCCTTAATTTGGGTAATTTTATTATTGTTTTAATTAAAGAAAATGAGGTTTAATTAAATGAGAAACTAACTTTGACTATTCATAACTACTTTTCACAAATTTTCCCTCTCTTCATTTTCTCTCAAATTCCTTTCAACCAAACACGTTTCTCCAGAAAATTTACTTTGATTTTACACTTCATTTGATGAGATTTCAATTCCTCTTTGATTCTTGATCAATCCCTCATCAAATTCACTTGATTTCTACATTGGATTTTCATGGAAACTTGCCCAAATCAAGGAGAAATCATCATTTAGAGGTAAGATTGTTCTTCTCCTCTAAATACTCAGTTCTTTACTGAAATTCCCAAGTTGTCAATCCTTAATTTAAGTTTTATGAATGGTTTTAGTGTTGGAAACAAGATTTTGGAGGAGATCTTGGAGATTTTCGTGGATCTTGGTTAGGCTCTGTTTTGAGGTTGTTTTCTAATGTATTTTGGATGTTAATTGATGTTACAAATGAGGTTTTATCAATCAAATCCCGAATAGGTTCGTTTTCCTAAGTTTTGCTTGCTAGAATGGTGGTTTTTGGGGTGGTTTTGGTGATTTGCTGTTGCTGGAGGTATAAGGTCATGTTTATGTTGTTTTTTGATGTTAATTGATGTTTATAAAAGGTTAGAATTGATAGATCTTGGCTGGGCTTTGTTTTGGGAGAGTTTGGAGGTGATTTCGGTTGTTTTCGGTAGCCGAAATGAGGTTCTTGGGTAGAGCAGCGAGTTGGGTTGTGTTGCTGGTGTTTTTAATGCATGGTGATGCATTAATCCTCTGTTGTTATGTGTTTAAAACATGGGAGAATGATTCAGAAGCATTAGAGGTGGCGTTGGAGGTTCGGATGCTTGGAAGGCTTGTCGACTAGCATAGTTTTGTGTATCAGTGAGTGAGATCATGTTTTCCTGCTTTGGAATGGTTTTGAAAAGAGGTTTGGGAACTTAAATTTAGGCTTGAAACGCCGGTTTATGTTCGGAAGTAAGTAAAGTGGAATATTCTCTCAATTGTGCTATTATTGTTTTGGAAACTATCAAAATGGTTTTGATGCGTTTGATTTGACAATGAGGTTTAATTTGTTGTTTGAGCATGGTTTTTAAAGCATGTTTGGCATGATTAATGCTGGTTTTGAAAGTCATGTGTTGAAGGATGCTCAAGGTAAGAGATCCTTGGTTTGACATGTTTTTAATTTGGTTCATGGAGATGCTTGATGATAAGTGGCTTTGATTAATGCTTAAAACAGTGAATTGATGATGGTATTTGATGTATATTGGCAAGTGATGTAAGTGTTTTTTGGTTACTTTAATCGGATATAGTTAGCCGGCTATAGGATTGGGTGCACCGTGAATAAAGTCACCTTGGATGTTGAGGGGTTGTAATTGTACCGTAAACTCCGTCCAAGTACCCTAACGAGTGAGGTAAGATCACAACGGTGGTTAAAAGTCCGTGTGTGGATCTAAGATCACAACGGTGGTTAAAAGTCCATGTGTGGATCTTGTGTTATGTGTCCCTTGCTCTCGTTAGTGGAATTATACAACTACCGATGAGTGATGTTGAGGGGTTGTGATTGTACCGTTAAACTCCATCTTATGTTGTTCGGTAGTGTGTATGAAGCGTGTGGGACAACGCTTGTACTCCGCGTATCCGATTGTGTTTGTGTTTTGGGTTGTAAAGGGTTTGTGAACCATCACTTGAAAGCCACTATAATGTATTTGAATGTGATGAAGCGGGAGATGCTTGAAAATGATGCAAGGTTGCATGGGAATATGTAAATGATGCAAGAGTGCATGTGATACTTGTTAAGTATGAGGAAAAGTATATTTTCTATTGTGAATGGTGCATATGTGCTTAGAATCTCATAAGTGTATTGAAATCTTGTGAAGGCTTGTTTAAAAAAGGCATGTAATGCAAATGTTGCTTTTGTAGTTCATGTGTTTTGCACTTGTTGATTTCATGAGATAGATAGAAGGAACACTTGGTTTTTAAAAGGCATTTTTTCTTTGAAATGATCTTTAAGCATGAGAATAGTATAGTGTGAAGTGGAAGTGATTTCCAAGGAAAGTGAGTTAAACTTTGCATGAGGTGTTCATGCATGGAAAGGATTAAATGATAGTATTTGTAAGAATGTGGTTTGGGGTGAGTTGTTTAGCATTTCAAAGTTAAAGGTTGGTTTTCATGTTGAGCAATGCATGATTTAAAGCAATGTTGTTTCAAAGGAGGTTTTCAAACAATGCTTTGGTTTAATGAATTGTATCTACATTTTAAGAAGGTTTTATGATTCGCTGCATTGGTGGTGTTTTGGTTTTGAGCATTCCTCACTAAGCATTATGTGCTTACGCTCCTTTTTGTCCATCAATGCATATATTTAAAGTTGGGACAACAAGAAGCAAGGGATTCAAGAAGAGCTCCACTTGAGAAGTATGCCTTGGTTTATAGCTATAGATAATAAAGGCAATGGGGGGAAAGAGTCTTTTATGTCGTTGTGTAATGAGATTGTGTATGTTGACCATGTTTGGTTTGTGGTTTGAACCTTGTTGTTGATCGCTTTGCCATATTTGAATCTTCTTCTTCATAAGTTGATATGCTATGCTCTTTGATTAAAAGCGAGATCATGTGCTGGATGTGATGAATGTGTAGGTATGCCTAATGTTTGATTTGTATCTAGTCTTTGATGAAATTTGATAGTTATAATGTTTATCTTGTTGATGATGTGTTATGGAATGGTTCCGAGTATGTTTGATCGTGTTTTGAAGTGAAAAACCAGAATTTTCTGCTGTTTCTGGGCAGGGTGTATCGAAACACCCTTAGCTGTTTCGAAACGGGTGCAAGAAATGGCCTGGGCGTTTCGGAACGACTAGAAGTGTTTCGAAACACTTTGGCTACTGGAAGTGTCCGTTTCTGAACTGGTTTCGGAACATACCCGCGTATCGAAACGGTCAACACCGTTTCGAAACGGGAGTACGACACGGGTGTCAGTGTTTCGAAACGGGTGACCGTTGGACAGATTCTGCATGCTTTACATTTTAGTCCTGAAAGTTGTAATTGCAATTGCTTGAGCTTGAGATGTCTTTTTAAGCTGAAATTTGGCAGAGAGGCTTGTAATATGATTAATTGAGGTTTGGTAAAACTAAAATCTTGGAAGTCCTTTTATTTTCCAAAATTTACATTTTGGTCCTTAAAAGTGTATTTCTTGCATTTGAGTCCTTAAACGTTTCCGATCGCTGTGTTTTTCTCTGCCGAAGTTTTGGGGCATTCACATAGGTTTAATGCGCATCTAGAAAAGTTTTAAACAGAAAAAAGGGTCGTTAATCAAGGTTGACTTTTGGGCTGACTTTTGTTTTCCCCGTGTGATCTTCGTAGTTCGGGTCTAGCGTCTAGGCCGGGCTAAGGAGATTACATAGCATTCTTTATATTTTTATGTGCCATGTTAATTCTCTATTACTTGGGTAACAGATGTTAGCCATGCCCGACTGTAAGCAAGAGCACTGGCTTAGGCCCCCCACTTTTATGGGGACCATAAAATATGTGTAAGTTTAGTATATAGCTGAGATCATATGCTTCTACTGCTTTTATTATTAGGTGGGGTGATTTTAGTGCAATGAATATGAAGCACATCTTGTAAAACAAACGGTAATTTATTAGAAATTAAACAAAATTAATTATTTAAACACATAAAAGAAAGCGGTAATATTAATTAAGAGCGGTATTAAAAAGAGTTTAAATTTCAAAATTTTCATTTCTATTTAATCTCTATTTGGTGGAATATTAAAAAAAATTAAGAGTAACTACCTTAAAAACTATTCATACTAGAATTACTAAAGAAAAAGGGAAAAAACTTTTTTTTTCTTTCAAATTGATAGTTTAAATAGATGTAGTATATTTTCGTTCTATAAGGACCTGTTTTTAAGTTTTTGTTCTGGGCTTCGAAAATGTTCGAGACAACTCTGGTATTATAAGCCGGGTGACCAAAACGATAAATGTCGAAAACAAAAATAACCATTAAAATATTTTTCAAATCGAATAATCAAAATAGAACACACCCAAATAAAAAAAACCTGCTGCGTAGATTACCCGGCAAACATATACTAATATTTAAATACCTCAAGACAATTAAAAAAAAAAAAAACTATAAATACAAATGATAGTAATATTTAAAGTTGCGGTTGACGTGGTAGGCCCAGCCGATGTGGTGCGTGTGCAATGTGGCTACACTGTATTTGTAGAGAAATGGGAGATGGGATGAGTAAGATTAAGAAGCAAGAACGCCCCCACACCTCAATTTTCAGTCTGTGGCAAAGTTCGCTCCAAAGTCCAAGCTAGTAACGGGTGAGCCAACCCTTTTTCATTTATTTCTTGCTCTTCCTTTTCCGCATACATGTCATCTTAGTTCTACGCCACCTGACTGACTCCGACTCTCAGTCTGACTCACTGCATAGATCAAAACCGATACCAAATAATCACGGGCTCCATTCTGTAACCGAAATGGTGCTGGACTCGGAGCTAATCGCCCGCCTCTGGCAGTTCTTGAATGAATCCGACCTCAACACCACCACCACTTCAATCGTGCGGCGGAGATTGGAGCAGGATTTCCGTATTGATTTGACCGACAGAAAGAAGTTTATTAGGGAGCAGGTCGATTTATATCTTCAAAGCCAATTCGAAAATGCCGAAGAACAACAGCAGGAACAATATGGAGATGATCATACGGACAAGATTAAATCAGAGGACACCGACGGCTCTGATTCGGACGACGAAGAGGAGGAAACTGAAAAAGCCAAGAACAAAAGGGCCTCCTCCAAGAAACGGTAAGTTATTCATTAATTATACGAAATTTTACGCTATAATATTTGAAGAAAATGCACGGCCTTATTTTCCTAATTTATTTCTTTTTGAAAAGGTTGAGATGGCTTATGTTTTGGCTTTGGCTTTGGCTTTAGTGGTGTGCCATTTTTTTTAGTTTATAATCTTTTTAAAAATGCATGTTTAAGTGGGGAAATGTTTTGAATGAAGATATTTGACAGAACCATTTTGTATTAATCTGAACAGGTGTTTAATTTAAGTCCAACCCAGTGAGTCACTTTCTGAGATTGCCGTGGAATTCATCCATACAAGGTTGATTGATTAATCATAGTTCTGGAAGCAAAAAGAAATTGAATAATAATAATAATGTGATTTTCCTTTTTCTTTTGTATTTCTCAGAAAACGTGAAGGAATCATTAATCTGGGATTGTATTTTTACCTTATTATAGAAAATATTTCTTATAACTTTCACCCATGTCGATTTGGAAAATCTTGAACATTCTTTGTAGCTTTGACAAGCTTTAGTCAACTGCTTAACAGTGAAAATGTTAGAAAATGCTTTTAGTTTATGCGATCTTATTAGGCAATTAGATCTCCGAATTCATGTGTTCTTATTTGTGCTCTGACACATTTGATTTTATGGAAACATTTTTTCTCCTCTTCTCTCGTTTGTCTTAGAAGTTGTGTTAAGATTTTTTCTTGTTGTCTGTAAATGATCCCTTTCAATATATGATGCTGCCAGTAAATAAATTGTAAAGACGGAAGTTGTGTTCTGTTGGCTGCAATGGTTTAAAACAAGTGCAAGCTACCGCATGTTCTCTCTTTGTAGTTCAAATTTGTCCTTTGGAGCAGGAAACACGGGTCCTGTTATGCCCCTTAGTTTTGTGTGTCTTTAAGCTCTGGTTATTTTATAAATTTTCAACCCATATGATGCAGTATTTTTTAATGTCCTCACCTTATTTGTATAATTAGATTCTTGATGATTCTCGATAATCTAAATGTCCTCATTCTTAGATATTCTGGTGGATGGGAAGAAGGAAATCGGTTGATCTTGAACTTGTAAGAAATGCATACTCCATATTCTCCTTTCTAACAAGATATATTAGCTTTTGTTTGAAGAAGTTTTCTAGGTTACTTTACAATGATTTCGAATCTAAGTTGCATTAAGACTTACGTGTTGTACAGACTTCTGGATTCACTTCTGAACCAATAATCTGTTGTTTTGTAATATTTGTTAACAACAATTGCTGCTGTACCACCAGAGTGGCAGGACTCAATGTGTGGCTCTTGGTAAAGCTTAATAATGGCTATTTCATGTGGATCAATGAGCCTATTTTAAAGTGAGTTTATGCGTGAATTGTTGATATTATATCAACAGCTTAGAGTCTCCCTCAAATCCACTAATTTTCTACAATATATGTATGCTAAGAATTACAGTTTTACATTGTCATGAAGCTCTGAAGTTTAGTAGCACACATAATCAGTAGTTGCAATTGCTATCGAACTTATAGTTGCTAGTTTGTGAATTATGGTTGTTTCATTTTATAATATAGGTCAAAAGGAGTTGATAGTGAAGGTAAGAGAAGAGGAGGTGGTTTTAACAAAGTAAGCAGACTTTCCCCACAACTTCAGGAACTTTTAGGAGTCCCTGAATTGGCAAGGACTGAGGTAACTTTGAAACCTCATGATTTTTTTTTTCAGTTTCTTCTTTGTTAGTTTCATAATTAAGTCAGGAAGCTATTTTGTTCTAAATTTTATGCTCTATAATTGTGCTAGGTAGTCAAGCAAATATGGGTTTATATTAGAGAGAAAAACTTGCAAGACCCAGTTAACAAGAAAAATATAATTTGTGATGAGCCATTGCATGCACTTTTTGGTGTTGATTCCATTGACATGTTTCAAATGAACAAAGCCTTGTCAAAGCACATCTTGCCCTTGGATTCAGATGAAGGTAATAAAACTGTCGCTTCTACCATTTTGCTTTTGTTAAACTATTTTGGATAATGCCAATATGCCATTCGGTATGTTTGCTTTTCGGCTCATGTTGCGTGTAAAATAGTCTATCGCAATTATAGTGCAAGTATACACGACGCAAGTAGTAAAGTGATACAAAGTATCGGATATCGTCTCCACAGGGATTGGGCTAATAGCTTCACCTAAATTCACTGCACGAAAGTAAAGGAAATAATTAAGAGTTGTCACGAGAATAATAAAGTAAAAACGTAAATAAAAGATTGAGATATCAAGAGAGAGAGAATGGGCTGGTATTGAGTTGCTCGGTAGTGCAGGTATTGAATTGCTTAGGATCTCCAGTTCTGTCGTCGCACCCGTCGCCGACAGCACCTGTCGCGGCGTCTGTCCGTTAGCTGTCGCGGCAGCGAACACTAACTCCGTACTTCAAGCTTGGCAAGAATCCCAGATCTGCCTTGCCCTATCCCTAGGCACAAGTCTGTCGATGATCACGTCTTTGATGATACCTCCCGGCGTGAATCGAAGGATGAACACCGATGTGTATGAATTCTTCCTTAGCCACTTAACCTCGCCTTATCCCTAAGCACGAGATGGTTCAACTATAAACTAGAGAACGCGCTTTTACCTCTTTCGTATACTTAACTCTCCCGATGCTAAGTAAATGGATAACCTCACAATGCTCTCCCGATGCTCTTGCAAGATATTAAAACCAAGATAAAAGAACTTGAAGTTTATTTTATTGAACTTGAAAAATCCTAAAACAAAGCAACCCTTGCAACTACTTTACAAAACAACCCGTAGCCCTAGGGGGAGTTTAGAACATATCGGTGACAGGTAAACGGCAGGGTTTTGGTTTCGGTTATGGGGTAGTCGGCTATGCCCTAGGTTTAATCTATGCCCTTTATATAAGCTTTGGGCTCAAGTTATCTAAGGTAACAAGGATTACAACTTTAATTAAAAGTAAGATTCTAATAAAGACTAAATCTCTAAGGATTCCTACTTTTCAGCCGCCTCCTTGTTTCATGGGAATTCTTCTCCTTGAGCTTTGGCTTGACATATCTTTTGATCCGGGGCTTGAAAAAATATTCGGTTTCCACACGACAGACGAGCAGATTTTTCTCTATCTATCGAGGTCCACTTCACTTTTCCTCTGCATAAATCTGCTGTCATCATGCTGTCACGACAGGTCCATGACAGGTTCGTCTTCTTCAGCTGCTTGTCCAGTTCAGCTCTCCTGCTTATCTGCCCTGCGCCTGCCTTCGACATCCACTATGACAGATACCTGCAAAAATAGCCATCTTTCAGTAGAATCCGTGCCTTTTATATAATTGTGATGTTTAATTGAAAACTAACTTAAATACAATGCAAAGATGCTTGAATGCAGCAGAAATATGGGTTTAAAAAGGTGTAAATGATAGAACTTTTACACACCCAACAGCTCAAATTTCTCAACGCTTCTGAAACTTGGAAGTAAAAACTGCTGATTGTACAGAACTGGCTAGAAACTGGGAAATGTATTGGAAATCAGAAAAGCACGTCTTAATTGTAAATTCTTATTGTTGCTTTTTCTCAAGAAATCGGGGCATTACATCACAAAATCAAGGAAGAATAAATTCTTTCCTTGAGCAACATGCTGCAAATGTCTTTTAACTTGAACCTACCTATTATCTAATATGATGTGCTCAATTTGATTCAGTCAAGCCAATGGAGAAGGAAAAACCACGAAAGCGTGAGAGAGAAGGAGGTATGGATAGCAAATGAGTAAATTAAGGTCTTCTCAAGAACTTGTTTTGCATTGTTAATTTGATATGAGGAGTTAGTAAATGACTAAATTATGCTCACAGCTTGCCTACGATTGTACCATTAAATTAAGGAAGAATACTTATGTCATAGATAAATTCAAATTTATCTATTATTTAATATGATGTTCTAAGTTTACCTATATTGGCTTTCATGTTATAATTGTTCCAGTCAAGTCAATGGAGAAGGAAAAGCCATTAAAGCATGAGAGAGAAGAAGGTATGAATTACCAAATTAAGGTATTCTATGAAGAACTTGTTTTGAATTGATACGAGTAGTTAGAATGTCTAGTGCTCACATCATGTCTACCATGTACCATTAGCAATGCCTTCACTTCAGTTTTTTTTTTCCTTCAATTTCTTTATATGTTTTGTCCTAAAGGTGTATTGAATCAGGCTTCCAGTGGTTATCATCACTTCTTTTTTGTTCAATCCTTATCCCTGCAATGTGACCTCCTTTCTTTCTTTCTTCTTGTCTCAACATTTTCGTTGCTGTATCAGTTAATTAATCAGGCCTTTTCTGTATAACCATTGCCGCGGAAGTAGACATTTTCAAAGTTATTGGTTCTTACAGTTTCCATTGTGTTTCTCTGGCCATTTCAGATCCAGATGAAGCAAAAGGAAAGGAAAAGCGGCAGAAGGGATTTCTTGCTCCACTTCAACTTTCGGATGCCCTAGTGAAATTTCTTGGTACCGGAGAAAATGAGCTTACACGGGCTTCCGTAATAAAGAGAATGTGGGATTACATAAAAGAAAATAATCTCCAGGTATCTGGTGACCCTCCTTGCAGAATAATAGCAATATTTATATACCACAGTAGTGAATGGTTTTAGTCATCATTAATAACTGCATTATAGTTGTATACCATTCTATGTTCAACTTTCCCATATCCTTTAATCGATCAGTTGAATCTGCAATTTTTGAGGCGGAAAGTAACATGGGTGTAAATTTTATTTTCTATACTTCTCTTTTTGAAGGATCCATCCGACAAGAGGAAAGTATTATGTGACGGGAAGCTGAAAGAGCTCTTCGATGTTGAAACCTTCCATGGCTTCACTGTTACTAAACTCTTGGCTGCTCATTTTCTCAAGAGCTGACCTGACTGGACAAACCATATTGTTCTCCGAGAAACAAAGGAATTCTTTTCATTGTTTTTGCTTAGTAGGGAGACTGTTATTTTTAATTTATTTAAATTGTGGCATTGTAATTTATTAACGGTTTAATATAAAAATAATTATTCAAATTATACCTCTTTTTAAATTTAGGTGCTCCAACTATTTTTAAGTAAAAATAAGTGTTTAACGTTTCATTTCGTTAATTTTAGGTGTTTGGCTGTTGATTGTCGTTAAAAAATTCTTCAACCAATTAAAATGTGACATGTGGTAATTTTTAATTTAATTTATTTAGTTTTTTATTTTTAGAAAAACTTAAAATTTGTTTTTCTAAAAAAAACTTCGACTTTACCATATTTCACAAAAAAACCTTAAATATCAAAAAATTTATTCAAGTCTTAAATCAGTCGTCGCTGCTATCGTCGTCACCAGAATGAAGTTCCGTCTTCTTGCAGCATGATCTGAACATTGTTTGTCGCTCTTTTGGCTGTCTTTCATTGTCCTTTCGACCACCATTTGTTGCTCATTGTTCGAGTGAAGATTTCACGTTTGTCCTTTGATTGGGACGTCGTTTGTTATTTTTTGACGGCAAAGAGATTGGGTAAATGGTCATGTGGGTCTTTCAACGAGAGTGGTGGGCGATAGCGTAGCAATCGACGACAATAGTGGCGGGATTTGGGTGTTAGGGTTATCAAATTTGGGGTTATTTTGTTAATTTTGGAAAATTTATGATTTTTTTAAAATATGTTAAAAAAAGAAACTTATTTTTTAAATAAATTAATGGTTGTTAAGGTCAGACACCTAAAATTAACGAAATGAAACGTTAATCACTTATTTTTATATAAAAAATAGTTTAGGCACCTAAAATTAAAAAGAGGTATAATTGGACACTTATTTGTATAAATTTTTGCTTTAACAGTGAGATTGTCATTTTTATTTTATTCTATTTAAATTGTGGTCTTGTATTTTATTAATTTAAGTACATGAATCGTGTTTAGTTAAACAACATATAAGTTTAACTTATTTCAAAGTTTAAATCGAAAAACAAATCCACAAATTCAATTTATTGAGAACATTTTACATTGTACCCAGGTCAAGATCATAACCAATTGATTATTTCAAAGTTTATTGTTTAAGAATTAAGAATTGATTATTATTTTAGCACGAACCAACTTACCTCAGTGATTAAGGGAACAATTATTGTTTCTAGAGGTTGGGTTCGAGCACTAGCAGCTGCAGCAGAGTGATTGAGCATGTATTGTCAAAATGGTTGAGAGTATATTCAGAACATATACTATTTGTAATCACCTTAATTTTTTTAAAAAAATTGATTATTTTAAAGCTTCTTGTTTATAATCTATTTCAATAAAATTCATAAAAAATAATTGAGATATAAAGCAATGTAGATTTGAAGCTCAAATTAATTCAGGCAGAAAAAATTATAATCAGAACTTGTAAAAATAATAAATGTTTTTATTAGAAGTATATTGTCTAGCACCATTTTTTTCTTCCAACATCAAAATTTTACTTTGGATTAACTTAGATCTTATCAGTATTGCTTTTGAAAAGTACTTTTTTGATAAAAAAATATTTTTAAAATTATAATAATAATAATAATAATAATAATAATAATAATAATAATAATAATAATAATAATAATAATAATAATAATAATAATAATAATAATAATAATAATAATAATAATAATAATAATAATAATAATAATAATAATAATAATAATAGTAATAGTAAATATAATTTTTTAGAAAAAAAATTGCGTAACAAATTTCAACCCAACTATAAAAGTTAAAAAATTTAACTTTACGTTTGAAAAGTACTTTTTAGTCAAAATTAGAATTTTAACATTTATTTTGTTATCTTATAATGTGTTTAATTTACAACTTAGAAATTTATATTTTTTGTCATTAGATAAACATATTATTAATAAAGGCTTAAGGTGTCTTTTTCCCCCTAAAATAAACTCAAATTAATAATATTGTTCTTATCTTTTAATTGTATCAATTTACTCTCAAAGCCATTCAAATGCATCAGTTTTGTCTTTTAACCGAAATTTACCGCTACGATATTGTCGTGACACTCAACACTATAAACATGAAGGTCTAAAGTGCTGACGTGACGGTGCACGATGCTGACATGATAGTACACATTTGATGATGAAGTGACAAAGAGGCTAAACTGATTTTTAGTAGACTTCAAGAAAATAATTGATATTTTAATTGAATTCAGGGGCATGGTTGATTTTAATTAAAAGATTGATGACTTATTTAATCTTTAAGATAAAATATAAGAATTTAATAAATTATTAAAAACATTAAAACAATAATAAAATATTAAAAATAAAAAATACAATTTTAAAAAAATAAATAAAAATTATAAAATTAAAAATATCAAAAGTTATAAAATTATTCTATTGAAAATTTGTTCAATGAATTGTAAATTTGTAATAGACTTAGATTGTTGAAGTCGAAGAATTTTTCGATGAAAGTGTTCAATTTTTAACACTTTAATAATATTTTTAAATTTAAATTTTATATATTTATAATTTATTAATTTTTATAAAATCTAAATCTTTTTAAATTTTCAAATTTCCATAGTAATTTTTATCTTAAATATTTTTCAAATATTTTGTGTATTTTTATTACTTTTATATATTTTTAATAAATAAATAAATTTTTTTGAATTTATTAGAGATTGATCATTGAACTATTTAATTGTTACAAAATGGTTGGTTATTACTGGTTATGTTGCAAGTATTTTTCTATTGATTCCAAAACTTTTCAAATGAAAGGAATTGCTAATTTTTTGTTTCCAGAAATCTTTTAAATGAAACGAATTAATTTTTTGTTTCCAGGCTTAGCTCCTTCATAGCTACTGACGAGTTGGCAAGAGTAGGCGTCGCCTGATTGGACAATGGTCATGTCCATTTGTGTGCCTGAGAATCATTGATTCATAGATTGGGGCCCCGAAGGCATATGAGTCTCTCTGGAGGTAATACCGAATTTAGTCTTGTAATACCCCAAACTTTGGCCTAAGAGAATGTTATATTAGAACCCTATGTTGATTTCTATAGTTATTAATTCAATTAAGCCTATTATGATCAATATGATCAAAATTAGAATAAGGAAAGAGTAGCTAATTATCAAATGGCCAAACCGAAAACCTTTGCAAATATTTAAGTTGCATGCTAAGAAATAAACAAACCAAGAACTTGATGAGGTGTTAATTGTGTAAGGGGGCAAGTGTAGGGGTCAGTGGAGGAAGAGAAAAATCACACAAAACTTAGATTAATCATCTTCCTTTCTCCTTAGTGAACCGAAAGTTTTAGTAGAGAGAGAGTTGGGAAAAAGCTTAGTTAAGATCAAATTCGAATCAAGTTTCTTTTGCTTGAGCCTTGAATCAAATTAGGCATTTGAAGAAGGTAATTACTTAGCTCTTTTCTATGTTAAATTGAAGACTATGTATTTGTTTGTAGATAATTTTGTGATTATGAGAATGGTAGATGTGTTGGAGTATTCGGATATATAGATATGAACTAGATTAGATCATGGTTTGATAGTGATTTAGTGATTGGGGCTGATTTGTGATATAAACACATGTATATAAATTGTTATGTAATTTGAGGACTGCTCTAGAGTAGATGGACAAGTTCGGAATTGTTAAGGACAACTTTGCTATATATATGCATTTGGAAACTATTTTGAAGAGATAAAAGTAGATGTTTGAAAGTTGCCCTATTTTATGTATACATGAATATAAATGGACTGTTTTTGGTTGAAAATGTATGTATGTTCGAAAGCTGCCCAATTTTGATGAATCCAGGTTGAGAGTAGACTGTGTTGAGGAATAAAAAGAATACATGTATGGACTACCCTATTTTGTATATGTACTAATGAAAGTGGACTATTTGTATGTATAAGAACATGTTAAGGGTTGTTTATGAACGTATAAATGTTTATATAAGTAATTTTAGGAACTGTTTTGTGTATCTAAATGTAAAGCAGACTCTTTTGTTGAACTCATAGAGTAGGTGCTTGTTTAAGTGAATTAAGCGCACATAGGTACAACAGGGAATTTACCTTGATGTATATAGTTGTGTATAAAAATGAATTGAACAGTTTGTTTGGATGAATGTGTATATAATTGCAATTGAGTAGCTAAACTAAATAAGTGATAAATCAAGTTCTAACACATGAATGCATGTTTGTATATCTAGACACACAAGGGTATGAAGGTGGAAAAGAAAATATAGATCATCTAGGAGATAAGAAAAAATGGATCGTTATACAAGAGTAAACTGAGCTCGAAACGAACAACGAGTGTAGTTTAAAGTCTCGGGATAGGCTAATAACCCCTATGAGCATTTCTTGTTAATTTCTATCTCCTCGCTTCAACTTAACTTATAGCATGTATAAGCAAGCTTGGATGAGAGGTAAGTTATTATATATTATGTTTGTTGAAGTGCAATTCATGCTTATGATATTTTTACATGAAATTGTTAAAATGTTTGTGATGAAAACTGTATAAGATACAAGCATTGAGGATTCTTAATATGGCGCCTTTCGAAACAAAGGAATTGAGTCCTTATGAAACTGACATGAAGTGAATATTTGTTAATACGAGAAGAGTGATAAGTGAACTGTTGTATTATCTTGATAATGAGCTATGATCACTCAAATTTTAATAAGATTTGATAAATGTGAAAGCCTTGGATTCGAGTCAGTCGTAGGTATAGTTGGCATGCCATAGAGTCCATTGAGCTCGTGATTAGGGTGGACTACGACCCATATTTGGCGACAGTAGGAGGGAAGTTATGTGGTCACTTGGCGACAGTAGGAGGGATTGACCGGTACCTAGAGTACCATTTATTCGGTGAAAGTTAGTTTTGGATTCGTGTACCTAAGCTATTAATTGAGTCTCAAGGCTATATTAATATGAAAACATGAATTTATAAACTAGAACAATGAAGAATTATGATAATATGCCTAATGAAAGACATGTCTTGGTTGAAAGCTTACATGTTAGTGTGATTTGGTAGATTACTTAATCTTGAACTAGTCGAGTATACATGTTCATTTATAATCTGTTCGAATGGCTTGTTTTATAAGTGGAAAATTCACGCTCTTCGATAAATTAATACAATTTGACTTACCTTGAGTATTCTTTACCCGATTCAAGTTAGGATACCGTGAATCTTTAATCTTTGATGTGAAAAGATGTCTTGATTGCCTCATACCTTTTAGTACTTTAACTACCTCACTAAGTGTTTGCTTACAACTCTTTTCATTACATTTAAGGGTAAACATTGCAAGCTTAATCCCGCTTGGAGCTGAATCAGATCACAAGTACCTCATAAGAGTATGTTTTGTTACTTTTTGTAGAACTCCTAGTAAAGTGGTACAAAGGTCTCAATTGGTGCATATAGTTTATTCATTATGACATGTATAACTTCTAAACTACATGTTTGTAAGGCATATATATATTTTTGTGGTTGGTTAGTATTAGATGATTAAAGCTAATAGCAGATAATCTAGTAAATGTTTGGAAGTATGAAATTTAGAACTTGGTTATATATGTTTGATATATTCGATTGGGTGATTACCTTGCTTATGATGTAAGTTATGTATGGCATAGTAATGCTTAATTGGGAATGCTAGTAGAGATTAGTTAAGTTCACAAAGATTTAATCGTAGAGCTCATAGATGTCATAAGTGGTTTAGACTAATTAATCAAATGCTAGATCAAGAATGTTTTAATCACCTGTTAGTAGTTACATGGTATTTATAAGGAGATCTTGTAACAATGAAAAATATTAGTATAAGTAAAAATGGCTATGATTGAGTATATATATATGCTTATGCAGTAAGAAACCTTATAAACTTTGTTGAGTGGATCGAATTAACCGATATGTCAAAGAGGGGGGTGAATTGGAAATTTAAAAAATGAAGGGAGCAAAAGGAACAATTAAAAAAAATGGACAAGGTATACATAGTGGTTCAAGCTTCTAAACAAGCTCTGCATCCACTACCTTAGCTCCCACTAAGGATTTTCAACAAACTATTCACCAATTTGTTCTTCCCCTTTTCTAGGCTAAGGAGGCAACCTTTACAAATGTTCGATACTTCTACCCAAAGATTGAACCACAAGACTCTCACTTACAAAGAAGATGTTGGCTATTACAATTGATCTCTCACAAGATAAATATAACCCAAATTGATTACAAACACTCCCCAAACTCACAAATTTAATTTACACTAAGAACTCTAAGAGTTGGGTATAAGAATTTGACAATAAGTTCATAGGGTTTGGATTGGATTGCTTGGGTGTTGCTTTGAGGTTCAATAGTTGTTGCTGGTGCTTTTGAGGCTTGCTTTTATACCTTCTCATTGATTTCTAGCCGTTTGGGTGGTTGAGATCATCAATAGAGTCGTTGGGGCTCTCTCTTCCCTCCATAAATGTTGTTCTGCAACTAACTGTATCGAAACACGAGGCCCTATATCAAAACGGACACCAAAAAAAGAAAGAGTTGTTGTGTGTAAAAAGTCTGCGTATCAATTGATCTCTCACAAGATAAATATAACCCAAATTGATTACAAACACTCCCCAAACTCACAAATTTAATTTACACTAAGAACTCTAAGAGTTGGGTATAAGAATTTGACAATAAGTTCATAGGGTTTGGATTGGATTGCTTGGATGTTGCTTTGAGGTTCAATAGTTGTTGCTGGTGCTTTTGAGGCTTGCTTTTATACCTTCTCATTGATTGCTAGCTGTTTGGGTGGTTGAGATCATCAATAGAGCCGTTGGGGCTCTCTCTTCCCTCCATAAATGTTGTTCTGCATCTACCTGTATCGAAACACGAGGCCCTGTATCAAAACGAACACCAAAAAAAAAGAGTTGTTGTGTGTAAAAAGTCTGCATATCAAAACGGCTATAAGCCGTATCGAAATAGTTTGAAACTGTAAAATGTAAAAAGAGGGTCGTATCGAAACGATTATAGGTTGTATCGAAACATTTTGAAACTGTAAATTGGTGTTTCGAAACAACATAGGGGTGTATCAAAACACTTAACCAATTTTTCAAAAGTTCGTTTTTGATAACTAACGGCTAGTTCATTTAATGCTCAATTTTGAAAACTCTTAACCCATGTATCGAAACGGGTATGAGCCATTTCGAAACAACACTTAAAAATATAAAAAAACCCAGATGAAGGCTGTATCAAAACGGGCAAGCCCATTTCAAAACCATTGTCTCGAAACAGATTGGTCCGTATCGAAACTTATGTTTCCAATAGCAAAATGTATCGAAACACTTTGGGGGTATTTCGAAATGCCCGAGCAATTTTGTGTATTTTGCCTTTGAAACACTTAAAAAAAATATGGGGTTTAAGTTTTTACTTCAAAACATTTTAAGTATAAATTTTACTTGTCAAAAGTGTCTTTTTATTGCTTAAAAATTTATTTACTTTGCAATTTAGTCCTTATATTATTTGTTATATCAAAATCAAATATCGGTTTTACAATCTTTCCCCTTTTGATATAACAAAACCAAAGTAAATTTTTAAGTAAACCCCCTCGATTGAAGCTAGGTTTTGAAAAATTTAGCTTAACCCTTCTCCCCTTTTTGTTAGATCAAAATTAATGAAAGATTATATCATTAGATAAAGCAATATAGCACAAGACAAAGCATAGTTAAAGCAACATAATTTCATTAAGTAAAATAAACCAAAGCAAAATAATTTCATAATATCCAAACTTAACACTTAAAACATAATATCCAAACATAAACCAAAACATATGTCTTAAAGCAAAAACATAGATGATATGCATGGAATGCAAAGATCTAAGGCTCATCGCCATCTTCACATTGGCGGTGCTCTTTTGAAATTGTCTTCACTCGCCATAGAAGCCGGTAAAAGACATGTCCATTGAGGCTTGTTGAGATTCAATCGAAGTGAGTCGATTCTCAACACTTTGGATATGTCCCTCCACGAAAGTGAGGCGAGTGTCAAGAGTAGCAAAACCGGAGTCCATGTGGGTTCGCAAGCCACTGAATTGCTCGGTAAGGAAAGTCATAATGACTTCATTATTTGGTGGAGCAACTTGAGATTGAGGTTCGGGGGCCGCAACATGAGGAGGATGCTCGACACGAATCCTCTCTCGATCAATGAAATGAAATTTGCAACGGAGAAGTGTGCGCTCATCGATAGGATCCTTGAGATTCATACATGTCAACACATCAAACATACAATTATATGAGATTCAATTCATACTTAACAAGCATCAAAGCAAACAATCATATAATCATTTATCCAATAACAAGATCATAAATACATATAGGTGAGCCAATTTAAAACTTTTCTAACATGAATCTTATATTCATATTGCAAATGTATATTAACAAGCCTAACTAACATACATGTATTCAATCAAACTCATGAACATTTGATTCAAGTATACCAATGCTTCTTATTCGAATACATAAGACAATCAAATATTAACTATACACATATCTTAGTTCATATTACAACACAACCATACAAATACATATAACAACTTTCAAACAACCTAAATCATATACAATAGTATTCGAAATCAGCATTCATTATATTCTAATATTCTATTACCATTCGAACTATACAAATCATCCAACAACAATTCTAGATGCAACCTTCTTAATTCAAATAAAGATAACATACTTATACATATTCAACCATTCAAATCCATCAAGGGCATGAACCATATAAATGATACTCAAATTCATATCAAGCTTAGTTAACTTCAAACATAGTTCATTCATATCATAATATCCACATTTACATAAACATTCATCAAGTCATTACGTAATATAACATGTCTTAGTTTTATACAAACCAAACTTAACAATTACATGTTCCATAATGCATGACAAACTAACTTAGACTATGCCACCAACTAGGAGACTAAGCAAGATTATATCATACTTGTTCTTGGCTTGCGAAGCTCTCGGAACAAAACGGATGGCTTTCGGATATCAACGAACCTGTTATTTTGGAAGAAGGAAACAAAGAGAGTGATAAGTACACATAATGTACTTAGTGAGGCAGCCCTAAACTTTACTAGTTTCAATCTTTTAAAGTTACTTAGCTAGGCTTAGCACGTATTGGAATACCTAACTAGCCTATCAAAACCAAGTTAACAAAGCTATTTTCATGTACTAACCAATAGGGCAGCAAGTATTTACATGTAAATGACTTATTGGGCAGCAACCATTTCATTTAAAACATACCAATTTGGGCAGCAAGCTACATGTACATTTCATACCAAATTGGACAGCAAGCAACATATACAATTCAAGCCAAATTTGGGCAGCAAGCACATGTACAATTCAAGCTAAATTGGACAACAAACAACATGTAATCTCATTATCGTCTTGGCAGCAACATTTCATAGTTTCACATCACAACATAGTTCATTTTAAATCTCAACCAAGTACACATATTCATTCCATATCATAAGGGCTAATATCCAACTTGTTCATTTAAACATATCTCATTGTTCTAATCATGTTTTGCCTTGGATGATTAATGAAATAGGTAATCAAGTCTTCATGTAACATGTAACATTAGATACTCAGTATCCATTTCTCATTTCAACTTATAACAGAGGATGCATAGGCATCAATGGTGACTAACCACCATTCAATTATCAAGGTGACTAACCACCTTATCAGGTTTATAGGTGACTAACCACCATCATGTAACAAAGATCAAAGGAGCTCAATGACTCTAAGGCATGCCCTTCTACCTATAGACACTAATCAAACCAAGGACTTTACTTATCTTTATTTATTAACAATAGCATTTTACTTGTTTATCAAACACATATCACAAAGTCATGTACACATTCAATCATGTTTACATTGTGCACATTCAAGCCATGTTCAATCAAATTTCCAGCAAGCATTTAGCATCATTTCAATCATATAACCATCTTCAAACAGTAGCTAAATCATCCATTAATTCAATTCAAGTGGCTCAAACAACTCGTGTCACAAAGCAACCCATATAGACATCAACTAGCATATCTAGATAGCATCATATACCTAGTTCATAGTTCATTCCTTTAGTCCTTCTTCCTTAGCATTTAAATTTACCAATCCATTATTAAGTTCATTACATGCTTCATTTTAAATCATCCAAGAAACATAAACACATTGGTTGAGACACTAATCTCAACCCTAAACTAGCTACACTCACAAATACTTCCAAGCTTAGTTGTTATCCTTGATGATGATTCCTTTCCCCCTTCTCTTTGCTTGATCACTCCTTGAATCCTCTTGAAATTCTTCACCCGGTTAACGAATAGTAACATCGATAGGATCCTTGCAATCGATCCCCAACTTTGAGAACAAGTAACTCAAGGCGGTGCCATAAGTGAAGGGGGGTGACAAGATCCGAGTTGCGGTTTTGAACAAGATGCACCATCTTGGCAAACATGATTTGACAAAGATTTGGTTGTGCCCCTCATGAAAACAACGAATCAAAAAACCGTCCACTTGCCGAATGTGGGAGAATTTTCCTCCGGAAAGAAGAAACCACCACGAGACCATGAGACGAAGGATGCGATCATGAGCATTATGGATTGTGACAGATCCACCAAGAGTATATCCCAACGAGTTCTCATCTGAAATACCCTCATTTTCAAACCCAAAAACATTAACCAAGGTTTCTGGATCAACCCAGAAATTTCTTCCCTATTAGGTAGGACTCAATGGCAATCACTTGAGAATGATCGACATTGGAGATGCATCGGGCATTGGCATAGAAGAGAAGAACCATGTTACGGTACAAAGTACCGGGTAAGCCAAAAATGGATAAGAAATTCCAACACCTCAATAAATCAAGATAGCAAAATTGAAATCGTTCGGAATCCAAAAAGGGTATAGAGACAATATGCTTACGACGGATAACATGATCTTGAAAGAGCTTGAAGTAGTTATGGGTGTCTTTGTTTCGAAGACTCTTTTGGTAGTGTAAAGTGAGGTTGGGATGAGTGGAATATTCATCAATGTTTGAGCTTCCACCGGCTTAATTGGTTCATACTCTCTTCCTAGAACCCATATTCGAAATCTAGAAATTAATCAAGACACAAAAACATATGTATGCGTAAATCAACCAAATTCAATCCAATAGGTAATCTAATAATCAAGGTGTTGATAAAAATCTATACAATATAGTTTAAAAACATATATAAATATAAAACAAATTTTTGGTAAATTTTTTTTTTGAAAAACAATAAAAAAATATACGATATAGTTTTTATATTCGAACAAAAGTTTTTCGAGTTTTAAAGAATTTTTGCAAAAACTTCAAAACCCATACTATAAATATACATTTTGTACAAAAATTGAGTAAAAAACATTAAAGAAATTTAAATAAAAATTTACAAAGAAAAGAAAAAGGGTTTATACCTTGATATAAGATTATGGATGAGTGAGGGATGCTCAATGCACCAAATTGCTTGCAAAGCTTTAGCCTTGAAGTGTAGATTGAAAACCCTCAAAAAAATTTAGGTTTTGATGTGAAAAAACATGAGATTTGAGGAGTTTATATAAGGATTTTCGGTTAGGGTTTGAGAGAAAAAGAGAGCTGGTGTTTTAATTAAAGTGAGATGCTCATTTAAGGCTATTTAAAACAATCTACGCGGACGCGTATCGATACGCCACTAGGCGTATCGGACCGGGGGTCTCGAAACACCTTCAAGCTGTTTCGGAACGTGACCTGTTTCGATACAAGTTGACCATATTTTAGAACAACACCGTGAATCCATATCGAAATGCGAAGAGCTTGTTTCGATACGATTCATTACTGGAATCACTTAGATCGAGACCGTATCGAAACCTATGTACTTGTTTCGATACACCTTTGCGAGAAGATACATTTTGGGCAGTTTTAAGTTTAAAAAGCCAACTTAGATCGAGCCTAAATGCATGTAAATGATATATGAGCATGTTATATGAACTAAAACTGATGCATACTCCCCCTAACAACAAGCATAGATGCAAAAGAAGGCAAATCAACACAAACATGAGCATCAAATAATTTCAAGCATATTTTTAGCCATTTGGGACCTAAAAGGGTCAAGGAAGGCTGGTTAAACCTAACTCTCTCATAAGGGTCTAAAAACTTTATTTAACTAAAGGTTTGGTAAATATGTCCGCTAATTGGTTCAAGGTATCAACATATTCTAGAACTACATCATTTTTCAAGACATGATATCTAATGAAATGATGTCTAATTTCTATATGTTTGGTTCTAGAGTGTTGTATGAGATTCTTAGTGAGACAATTGGCACTAGTGTTGTCACACTTAAGGGTTATGGTATCTACTTGAACTCCATAATCTAAGAGTTGTTGCTTCTTCCAAAGAACTTGAGCACAACAACTCCTTAAAGATATGTACTCCACTTCAGTGGTAGATAAGGCTACGCTATTTTGTTTCTTAGAGAACCAACATACGAGCATACTACCTAATAATTGACATGTTCTGGAGGTACTTTTTCTATCTATCTTACATCCCCCATAATCTGCATCGTAGAAAGAATGAAGGTCAAAGGAAGAGTCTATAGGATACCAAAGACCTAAAAAAGGTGTATCTCTAAGGTATCTAAAGATTCTCTTAATGGCAACTAGGTGTGATTCTCTAGAACAAGCTTGAAACCTAGCACACAAGCAAACACTAAACATGATATCGAGTCTACTTACGGTAAGGTAAATCAAAGATCCAATCATGGAACGATAAAGCTTAGAATCAACACACTTACCTCCTTCATCCTTGTCAAGCTTAATTGATGAGCTCATAGTAGTGGCTTGAGACTTCACATTCTCCAAGCCAAACTTCTTGAGCATATCCTTGATGTATTTAGCTTGATTAATGAAGGTGTCATCTTTCCTTTGCTTGATTTGGAGCCACAAGAAAAATGAGAGCTCTCCCATCATGCTCATCTCAAATTCACCTTGCATTAACTTAGAAAATTCTTGGCAATAAAATTCATTAGTAGAACCAAAAATAATATCATCAACATATATTTGAACTACTAAGATGTCATTGCCATATCTTTAAATGAAAAGTGAAGTATCCACCTTGCCTTTTTCAAAATCTTTTCAATTAAAAAGTTTGAAAGTATTTCATACCAAGAAGCTTTAGAAGCTTATTTCAAACTGTATAAAGCTTTTGTTAGTTTCAAAACATGGGTTGGAAAGTTTGGATCTTCAAACCCGGGTGGTTGTTCTATATACAATTCTTCATTTATAAAACGATTTAGAAAAACACTTTTCACATCCATTTGAAAGAGCTTGAAATCATGATAGTATGCAAATGCAAGAAGCATCCTAATAGCTTCCATTCTAGCTACGAGCGCATATGTTTCATCAAAATAAATTCACTCTTCTTGAGTGTAACCTTGAGCAACAAGCCTAGCCTTGTCCCTCACTATGTTACCACTCTCATCTAGTTTGTTTCTAAATACCCACTTAGTTCCTATAGTAGATTGATATCTTCCTATCAATTAATGTTCATACTTCACTTCTCTCAAATTGATTAAGTTCCTCTTGCATAGCCAATATCCAAAAACCATCTTTTAATACTTCTTTGATATTTTTAGGCTCTATGCATGAGATAAATGCAACATAATTCATAAGTTTGAGAGAGCATATAATAGTTACCCCCTTGGATGGATCACCCAAGATTTCACCACCTTTGATATAGTTGAACTCCCTTGGATATGTCACTTATCAGTCCATAAAAGTTCTATATTTTACCCATCATTTATCCTTATTTTTGCTGCACTCAAGCATGTTTAACTACATTTTAGGTTAAGTTTTGCATCAACATCACATTTAGATAAAACTGCGCAGATACTGCTAAATTTGGTTACTTTTGCAGGTATCTGCCATGACAGCACCCAGGGCAGCAGTCGTGACAGCATCCAGGGCAACAGTCGTGACACCACCCAGGGCAGCAGTCGTGACAACACCCAGGGCAGCAATCGTGACAGCATCCAGGGCAGCAGTCGTGACAGCACCCAGGCAAACAGTCGTGGCAGCATCCAGGGCAACAGTCGTGGCAGGCGCTGGGAAGTGATGCAGAAAAGCTGGAACTAGAAGTCAAGGAGGACGATGCTGCCATGATTGTCGCCGTGATAGCAGAGGACGACAGCAGTTTTGAGGAGAAGAAGCAAAGTGGACCTCGACAGATAGAGAAAATTCAGCCCGTCTGTCGTGTAAAACCACTATATTTTTCCAAGCCCTAGATCAGAAGGAATGCCAAGCCCAAGGTTCAAGGAGAAAAAATCCCAAGCAAGAAGGAGGACGATTTAAAGTTAGATTCTCTGAAGATTTAGTCTTTATTAGAGTTGTACTTTAATTTAAAGTTGTATTCTTGCTATTTTAGAAAACTTGGACCCAAAGCCTATATAAGGGCATGTATTTCGACCTAGGGAGATCATAACCGATTCCCTAGCTTTCTTCCCAAAACCCTAGTCGTTTTCCTTCCCTCAACATGTTCTAAATTCCCCTTAGGGCCACGGGTTGATTTGTAAAGTAGTTGCAAGGGTTGTCTTTGTTTTAGGAATTTTCAGTTCAATAAAATAAACTTCAAGTTCTCTTATTTTGGTTATTAATATCTTGCAAGAGCATCGGGAGAGCATTGTGAGGTTATCTATTTACTTAGCATTGGGAGAGTTAAGTATACGAAAGAAATAAGAGCAAGTTCTCTAGTTTATAGTTGAACTATCTCGGACCTAGGGATAGGGCGAGGTTAAGTGGCTAAAGAAGAATTCAATCACATTGGTGCTCATCCTTCGATTCACGCCGGGAGGTATCATCAAAGACGTGTTCATCGACAGACTTGGACCTAGGGATAGGCCAAGGCACAACAGGGATTCTTGCCAAACTTGAAGTACGGAGTTGAGTGTTCGCTGCCGCGACAAACAAAGGACTGCTGCCTCTACAGGTGTTGCCGTGACGGGGACGACGACAGAACTGGATTTCCTAGACTTAGCAATACCTGCACTACTGAGCAATTCAATACCAGCCCATTCTCTCTATCTTGATTACTTTACTTTTATTTCCAGTTCTCTTATTTATTTCGTGACAAACAATTTAAACTATTTCTTTTCCCTCTGTGCAGATAGCGAAGGAAAGGGTAAGCCTAGTTCCTGTGGAGACGATATCCGATACTTACGTATCACTTTACTACTTGCGTCGTGTACACTTGCACTACATTGCGATAGACACTTTTACACGCAACAAGTTTTTGGCGCCGTTGCCGGGGACTGGCAATACACTCTTACCCTAGCTTCTGCACTTTTCTTTTCTTTTTATTTTTTTTCTTCTTTTTTTATTTTTATCAAAAACTCAGGTGAAAATATAGGTTCAAGGGCATCAACATGTCAGGAAAAACCATTCGAGAGCTGATTTGGGAAAGTTCTTGCAATGACCGTAAAGGTAATCATGCATTCGAAAGTCGTCCCTATTTTTTCGGTGAATATATGGACAACCAACGAGGGAACCAACAAGAACAAGATATGCTGCCACAACAACAACAGGGACAACAAATGTCGATGTCGCAGCAGCAAAATTCTTTATGTTACGATCAAAACCCGCAAATTTTTTTATACCATAACAGTTTTGCTGCAGAACCCGACATGCCCTGACAATGTCATCATTCTCAAGAGGAGTCAAAATCCTTAGAAGACACACTGCAAGCCTTCTTGGCACTCACTCAAAAAGTGTCAGCTTCTACGAACGCAAGTATCGCCAAGATGGATGAACTCTTGAGCAGACCAGTCCTCATTCATGCCACAGATGAACCTGAAATTCTGAGGCAAGGTGACGAGGATGCCCATGTGAAGGAATACCCAAAATATGATGAGTCTGAGCAACAACTTGCCATGGCAATGATCGAAGAGCCGGAATGGAGCAACACCGCAATAACGCTAAGTGAAATTCAAGAGAATGTCACGGCAGCAACCGCATCCGAGGAAAACTCTCAATCCACTACCTCGATTATGCCCGACCAAGATTGCACACATCCACCCCTGTCATGGCACTCGCACGACCACCTAGAAGAGCTACCCAATGACAGTGCCTCACAAATGGAATATGAGAAGGTAATAAACGAACCTTTTGAATTCTTTGAAAACTCACCGATTCCATTGCAGGTATTTGAGGAACCAACACCGGTGGACTCAGAATCATCAAAGTCTCTACTGATGGAGATCTACGAGTGGCCAACAAAATTTGATATAGAGAGTGATGGCACTTACCAATGTCCCATTGACCTGCAAAGTAACCTGACAACAGACTGTCAAAATAACTGGCTGCCGCAGCAGTGGACACGACAGCAAGGGCTACATTCAACCACAACAACATTCAACGAAAACAAGGTAAGTTTGTGGTCGAATGTCGATTTGATTTTTTCTAATCATATATTCATGCCCTCAGAAACATTACCAAGAAGGGAGGACTTCATGGACTACAAAGGAAAGAGAAAGAAAGGAGCCCCCACCATGAGAATAATCACCAGATGGAGGGTACGGATGGACTTCAAGAAGTACCGGAAACGACCCCTCAAGCATCAATAGAACAGGGAGGAGTTACTTTAGGGGATGCCCCTCAAGGCACTCCTAATTTAACTTAATTTATTGTATTTTAATTTTACCTTATTTTATCTTTATTGTTTTAAGAATTAGAAATTTCATATTAGTTTTTAGTTTGTTTGTGTTATTAGGTAAACAGAGAGAACCCTTGCAATGACGATACAAGCAACCCGAGGAAGCTATGCCTCCACCCCTGCCGCGGCAGCACTCATACTCTCAGGGAAGCACCCACAGCTCCTCCGACAAAGTTCAAGGAAACTGCCCACCGACAGCTCCTCATCCAAAGCTCCAGCAGCAGCAACGACAGCCGCACAACTTAAGTTTTCTATTTCCTTTTCTCTGCCGCCTGCTGTATATATTATCTTTTTGTGATGTTTCACTTTTTTGTCATTTTTATTTTCTGTTTTTCATTTTTATGTCTTGTGTCATGCATTGAGGACAATGCAACCCTTGAGTTTGGGGGTAGGCAGTCCTCCTAATTATTAATATAATATTGCATTAAGTTTTACTTGTGTCACATTTATTTTTATGCAAAAAAAATGAAAATTTTGGCTTAAGTCTTTGAACTGAACTTACCTGCCGTGACAGCTCTGTCGTGGCAGCACCTTTAGGATAGTTTTAGGAGCAGTTTAGAGCCTTTCTATAGTTCTGAAATTTAAACACCATTTGTGACTGTTAATACTGCCTAGAACTCTACTAGTTAACTAGAATAGGAAGCTTAGCGCTTGAATAGCCCCTAGAGGTGCCTAACACTGGCTCTAGGAAAAGAAGTTTAGCAAAATAGACTCAATAGCCCTAGAGGTGCCCGAAACCGGCTCTAGGAAGTTAGCTAGAGGTGCCCGAAACCGGCTCTAGTGAAACTTAAGCTTAAAAAAAATCGAGTCTAAAAAAAATTAAAGGAGCATAAGAAGTGCCTTCAAAAAGATAAACTTTGGCATAAAAATTCAAGTTAGAAGCTGGAATATTCTAGTGAAACTAAGGGAGTCTTCGCATATAATTGTTCACAAGCATGCACACACTGCATGAGGACTATAGCAAGATTCCGAACGAATCCTAAATTACCCTACAAGGTGCTGCTGTCAATAGAGAATGAATGAAGGGTAAGGGAAAGTTCAATGTTTTAAGCCAAAAAAAATTCTTTTAGGTTTGATTTGCTTGAGGACAAGAAAAGATTCGAGTTTGGGGGTGTGACCAGTGCATAAAAGTTCTATATTTTACCCATCATATATCCTTATTTTTGCTGCACTCAAGCGTGTTTAACTACATTTTAGGTTAAGTTTTGCATCAACAACACATTTAGATAAAACTGCGTAGATACTGCTAAATTTGGTTACTTTTGCAGGTATCTGCCATGACAACACCCAGGGCAGCAGTCATGACAGCATCCAGGGCAGCAGTCGTGACAGCATCCAGGGTAGCAGTCGTGACAGCACCCAGGGCAGCAGTCGTGGCAGCATCCAGGGCAACAGTCGTGGCAGGCGCTGGGCAGTGATGCAGAAAAGCTGGAACTAGCAGTCAAGGAGGACGATGCTGCCATGATTGTCGCCGTGACAGCAGAGGACGACAACAGTTTTGAGGAGAAGAAGCAAAGTGGACCTCGACAGATAGAGAAAATTCAGCCCATCTGTCGTGTAAAACCACTATATTTTTCCAAGCCCTAGATCAGAAGGAATGCCAAGCCCAAGGTTCAAGGAGAAAAAATCCCAAGCAAGAAGGAGGACAATTTAAAGTTAGATTCTCTGAAGATTTAGTCTTTATTAGAGTTGTACTTTAATTTAAAGTTGTATTCTTGCTATTTTAGAAAACTTGGACCCAAAGCCTATATAAGGGCATGTATTTCGACCTAGGGAGATCATAACCGATTCCCTAGCTTTCTTCCCAAAACCCTAGTCGTTTTCCTTCCCTCAACATGTTCTAAATTCCCCTTAGGGCTACGAGTTGATTTGTAAAGTAGTTGCAAGTGTTGTCTTTGTTTTAGGAATTTTCGAAAAAAGTAAAATAAACTTCAAGTTCTCTTATTTTGGTTATTAATATCTTGCAAGAGCATCGGGAGAGCATTGTGAGGTTATCTATTTACTTAGCATCGGGAGAGTTAAGTATACGAAAGAAATAAGAGCAAGTTCTCTAGTTTATAGTTAAACTATCTCGGACCTAGGGATATGACGAGGTTAAGTGGCTAAAGAAGAATTCAATCACATCGGTGCTCATCCTTCGATTCACGCCGGGAGGTATCATCAAAGACGTGTTAATCGACAGACTTGGACCTAGGGATAGGCCAAGGCACAACAGGGATTCTTGCCAAACTTGAAGTACGGAGTTGAGTGTTCGCTGCCGTGACAAACAAAGGACTGCTGCCGCGACTTGTGCTGCCGCAACGGGGACGACGACAGAACTGGATTTCCTAGACTTAGCAATACCTGCACTACTGAGCATTCAATACCAGCCCATTCTCTCTATCTTGATTACTTTACTTTTATTTCTAGTTCTCTTATTTATTTCGTGACAAACAATTTAAACTATTTCTTTTCCCTCTATGCAGATAGAGAAGGAAAGGGTTAGCCCAGTCCCTGTGGAGACGATATTCGATACTTACGTATCACTTTACTACTTGCGTCGTGTACACTTGCACTACATTACGATAGACACTTTTACACGCAACAGTCACCTCCTTTTCCTCAAGAGCCAAGTCCTTCAAGGCTTCAAGAGGAGGATCTTGTGTTTCCTCTTCTTTAGTTGGAATCTCATCCACCTTTGAGGTTTATCCTCCATCAATGGCTTCAATGATCCCTACATCATCATCATTACAAGATTCCTTCCTCGGAAGGAGGTTATCGTTGAAAACAACATGTATAAAGTCTTCAACAATCAAAATTCTTTTATTAAATACTCGGTAGGCTTTAGAGTTTAAGGAATAACCCAAAAATATTGTTTGATCACTTTTAGCATCAAATTTACCTAAGTTTTCATTTCCATTGTTTAAAACATAACATTTACAACTAAAAAGGTGGAAATAGCTTGTAATACCCCAATTTATAGCCTAGTTAAAAACCCTAAATTAATTAACAAGAAAAGTGTAAACATTTTTGTACAAGAACAAAAGATAAGAATATTAATGAAATTAACATCATATTATTAACTAAACTTATAATACGTTATTAATACAATAATATATACTAACACATGGTGAAATTAACATTAAAATATTAATGTTATAAGTGGGATTTTAAAGCCAAATTAAAGCGTGGCTATTAGGAGACCAAGTGTCCCACTAAATGCATTAGTGGACACTCGGCTATCAACCAAAATTGACAACAATGTGTTGTCTATCTCCTATGTTTCTTCTCCACCAAAACTAAGAGAGAGTGTGAGAGAGAACTAAAGCTTCATCAATGGTGGCCGGGCTAGAAATCTAAATTTGATGCATGCATGTTAGTAGGATGAACAAGTAAGTATATTTAAGACTTACCCAATTTCTATTATGAGAATGCTTGTTGTTAGGGTTTTAAATTCTGGAAATTTTAATGAAATTTAAGTGTTGATAATCTTAAATTGTTGCTGGGTTTGAGTATAAATATGACATAATTGATTTTAAACATTTAGGCCTTTTGTCAACCACTTAGACATGGGGGAAAACGACGGGAGAGCATCACGGCAGTGCTGGACCCTATTCGTCGGCAATTTTCCGGCACAACTACATTGGAAAGGGGTCTGGCAAGTATTCGATAGACATGGGGTGGTGGTGGATGTCTTTGTGCCGACGAAGAGGGCTAGGGATGGGACTAGGTTTGGTTTTGTTCGAATGAAAACGAAGGTAGAGGCAGATCGAGTAATTGAGCGATTCAATGGGTTTCGCTGATATGTATCGAAATTGACGGTGCAATTGGCGCAACGCAATACGAGAGATGCTTTTTGGCACCGTCGACAAGGAACATCTAGGGTTGATGGGGATGAATCAATGAAGGACAAAAAGCAAAATAAGGCAGTGGCAAGTGTTAATACAAAGGGGGACCAAACGGCGACAACAAAGGAGTATCATAGGGTGGAGGGTGTGATTGATGCAGACAAAATGACTATACTAAAGAACTGTGTAGTGGGATTTTGTCGACAACCGCGATCGATAATGGATCTAGCATCGGATTTACGAACAACCAAGCGGGAGTTCTCATTAATGCGTGTTGCGGGATCACTTGTGTTATTAATGTTCCCCTATGGGGAAACAAGGGATGAATGCATTAAATCTGGGTGTTTTACACCATGGTTAGAGAATATTTCAGAATGGTCGCCGGATTGTATGATCCTAAATAGACGAGTATGGGTGTCGGTGTGTGGATTACCGATACATACCTGGTCCGAGGGCACTTTTCGAAACATCACGACACTATGGGGTGAGTTGATTTGTATAGACGACAAGACTGAAGCACCTACATCGTTTGAGAATGCGATATTTCTAATCGAAACGGACTGGTTCTTCTCGATTGAGGAAACAATAGATGTAGCTATTGGCGACAAGCAATATCGGATTCGGGTACATGAAATTAATGGTCCCAATTTGAAGGATCGGAATGGAGAAGAGGAGGGGAGTGTTGAAAATTCTGAGGGGGAGGAACGGACGATGGAGGTGGAAGAGAAGGGTACAACAGGGGTGCAAACAACAACCGAGGAGGGTTGTGATGACGAAGAGGAGACGATGGTGCCGAATTCGATCAGTATGCCTTCGCCGAGGAGTTGGATGATCAAAAAACTGTGGGACGACAACAAAAGACAATATGATCGGGTGCTTGAATCAAATCAGAGTGAGGAAGTAAATTCGGGACGAGCGACGTTGGGAAAGGCAGATGAGGAGGTGGGCATAGTCGAGAGGGAGATTGTAGAATATCGTAGCATGGACATTAGTGAGTGTGAATTACCCGACGGCAGTGGAGACAAAATATTGGACAGGGAGAAGGATGCGTTTCAGCATGAGGAAAACGTGGAAACTGTGCCTATTTTTGATTCATCTAGGGCTGGGATTGCAGCGTTGATAGAATATAAAGGAAGGCAAGGAAGAGTGCGACATCTTTCTGAGATTTTACGATCGCCTGGACAAGAAGCTAACGAGGAGGAAAAAGGCGGGGCAGTGGAGAAAAGGGGAAGGGGTCGTCCACAGAAAAATCCAAAACCAGCATCGACGGAATTGGCGAACGGATCACTATCGGATTCGGATTTCCTACAACGTAATCGGAGTATCCTTAGGGAGGCACAAGAGATGTGGGAGATGGGGAAATTGCTGGGTGCAGAGACAATTGGGAACGAAGAGAACGTTATCAAAGATATTGCTCGCCTTATTGAGGCGAGAGAGCCGGTCCAATTGTAAAAGAATTATGCGGATGTTGTCGTGGAATGTTCGGGGTTTGGGTACAACAGCGAAGAGGAGAAGGGTACGTAATCTAATACGGAAACATCGTGGGGAATGTGTGATTATTGTGGAGACGAAGATGGAAGCTATAACAGAATTGATGTTGAGGAATATTTGGGTATCTGATAAATTTGACTTTGTATTTTCGCCATCGATAGGGCGATCGGGGGGAATCTTAATATGCTGGGAGACATATAGATTTAAAGCTGATCGGAAGGTTGTGAGGGAGCGTTTTGTGGCGATTGAGGGGTGTTGGACAAACGAGAATTGGAAATGTGGGATGGTGGGAGTATATGCGCCATGTGATGCGACACAAAAAGGGATACTCTGGACTGAAATTGAGATGGAGATACTATCCCGTGACATCCCGTGGTGCCTAATTGGAGACTTTAATGCGGTCACGACGATGTCGGAGCGACAAGGCTGTATATCGACGGATAGAGGTATGGAATTTTTTGTAAATTTCATTCAAGATAATGGTTTATGTGATTTACCTTTGCATGGCTTATCATACACGTGGTTTGGTCCGGATAGTAAGTGTAGCAGAATTGATAGATATTTGGTTTCACTGCATTGGGTGGATAAATTTAGCAATTTGAGGTTATCGTCTTTGCCGAGGGGATTGTCCGATCACACGCCTTTATTACTTGTGAGTGATATCTTGGATTGGGGGCCGAAGCCGTTTAAATTCCTTAATGTCTGGGTAGAGGATAAGAGCTGTTTACGTGAATTGGAAGTGGAGTGGGGAAGGTTGTCGACGATGCCGGATGGTGGGGATGTGGTTTCGATGTTACATAGTATGAAGAATTTTTTACGGATTTGGAATAAGAGGGTATTTGGTAATATAGACTATCGAATTGAGACCACTACTAATGCTATTGATTTAATTGATGGGATGACGAGTGCAAACGCGGTTTCGGAATCTTAATTGAGGCAACGTCGTATACACCAACAGGAACTATGGTCTCTAGCACGGATGTGTGAATCAGTGTGGAGACAAAAAGCAAGGGTGCGATGGCTGCGAGAGGGGGATGGGAATATGACATTTTTTCATCGCTCGGCCAAATTGAGAGCGCTAAGAAATGGCATTACGGGTCTGCTCATCAATGGAGTATGGGAAGTAAATCCGGAGCGACTTCGATACATGGTTTATGAGGAGTTTAGAAAGCATTTTGCTGCCCCGTTTTTCTTAGGGGAAGCGGATATGGCGGTGGTTTTTAAACAGCTGCCAGGGGAGGTGGCAGCCGGTTTAGAGGTTGCATTTAGCGAGGAAGAAGTGCGTGCCGTCGTATGGGGCTGTGATGGGACGAAGGCGCCGAGGCCAGATGGTTTCACCTTTGAATTCTTTAAGAAGGGCTGGAGTTTTTTGAAGAGCGAGGTGATGCAGGTATTGAATGAGTTTCATGTGTCGGGGGAACTATCGAAGGGTGTGAATTCCACGTTTGTGACTTTGATTCCGAAGAAAGATAATCCAAAGGAAATTGGGGACTTTCGGCCGATTTGCCTACTGAACTTTATATATAAAATTGTGGCGAAGTGCTTAGCAAAGCGGTTACAAAAGGTGCTGCCATTGGTAATCAGTGATGTTCAATCCGCTTTTGTTAGAGGACGTCAGATTGTAGATGGGATTATGCTGGCGAATGAGGTATTACATTCGATGCAGCAAAATGCTGACAGAGAGGGAGGGGTATTGTTGAAGCTTGATTTCGCCAAAGCATATGATTGCGTGAAATGGGTGTGTTTAGAGAAAATTCAGCTGAGGATGGGTTTTAGGAAAGTATGGATGAACTGGATGCACACATGTTTCAGCACGACACGATTGTCGATCTTACTTAATGGCTGCCCGACAAAAGAGTTTCCGATGAAGCGGGGAGTACGACAGGGTGATCCTTTATCACCGTTATTATTTGTGATGGTGGTTGAATTGTTGCACATATTATTGGTGGAGGCGGAGAAGGGAGGGTTGATACGGGGAGTGCGTGTGGTTGATGAGTGTTTTGTGTCGCACTTGCAATTTGCGGATGACACAGTACTGTTCCATCAGGGGGATCTATGGATGGCGCAGAACTTGAAGAGGGTACTCACTTGCTTTGAGTATAGTTCAGGCTTGAAGATCAATTATGCCAAATCGTGCTTATATGGGATAGGCGTTGAGGAGGGTACTCTGTGTGCGATGGCAAGTGTTTTGGGCTGCGATTTAGGGAGTTTGCCGATGATGTACCTTGGCCTGCCGTTGGGTGTGAACCCACGCAGTTTAAACGTGTGGGAACCATTGATACAACGCTTTCGGAAAAGTTTGGCAGGTTGGAAGAGGGATTCATTATCCTTCGCCGCTCGTTTGATGTTATTAAACTCGGTTCTATCTGCTCTTCCTATTTACTACATGGGTATTTTTGTAGTGCCCAAGGGTGTTATTAAACGGCTAGACCGTATCCGTAGGAGCTTTCTATGGGGCGGCACGGAGGAGAAGCGTAAGCTGAGCAGGGTTAGCTGGAAGGTGGTGTGTCGACCGCGAAAGTTTGGTGGCTTGGGGGTGGTAGACTTGAACAAGCGAAATTTAGCTCTCTTCGCAAAATGGTTGTGGCGGTTTACGTTGGATGATACATCGTTATGGAAGGAAATTTTGATTGCGAAATATGGAGCAGATGTGCTACATAGGAGGGTGACAATAGGACAAAGGCGATCTATGTCACCAGTGTGGCGACAAATTATGGAGATACAACATGAGGTTAGTCTAAATCGTTTTATGGGGCTGCCTAATTTTTTATGGTTGATTGGAAATGGGAAAAAGGTACTGTTTTGGCGCGATAGATGGTGTTTGGAGGTGTCGTTATGTGAGGTGTTTCCACGCCTTTATCGGATTGCGGTGAATAAATGGGCATTGGTTTATGATTATTCACATGACCATTCATTGGGGCATGCAGATTGGTATGGCTTTTTCTCACGGCAGTTGCGCTCGTTTGAGTTGGCACAACTGCGTGAGTTGCGAGGTGTGGTGGGAGCGCTGACTCTTGTTGAGGATGTGGCGGATAAATGGGTTTGGAAACACACCCCGACTGGTACTTTCTCGGTGGCAAAGTTGTCAAGCTTAATGGCGACTTTTGGTTTGGAAGGGGAAGCTGAATGGGATAGTGTGGGAATTTGGTCATTGTTAGCGCCGCCGAAGGCACAGTGCTTTGTGTGGTTTGTACTCCTTGAACGATTACCCACACTATGTTTATTGCGGGACCGTGGGATGCAACTAGAGGTGCGTGATTTCTCTTATCGATGGTGTGGGGAGGGCGAGGATGAGGCGAATCATATTTTCTTTAGATGTCCGTGGATGTGGCGGGTGTGGTCCTTGTTTTTTGCTTGGTGGCAGGTGGAGGTGGTTCGGCCGGCGTCGGTAGTGGAATTTGTGCATATGTTCCTTGATGGCTTTTTTCGGGGGATGGTTAGACAATGGTGGGTGCCGTGCTGTGCAGCAGCATTGTGGTCGATGTGGCTAGCACACAATGATTTGATGTTCAATGGTAGGAGGGTATTGCTGTCGGATTTATTTTTTGCTATTAAATTGCGAGCTTTCTCTTGGGTGAATGTGCTGGATCACAACGCGATGCTTGTGGAATCGGTGTGGTGGGACTGTCCTTGGTGGTGTGAGGTTAGGGGACGTGCCAAGGGACCGCGGGTGGGAGTGACATGGCTACCACCATTGGATAATATGGTCAAGTTTAATGTCGATGGCTCGGCTAGGGGGAAACCGGGACAAGCGGGCTGTGGTGGAGTTTTACGCAATGCAGGGGGTAAGGTGTTGGCGATGTTTGCGGGACCATTGGGGATACTCGAGTCGAACGAGGCTGAAATTCATGCGATATGCTATGCTCTTGAGGCATTTGGTGGATCGCAATGGCGTGAGTGGCCGTGCATAATTGAATCCGATTCTTTAGTGGCACTATCTTGGGTTTTGAATGTTGAGAATAGGCCATGAAAATATTACTGGCTGTTTCGGAGAATTGACAGTGCATGTCATGAGTTGCGTTGTACGTTTCAACATGTGCATCGTGAAGCTATTGGTATTGCGGATAAGCTAGCTAAGGGGGGTATCGATCGGCTGGATTGGTTGCGAGTGGGCTGGTAGTAGGCTGCCGGGGGTGCGGCAAGTGTGGGGCGGGGCTTTGGCATGTGGTCTCGGGTGTGAGGTCCCGGTGCCTTGGAGTGGGGGAGGTGCAGCCGGTTGGGGTGAATTTGCGTGCAGCATGGACGGGTGCGGGTGCTGCAAACAGGATGGCCAATGGTGGTGTGGGTGTGTATTTTATTCTTCGAGATTGGTTCCATGTTCAACTTGGGTACTCTTTTCCTCCATTTAGGTGTAGGGAGGTTTTTAATGAGGCCCGAGTTTGGACATTTTTGTATGATTTTTTCTTTAATAAAATCATACGATTGAGCAAAAAAAAAGAATTAAAAAAAGAATGGAAGTTAAAAGAATAAACTAGTTGAAATGTGTATACATGCCCAGATTCAGCCTAACTAGTTTGCTACTGAAATCTGGAAATTTGACCATGTTGCAGTTCGATCTGGAAAAATATTTCTGTAGGAAAAAGTGGTAGAAAATTAAATTTTCTAGGGGTTAGAAGTTATAGATTAGTGAAAATGTTAATAGGTTGCTGGAAAAATTAGTTGGAAAGAAACTGGTCACCTAGAAAGCTAAAACAGTGTTCGTGGATTGTTTTGGCAAAATTAGGAAATTTGGGGATTGAAATGCTTTAAGTTTAATTCGATAATAATGTTTAGAAACATGAGAAATGTTATATGAATGGTTCATAACTTGAATTGGCTGATTATTAACTTGAATTATATGTTTAAAGTGGTTAGAATACTTAATAGGTGAACTGAGCTTAATTTGGACAAATTTGGAAACATGGTAAATAACATGACCATATTGCTCTGTTTAGGGACCATGTAGGACTTAAAAATACAGGGGATAACAGGGTAAACATAGTTTTAAAATTTTGATTTAAAGTCTTAAAGGACCAATATTAAAATGTGCATCAAAGTGACCTAACTTGTAAACTGCTAGTTTAGTCCCCTATAGATTGCTCTGTCTTTAAATGAAAAACTGTACTGATTGAGAAATGGGAAAAGTATGTGTCATACATGGTTGAAAAGCTTTGTAAATAAGCTTTTTATAATGGTAAAGTACTTGTATTTTGAATTTGTATGTAAAAAGATATGCTCAAATTAGTAACAAGTGCTCAAACTGTCGGTAGGAAAAATAATTTTGAGTGTTTAGTGTTTGTACTTGTGTAATTGAGATTATATGTTTGAAATGTCTTCTGATATGTTTTTTATATGAATTTTATAATCAATAATTTGAAGAAACTTTAGAGGAAACAAGAGTTGGGCAGCCAAATAAAAAGAACAAGGGCATTGTGATCAATGATCAAGGGTAGCTTGGAGTATTGTAAGTGTGGTTAAACTTAGGGTTAGGACTAGTGTCCTAACCAATGTTTTATGTTTAAATTGTGATTTTACATAGAATTATGAAATTAATCTAATGTGAACTTGGTAATTATCTTAAAGGAAGAAGGATTAAAATGAAATATGAAAGCATGTTCCATGTTAGTAGTTAGTTACCTCGCTTGATGTTTGATATGGTTTGCCTTACTTTGATGGCTATATGCGACTTATGAAAAAAAGCTTGAAATTGATGTTATGCTACTGTTTTTGGATGATACTTGATGCTTGAAAATAATTACAAGTTGGTTATATGCTGAAAACTATGATAGTATGAACTCGGAATAGGTTCTATTTACTAGAGACATGAATTGTTATGTAATCTTGATCTGTTTTAATGCTAAAACATTGGAATTGTGTTTGCTGAAATTAAAAGACATCTAAATTCCTTGGTTGACTAGTTGGTCTTAGGTAGAAGGGCATGCCTTAGAGTCTATACCTCCTCTGAAAAAATTAGTACATTGTGTACTCTCTGATATGGTGTTAATGGTACCTAATGATTTAGATGCTTGGTGCATCTTATGTGGACAACTTATATGCGATAATATGGTGTATAAGACACCTTAATACATTGTGTATTCTCTGATTTTTGATGCTATGTGCATCCTCTGAAGTTGGTACTTAGTACGTAATAAGACTTGATTACCTAGTCCATCTAAAGAATGGGTCAGGTTATGCTACTCAGTAGTGTGAAACTGCGTTGAATAAGTTAAGTTGTATTGCGCTACCAGATTATGCTGCTTCGACGGGAGATGGAAAATTAGTGCTTCGACGCTTTCGCTGCCTCGACAGTGGAACGAACCATTTGCTCGACGGCAAACTCGGTAGTCCTTCAAGGCTTGGCAGAACACTTCGATAATGATTCTGCTTATGTCTAAGTTAGAATGATGTTGTTGCCCTGTAACACCCTGGTTTTGGGCCTAGATGTTTTGGATGTTGAATTGGGCCGGTCGTGAACGATTCGAACCCTTGAGGTTGGTTTAGGGAACACCTAGTTCGGGATGTTTTAAAAATATGGAAAAATATCTAAAAATCCTCATTTATCATATAAGTGATTATGGTGAAAACAATTTAACAAAAGGAGAGTTGGAAATATTACATTTTGGTATAGTGACCAAAATGCAGTTTTTGCAAAAGTTAACTAGTGAGTGTTTTGTAAAGGATCGAAACTTTGAATCTTTAAGAAGCTAATTTTACCATTTGTTTTTATCAGATTTCTCTTTAATTTGGGAGCTTTTAATAATGATTTTATTAAAGAAATAAAAAGCAATTAAAAAGGAAATCAAAGTTGACTTTTTCATAACTAATTTCACGATAGTTTTCTCTTTTCATTTTCTCTCAACTTCCAATCAGCCAAACACTTTTCTCTCCTCTGATTTTCATTTTGTTTGCTGAGGTTTTATCTTCCAAAGGATTTCCTATCTTTGTTTCATCAAATCCTTTTTGGTTTTGCTTTGGATTTCAAGAAAACTTACCCAAATTGAAGAGAGATCAACCATTAGAGGTAAGCTTCATCCTTCTCCTCTAATGATCAGTTCTTCAGTGAAATTCCCAAGTTATCAATCCTTTGTTAATGGTTTTTGAGTTGTTTTAATGTTATAAACAAGAAATAGTTGCTAAAATCAATATTCTTGATGAGATCTTGGTGATTTTTGTATTTCTATGTTAAGCTCTGTTTTGAGGTTGATTTCTAATATAATTTGGATGATATTTGATGTTGAGAATGAGGTTTTAACAAATAAATCCTGAATAGGTTTGAGTTCCTAAGTTTGAGATGCTAGAATTGTGCTTTTTAAGGTGTTTTTGGTGATATGCTTTTGCTGGAGGTATAAGGTTGTGTTTATGGTAATTTCTGATGTTGATTGAAGTTTAGAAAAGGTTAGAACTGATAGATCTTGGCTGAGCTTAGTTTAGGAGGCAATTGATTGAGTTTTCAGTTGTTTCAGATGAGTATTTTGGTGTAGTTTTGGTGAGCAATGAGTTTGTGTTTAGTTGCTGGTGTTGTAATGCATTTTAATGCATTAGGATCTCTGTTTTGATGGTATAAAAACAGGGGATCTTGATCCAGAAGTAAGCGCAACATTTTTAGAGGCTTTGAGACGGGTTATTTTCACGTTGGAACGTGAAGTTTCGCGTATCGGTGAGTGGATGTGTTTTGAAGCTTTGTTAAGCTTGGACAAGAGGTGTTGGGAGGTTAGCGTAAGCTTGAAACGCTTAGCTAATCTCGGAAGTAAGTATGGATACTTGTTGTAACCCCCTTAGTTCGGCCTAGACGATAGACCCGAACTACGAAGATCACACGGGGAAAACCAAAGTCAACCCGAAAGTCAACTTTGATTAACGACCTTTTTTTCATTTTATCTTTTCTAGATGCACATTAGGACTATATGGATATTCAAGAATCATGGGAGAAATAAGCACATCGATCAGAAAACATTTAAGGACTCAATTGCAAGTAATACACTTTTAGGGACCAAAATGTAAATTTTGGAAAACATAAGGACTTTGTAGATTTCAGAATTTCTAAAGTCAAAATAACTTGAAACTATGTTTATAGGATATCTTAAAAGGTTTTTTATGTGTTTACAACGTCAAAACTAACAAAACCATCTAGGCGTTTCGATACGGGCTTCACAATGGCAACACGTTTCAAAACGTGTTTCGAAACGAGCTTGATCTGGGTGAGATTTTTGCATAGCGTTTCGATACATGCACTGCCATTTCGATATGCCTATGTGGCATTGACGTAACGGTCATAAACCCCCAACGACTATTTCCCAACTACCTTTTAAATGCTGAACGTTTCGATACGAGGACAGGCATTTCGATACGATCGTTTCGATACGGCTGCTGCATTAGACTGCAACGACTCTTTCTATTCCAAGAGTGTTTCGAACCAGGTTCGGGTGTTTCAAAACGGGGAGCTGCAAAACTGCATTTATGGTGGGAAATTAAGTCTCCAACGGCTCCAATTCAACCCCAACGGCTAGTAACGGCTACAAACTCAAAGAGGAGTATAAAAGGGACCTCCAAGCATCTAGTAATGGTTAATGCTTCAATTTTAATACAACATATTATCAAGAAATTGTCTTAGAGCTTAATTGTCATTTCATTGTATAGACAAACACTAGTGAGCCAAAATTTTTAGATTTGCTCAAGTGTTTTAGGATTGGGTGAGAGCTTTATTGTGCAAACAAATACCTATTAGAGGGATTTGAGTTTGCATATTTTTATCTCTTTTGTAAAGAGGGTTTGATCAAGGCTTTGGGTAGAAAGCTTGACCGGTTTGTAAGGGTTTCCTCCTAAGCTTAGAAAAGGGGACGAATCAATAGTGGATTGATTGGAAATTCTTAGTGGGAAGCTAAGGTAGTGGATGTAGACCTTGGTTAGAAGGTTGAACCACTGTAAATCATCTTGTCTTAATCATTTTTAGCTTCCGCACCTCTTACACCCAAATTTCCACTTCTCCACCACTTGGCGAGCAAAAAAGTTTGAAGGAATCGAGCACCACAAATCTCAACAATTGGTATCAGAGCTTGGCTCAATTGAAGAGGATTAACATCCTACTGAGAAGATCCGGCAAGCTCGATCAACATTTCATACAACTGGCTCAATGGCGCAATCCATTGACAAACCGCCCTTCTTCGATGGAACTCACTATGCTCATTAGAAGACGAGGATGAAGTTCTTTATTGAGTCAAAGGACTACAAGATTTGGGACATAGTTGAAGATGGTCAGTTCGTGCCTCAACAAAGCAAGGCGGAGTGGAGTGCCGACGACCGCAAGAAGATGGAGCTTAATTGCAAAGCATTGCACATCATCTTTTTTGCATTTGGCCCAAACATCTATGAGAAGATGTCTTCTTGTAAGAGTGCCAAGGAGGTATGGGACAAGCTTAAAGTCACATACGAGGGAACCAACGAAGTAAAGGAGACCAAGATCGGGCTCCTCACCTTAGCGTATGAAAATTTCAAGATGGATCCGGAAGAGAACATCGAGAAGATGTTTGATAGGTTCTTCACTATCACCAATGGTCTCAAAGGCTATAGAGAAGCAATCCTGGAAGAGAAGCTTGTCCGAAAGCTCATCTACTTCCTTCCCGTGTCATGAGACTCAAAGAAGGCCGCCATCATCGAAGCTAAGAACTTGAAGACCTTGAAGCTTGATGAACTCATGGGGTCACTTCTCACTCGTCAAATAATGAAGAAAAACAAAGAAGATGAGAAGAAGAGGGAAGAAATTAGAACTGTGGGGGAGAAGAAGCTCAAAGGTCTTGGCATCAACACAAATGCCATTGCTATTAAATCCTCCACTTGCCACCATGTAGATTCAAGTGAAGAGGAGGATGATGAAGAAGAGATAACTCATCTCTTCAAGAAGTGTGCCCCTTACATGAAGAAAGCCTTGAAAGAGCTTGATTGAGAATCCATGAAAAAGAAGAGGGCAAGCACTTCAAACCATAAGAAGAAGGCATATGTTGCTACTTGGAGTGATGAAGACTCCACCGACGATGAACAAGCCAACCTTTGCCTTATGGCCATCGAAGAAGATTCAAGGGTAACTTCTAATTCATCTACTTCATGTTCATATTTTTTTGATGAATTACAATATGCCTATGACGATTTGGTTTTAGAGTTTAAAAATCACATTTTGAAAAATAATAAAATAATTTCAAAGTTGAAAATTCAAAATGATTTGATTTCTAAAACCAAACTTGAACTTGAAGCAAAACTCGAAGAGTTTGAACAAAAATATTTTGATTTACAAAATTTTCTTCATAAAGTTTAAGAAGAAAAAGATTTGATTTCCAAAGAGCTTTAAAAGAAAAATAATTTTGGAAAATCAAACTTTTATGTAAGACAATCTAGTGCCCCTAGATTTGTAAATGGTAAATGTTTTAGAAGTATTTGGGTCCCAAAAGGACTAAGAACTTCAACTAAAATGGATGAAATTGAAAAATGGATTCCTAAGGGGACTAAATTTTGTGCTACTAACGTATAGGGATCCAAAGCAATTTGGATACCAAAAATTACTTGATTGTCTTTTGCTAGGTGTGATGGAGAGTGATCAACAAGTCAACAATTGAGGGGGAGCTCCATGCACACAAAGAAAGACACTTGAAGAAGGAAGGCTTTACATCCTCCATTGGATTCGAGTGTGGTAAAAAATCTAGTTGTTTTTGTTTTTATTTGATTTTTTTTAAATTTCAACTAGATGATCATATATGTTGGACTAACATTTTGATGATGCTTTGAGTAAGGGGAAGCCATTTTAAAACCAAAATGCCTAATTTTGTTATCTTTCTTTACCTCCTAAGTTATTTTGAACATTAATGTCTTTTGAATTCTTTTTGATATAACAAAAAGGGGGAGAGTTTGGTTTGAAAAATTGCATTTTCAAAATGAATAAGGGGGAGCTTTACTTTATTTTAAATTTTAAATCTCTTATCAAAATGAATAAGGGGGAGCTTTACATTATTTTAAATTTTAAATCTCTTATTCACATTTTTAAACTTAAAGGGGCGAATCCCAAATAATTTTTTCAAGTTTGTTTTATTATATCAAAAAAGGGAGATTGTAGAACTAATGTTTTAATATAATAATTGAAAAATGTTTTTGGTCAAAGTTAAAAAGAATTCAAAACAATTTCTAAAGTCTAAATAACTTGAAACTATGTTTATGGGAAATCTTAAAAGGTTTTTATGTTATTACAAAGTCAAAACTAACAAAACAATGCAGGCGTTTCGAAACGCCTATAGGTGTTTCGATAAGGGCTTCACAGTGGCAAAATGTTTCGAAACATGTTTCAAAACGGGCTTGATATGGGTGAGATTTTTGCATAGTGTTTCAATACATGCACTGCCATTTCGATACGCCTATGTGGCATTGACCTCAAAGGTCATAAACCCCCAACAACTATTTCCTAACTACCTTTTAAATGCAGAACATTTCGATACGGGGACAGGCGTTTCAATACGGGTGTTTCGATACGGCCAAGGGTGTTTTGATACGGGAGCTGCATCAGACTACAACGACTCTTTCTATTCCAAGAGTGTTTCAAAAAAGGTTCGAGTGTTTCGAAACAGGGAGCTGCAGAACTGCATTTATAGTGGGAAATTAAGTCTTCAACGGCTCCAATTCAACCCCAATGGCTAGTAACGACTACAAACTCAAAGGGAGTATAAAATGGACATCCAAGCATCTAGTAATGGTTAATGCTTCAATTTTAATACAACATATGATCAAGAAATTGTCTTAGAGCTTTATTGTCATTTCCTTGTATAGACAAACACTAGTGAGCCAAAATTGTTAGATTTGCTCAAGTGTTTTAGGATTGGGTGAGATCTTTATTGTGCAAACAAATTCCTATTAGCGGGATTTGAGTTTGCGTATTTTTATCTCTTTTGTAAAGAGGGTTTAAACAAGGCTTTGGCTAGAAAGCTTGATCGGTTTGTAAGGGTTTCCTCCTAAGCCTATAAAAGGGGACAAATCAATAGTGTATTGATTGGAAATTCTTAGTGGGAAGCTAAGGTAGTTGATGTAGACTTTGGTTGGAAGGTGGAACCACTATAAATCATCTTGTCTTAATCATTTTTAGCTTGTAACCCCCTTAACCCGGTCTAGACGGTTGACCCGAATTAAGAAAGTCACACGGGGAAAACCAAAGTCAACCCGAAAGTCAACCTTGATTAACGACCCTTTTTTTTTCTTTTTAATCTTATCTAGATGCGCATTAACCTTAATTGTGATCATACAAACAACATATCAAAAGATCACAAACATCAGAGATCAAACAGGGACCCAATTGAACAAATTACAACTTTAGGGACCAAATTGTAAATTCTGATAAATTAAGGGACTTAACCCAAATTAAAGTTACCATCTTGAAATTAGTCAGGTTTCATGCTTCTCTGTGAAATTTCAGCTCAAAAGGACATCCACAGCTCATGCAATTGATCAAACATGATTTAGGACCAAAACGTAAACAAAACGAAACATCCAAAGATTCTTTTAACTGATTTTAACGGTTGGGTATCGATACGCCACGTGTCGTATCGATACTCGGGGAAGGCAGAACCCAAACTCTAGCAAAGGTATCGATACCTTCCCCCTGGTATCGATACCCCATTCATATGGTATCGATACTTGTTCAGAGGTATCGATACCCCTGGGCAGAAACATGCATATTTGGCTCAGGTGTATCGATACCCAAGCCCGAGTATCGATACCCTTGCCTGGAAACAACTCGAAAACAGCATCAAACATGCATTAAACACCAAATTAACATCACCAAACCATATCACTTAATCATACAACATGCAAGGACCTCAATTGCATCAACAATTCAACATTTAAACATCACATGTGAAAAGCCCCAATTCATATAGCATGCTTCCTACTTAAGCTATCATTCAAGCAATAAACCTTCATAAGCAAGCAATAGGAAATCAATCCAAAATCCAGCAATCCAAACAACAATTAACATCCATAGGGAGTCTCAAACACCTCCCAAAACATACACATTGGTCCCCCATTGCCAAATCAACCAAAAGCTAAAATGTTTAACAAAACCTTCCATACATTGAGCTTTACTTGAACTTGTATGCTTGCCTTCTCTTGCTGCCCTCAATGTACTCTAATGCTCTGCATTATTGAATCAAGAAAACGAGAGAGCGTAAGCCAAAGCTTAGTGAGGAGTGCTCTTTAAAAACCATTCAATAATGCAATTAAAACCATTTGCAAAACATGCATATATTCAACCTTTCACATGTTCAAAGCATACTTAAAAACAAGCAATTCCCATGCTTCCACATTTCATTTAAACAAGCATCTCATGCTTCAACATAAACATTAAAACATGCATCTCATGCATCTCATGTACTATACATGTCATATTGGCTCAAGTGATACATTTCATTAATGAAATCAAGTTCAACAACTTTCCCCAAGGACTTTTAAACACCTTGGACCCCAAGGACTTTTAAACACCTTGGCCATGGACTTTTAAACACCATGAATGAGGACCACACAAGGACTTTTAACCACCTTTGTGTCCGTAGCTTGTATTACCCCAAGGACTTTTAAACACCTTGGCCCCAAGGACTTTTAAACACCTTGGCCCCATGGACTTTTAACCACCATGGAAAGGAGCACCTAAGGACTTTTAACCACCTTAGAGTCCGCAACAAGATTCATCCAAGGACTTTTAACCACCTTGATGATCTTAGATAACAAGGCTCACTCAAGGACTTTTAACCACCTTAGTGACCTTCACTTTTATAAACCATCACTTGCCAATATACACTTTATACATCATATTGTCCACTGTTTTAAAGCATTTAAACCAAGCCATTTCATCATGCATTTCAAAGCATTAAATCATCATTTAGCAATGCATAAAACAAGGCACTCTTACCTAGAGACACCTCCAACACATGGCTTAAATCATCAGCATAAATCATGCTAAAACATCAGCAATTAACATGCTAAAACATGCTTTCCAAAACAGTAGCAATCATGCAAAATCATCATTTCACATTTCAACAAAACATGGCCACCACTTAAGAGAGTAAACCGAAAACTTACACTTGAGCTTAGCAAAGTTGTTTAGACTTAAACTAAGCTCCCAAAACCTTCAACCTTTGGTTTAAAAGCTGAAAATCCATTTTCACTCACCGATTACCACTTCGCTTCAAGCCAAAACACCAAAACAAGCCTCCGGATCAACAAATCTTGGATCCTAGGATGCCTCCCCTGTTTCAACACATTAAAGCAGAGGATTAATGCATCATCATGCATTAATTGCTTCAATGAAAGCATCAAAACTCGCTGCTCTCACAAAACCTCCATTTTCGGCCACCAAACACAACCGAAAATGCATCCGAAACACCTCTAGACAAAGCCCAGCCATAAACCAGCAAAACCTCACTTCCATTAACATCATTTAACATCTAAAAACAACCTACAACCATCCTTATACCTCCAGCAACACCAGATCCACAAGATCACCACAAAAGCTACCTTAAAACACAAGCTAAAATTAGGAAACCCAACCTATCCGGGATTGCATCAATCAAGACTCATTTCCACATCAATTTAATGATCATTTAACATCAAAAACACTTCTCAAAACACTGATTTAACAGATCAAACGAAAATCAAGTGAAATCATCAAAATCTTGCATAATTAGCCAAGATCCATAAATCAACCTTAAAACCTTTAATCAATCATCAATTTAGGATTGAAAACTTTAGGAATTTCATTAAAGAACTTGAAGTTCAGAGGAGAAGGACGTTCTTACCTCCAAACTTGAGTTTCTCCTCTTTTTGGAATAGAAAAGCTTGATGAAACTTGAAGCAATTGAAGAGGATTTGAAGACACAATGATTTGCAATCAATTGAGAGTTGAAAGAATGATTTTAGGTGAGAAAATCAGAACAAGATCTCTGGAAAATGAGTGTTTGGGTTGAGAGAAAAAGTTAGAGAGAAAATAGGTAGTTAAATGAGAAAATAGCTAAAATTGGATTTTCCCTCCTTTTGATTCTTTTAAAATCAGAATTATGAGTTAAAATATCTTAGAAAAATCTGGAGAAACTCCCTTTGGGTAAATAGCTCCTTAAAGATTCAAAGTTTCAACCCTTTATAAAATAGCCACCAAACTTTCAAAAATTACATTTTGGTCACTAGTCAAAATGTCACACTTCCGAAACTCGTTTTCCAAAATTGATTTCACAGTTCACTTAATTATATTAAAAGATGATTTTAGAACATTTTTCCATAATTTTTATGCAACCCGAACTAGGCTTTCCTAATTTAACCTCTTACGATTCGAACAGCACTTTGACCAACCGGTCAACGCCCAAGACTTCCAAGCCCAAAACCGGGGCGTTACAACTCTCCCCCCCCTTAAGAAATTTCGTCCTCGAAATTTACCTGAAGGAAAGAGATAAGGAAACTGCTTCAGCATATCATCCTTCCGCTCCCACGTGGCTTCCTCAACACCGCGATGCTTCCACAGCACCTTTACCAACTCAATGGTCTTGCCACGAAGAACTTTGCTATCTGAATCCAGAACCTTCACCGGTTCCTCATCATAGGTCAAATCCGGATTCAATTCCACTTCCTCCACAGGCAACACATGCGAAGGATCAGATCTATACCTCCGGAGCATAGAAACATGGAACACATCATGAATCTTCTCCAGCTCTTGAGGTAACCTCAACCGATACGCAACAGGACCCACTCTCTCAACAACCTCATACGGTCCAATGTATCTAGGGCTCAGCTTACCCTTCCGCCCAAACCTCATCATCTTCTTCCAAGGCGAAACCTTCAAGAACACGCGATCACCCACCGCAAACTCTATCTCCTTACGCTTCAAATCCGCGTAAGACTTCTGCCGATCAGAAGCAGCCTTCAACCTCTCACATATGAGCTTCACCTTCTCGGTGGTACCTTTCAACAAAGCAGGCATCGAAACCAACTTTTGACCAGTTTCAGCCCAACACAGAGGAGTCCTACACTTCCTCCCATACAGAGCCTCATAAGGTGCCATCTGTATACTTGCCTGATAACTGTTGTTGTAAGCGAACTCAACCAAAGGCAGATGCTTCTCCCAAGAACCTTGGAACTCTATCACGCAACATCTCAACATATCCTCCAAAATCTGAATAACCCGCTCAGACTGGCCATCCGACTGAGGATGATAGGATGTACTGAAATGCAACCTTGTACCCAGAGCTTGATGCAAACACTGCCAGAAACGCGATGTGAACCTCGGATCCCTATCCGACACGATCGACTTAGGCACACCATGCAACCTCACAACCTCAGCAATGTACAGCTCTGCCAGCTTATCCAAAGAAAACGTAGTATGCACAGGCAAGAAATGTGCACACTTCGTCAGGCGATCCACAATCACCCAAACAGAATTCTTCTTTGACGGAGACAAAGGCAAACCAGATACAAAATCCATGGTAACCCTCTCCCACTTCCATTCAGGGATTTTCAACGGTTGCAACAAACCAGAAGGAACCTGATGTTCAGCCTTAACGCGCTGACACACCAAACACTTGCTCACGAACTCTGCCACATCCTTCTTCAAGCCCACCCAATAGTACTCATCACGAAGATCGCGATACATCTTTGTACTACCAGGATGCATAGCAAAAGGACTGCTATGACCTTCAGCTAGAATAGCATGCCTCAACTCAGCATCTGCAGGCACTACTATCCGACTACCAAAACACAACACTCCATCCTCATTAAAACAGAAATTCGAAGGTCTACCCTCCGCGATATCCTGAACATGAGACACCAAGGAATCATCCAACAACTGCTTATCCTTGATCAACTGAACCAACGATGGTTTCACTTGCAACTCAGCAACAAGACCACCATCCTGCGATATGCTCAAGCTAGCAAACATAGCTCTCAGCTCAACAGCTACCTTTCTACTCAAGGCATCCGCAACAACATTAGCCTTTCCCGGATGATACTCTATCGTCAGGTCATAATCCTTGAGCAACTCCAACCAACGTCGCTGCCTGAGATTCAACTCCTTCTGAGACATCAGATACCTCAAACTCTTGTGATCCGTGTACATAGTACACTTCTCACCATACAGATAATGCCTCCAGATCTTCAGAGCAAAAACCACTGCAGCCAGCTCAATATCATGCGTAGGATAATTGCGCTCATGCACCTTCAACTGCCGCGACGCATAAGCCACAACCTTACCCTCTTGCATCAGCACACACCCCAAACCAACATAGGATGCATCACTGTAGACTACAAACTCTTTCCCTGATTCAGGCTGAATCAAGATAGGAGCCTGCGTCAAAGCCATCTTCAGCTTCTCAAAAGCTTGCTGTCTCGCTTCTGTCCACTCATACTTAACATCTTTCTGCAGCAACTTCGTCAAAGGAGCAGCAATCTTGGAAAAACCCTCCACAAACCTTCGGTAGTATCCTGCCAGACCAAGGAAACTACGAACCTCCTGAACAGACTTAGGAACTTTCCAGTTCATCACTGCTTCAATCTTCTGAGGATCAACACGAATCCCCTCGGCTGAGACCACATGCCCAAGAAAAACCACTTCTCTAAGCCAGAACTCACACTTGCTTAACTTAGCATAAAGCTGATTCTCCAACAAAGCTTGCAACACGATCCTCAAATGCTCTTCGTGCTCTTCCTCGGTACGCGAGTACACAAGGATATCATCAATGAATACCACAACGAACTTGTCCAGGTATTCATGAAAAACACGATTCATCATGTCCATGAAAGCAGCAGGAGCATTTGTCAAACCAAACGGCATCACAAGGAACTCATAATGCCCATACCTTGTCCTGAAAGCTGTCTTAGGCACATCCACATCCTTCACCTTCAATTGATAATACCCTGACCTCAAGTCAATCTTAGAGAACACAGCAGCTCCCCGAAATTGATCAAAGAGATCATCAATCCTCGGCAAAGGATACCGATTCTTGATAGTCAACTTGTTCAGCTGACGGTAAACAATGCACATCCTCATCGTGCCATCTTTCTTCTTCACAAACAAGACAGGAGCACCCCAAGGCGAAACACTCGGCCGGATGAAACCACGATCAAGCAACTCTTGCAACTGCGTCTTCAGCTCCTTCAGCTCTTTAGGTGCCATTCTATAGGGAGTAATGGACACAGGAGTGGTATTCTCATACAGCTCAATACCAAACTCCACCTCGCGATTAGGAGGTAAACCAGGCAACTCCTCAGGAAAAACATCAGGAAACTCCTTCACAACCCTGATATCCTGCACCCTTAGCTCCTTTGAACTAGGATTCATCACAAAAGCTAGAAAAGCTTCACAACCTTGCCTCAGCATCCTGCTCGCCTCCAAGGTAGAAACAACACTGGCAAGAAACTTCACATTCTCACCAACCACCACCACTTCATAATCATCCGCAAGCTTAAGCGAAACCCGCTTATTCTCACAATCCACAACAGCACGATGCTCATCAAGCCAATCCATACCAAGGATCACATCAAAACCATAAAAGGGCAACTCCATAAGATCAACAAGAAAGACATGCTCTTGAACAACCAAAGGACACCTTCTATAAAGCTTACGAGTCACAACAGTTTCACCAAAAGAACTAGTGACTCTAACACCAACATCCAAAGACTCAACAGGCAAACCAAGCAACTCAGCATGCTCACGAAGAATGTATGAATGCGTAGATCCAGAATCAATCAAAGAAAGCAATGACAAGGATTGCAAAGTAAAGGTACCTGCAATCACATCAGCATCATTCCTTCCCTCGCGCTGAGCATACACCCTCGCTTGGCCTCCACCCTCAGGTTGAATAGCCACAACATGAGCTACACCGCGCCCACCTTCCTCTCGCCTCTGAAAATTACCACGGCCGCGCCCACGACCTCTCCGCGGTGCCGCAACAGGAGCACGCTCTTGACCACCAGCCATCCTCGGACAATCACGCCTCATATGATCAGCTGAACCACAGTTCCAGCACTCATAACCAGCTGCTATCACAGGAGCTTGCACCTCCCTCCCAGCACGAGGACAGTCACGCTTCAAGTGACCACGGGAACCACAAATCCAACAAGCACTAGGGTCAGCTCTAGCATTGCCACCCCTAGCAGGTGCACCTCCACCTCTCTTAGACGAAGACTGAAACCTCTGATCACGCCCTCTCTTGTTCCGACCACCGGAACTATACTCAGCAGCTCTCTTCCCAGAACTAGCTCCAGCACCTTTAGCAGACAAACTCAGGTTCATCTCGATGTCTTTGGACCGACTAACCAGCACATCGAAATCATTGTACTCCGCAGCTAACATATAGGTCTTGACCTCCGTCACCAAACCATAACGGAACCTTTCGCACCTCTCGCGCTCATCAGGTACCAACTCCGGTGCATACTGGCTAAGACGTACGAACTGTACCTCATACTCATCCACACTCATGTTCCCTTGGGTCAGAGACATGAATTCACGCTTCTTCTCGTCCAGATATCTAACTCCCAGATATCTCCTCTTGAACGCATGCTGAAAGAACGTCCAAGTAACATCAGCATCAGCCATCCCAGAGATTGTGGTCGTCCACCACGTACAAGCATCACCTTGCAGCAGTGACACCACACATCCCAGCTTTTGCACATCAGTGCAACTCATCTGTCCCAAGACACGCTTGGTACTCTCCAACCATGCTTCAGACCTCTCAGCTGACATACCCCTAAACTCAGTCCCACCAAGACTGCGCAAACGTTCCAAGGGTAGTCTAGCACTAGCATCTCCCTGATGCCCAGCTCCTTGAGCTCCAGCTACTGCTGCTCGAAACGCACCCGCAATAGCTTGTACCAGCACAGACATGTCAGGCATCGCTTGCCCCTGACCAACCTCAGGTCCTGCAGCTCCAGCACCAGCTGCCTCAGCTCCAGCTCTTTCCCTCTCCGCACCACCACTACCAGGTGGAGGAGGAGGTATCACAGCACTACCCGTGTGCTCATCATTCACATTCCCTTCCGGGGTCGTAGCTCTCGCGCTACTCCTTAACTCTCTACGTGGTGCCATACTTTACCATGCATAACAATACAATTAAAACAAGTCAGGACTAGCAAGGTAAGCAAATTCCAAGTATTCAAGCTCAATTTCTTTCAAAAACAACATCATCTCTTTAGCTTTTGTTTGGCAATGGGTACCCTCATCATGCATCATCACAACATGCATCACATACACATCATCATATCATATCACTGAACATGCTTTCACACATCAAGCATACATACCAAACCATGCTTCAATCATGCATACACACATTCCCAATTACTCGAGAACTCAGCTCTGATACCACCAAATGTAACCCCCTTAACCCGGTCTAGACGGTTGACCCGAATTAAGAAAGTCACACGGGGAAAACCAAAGTCAACCCGAAAGTCAACCTTGATTAACGACCCTTTTTTTTTCTTTTTAATCTTATCTAGATGCGCATTAACCTTAATTGTGATCATACAAACAACATATCAAAAGATCACAAACATCAGAGATCAAACAGGGACCCAATTGAACAAATTACAACTTTAGGGACCAAATTGTAAATTCTGATAAATTAAGGGACTTAACCCAAATTAAAGTTACCATCTTGAAATTAGTCAGGTTTCATGCTTCTCTGTGAAATTTCAGCTCAAAAGGACATCCACAGCTCATGCAATTGATCAAACATGATTCAGGACCAAAACGTAAACAAAACGAAACATCCAAAGATTCTTTTAACTGATTTTAACGGTTGGGTATCGATACGCCACGTGTCGTATCGATAATCGGGGAAGGCAGAACCCAAACTCTAGCAAAGGTATCGATACCTTCCCCCTGGTATCGATACCCCATTCATATGGTATCGATACTTGTTCAGAGGTATCGATACCCCTGGGCAGAAACATGCATATTTGGCTCAGGTGTATCGATACCCAAGCCCGAGTATCGATACCCCTGCCTGGAAACAACTCGAAAACAGCATCAAACATGCATTAAACACCAAATTAACATCACCAAACCATATCACTTAATCATACAACATGCAAGGACCTCAATTGCATCAACAATTCAACATTTAAACATCACATGTGAAAAGCCCCAATTCATATAGCATGCTTCCTACTTAAGCTATCATTCAAGCAATAAACCTTCATAAGCAAGCAATAGGAAATCAATCCAAAATCCAGCAATCCAAACAACAATTAACATCCATAGGGAGTCTCAAACACCTCCCAAAACATACACATTGGTCCCCCATTGCCAAATCAACCAAAAGCTAAAATGTTTAACAAAACCTTCCATACATTGAGCTTTACTTGAACTTGTATGCTTGCCTTCTCTTGCTGCCCTCAATGTACTCTAATGCTCTGCATTATTGAATCAAGAAAACGAGAGAGCGTAAGCCAAAGCTTAGTGAGGAGTGCTCTTTAAAAACCATTCAATAATGCAATTAAAACCATTTGCAAAACATGCATATATTCAACCTTTCACATGTTCAAAGCATACTTAAAAACAAGCAATTCCCATGCTTCCACATTTCATTTAAACAAGCATCTCATGCTTCAACATAAACATTAAAACATGCATCTCATGTACTATACATGTCATATTGGCTCAAGTGATACATTTCATTAATGAAATCAAGTTCAACAACTTTCCCCAAGGACTTTTAAACACCTTGGACCCCAAGGACTTTTAAACACCTTGGCCATGGACTTTTAAACACCATGAATGAGGACCACACAAGGACTTTTAACCACCTTTGTGTCCGTAGCTTGTATTACCCCAAGGACTTTTAAACACCTTGGCCCCAAGGACTTTTAAACACCTTGGCCCCATGGACTTTTAACCACCATGGAAAGGAGCACCTAAGGACTTTTAACCACCTTAGAGTCCGCAACAAGATTCATCCAAGGACTTTTAACCACCTTGATGATCTTAGATAACAAGGCTCACTCAAGGACTTTTAACCACCTTAGTGACCTTCACTTTTATAAACCATCACTTGCCAATATACACTTTATACATCATATTGTCCACTGTTTTAAAGCATTTAAACCAAGCCATTTCATCATGCATTTCAAAGCATTAAATCATCATTTAGCAATGCATAAAACAAGGCACTCTTACCTAGAGACACCTCCAACACATGGCTTAAATCATCAGCATAAATCATGCTAAAACATCAGCAATTAACATGCTAAAACATGCTTTCCAAAACAGTAGCAATCATGCAAAATCATCATTTCACATTTCAACAAAACATGGCCACCACTTAAGAGAGTAAACCGAAAACTTACACTTGAGCTTAGCAAAGTTGTTTAGACTTAAACTAAGCTCCCAAAACCTTCAACCTTTGGTTTAAAAGCTGAAAATCCATTTTCACTCACCGATTACCACTTCGCTTCAAGCCAAAACACCAAAACAAGCCTCCGGATCAACAAATCTTGGATCCTAGGATGCCTCCCCTGTTTCAACACATTAAAGCAGAGGATTAATGCATCATCATGCATTAATTGCTTCAATGAAAGCATCAAAACTCGCTGCTCTCACAAAACCTCCATTTTCGGCCACCAAACACAACCGAAAATGCATCCGAAACACCTCTAGACAAAGCCCAGCCATAAACCAGCAAAACCTCACTTCCATTAACATCATTTAACATCTAAAAACAACCTACAACCATCCTTATACCTCCAGCAACACCAGATCCACAAGATCACCACAAAAGCTACCTTAAAACACAAGCTAAAATTAGGAAACCCAACCTATCCGGGATTGCATCAATCAAGACTCATTTCCACATCAATTTAATGATCATTTAACATCAAAAACACTTCTCAAAACACTGATTTAACAGATCAAACGAAAATCAAGTGAAATCATCAAAATCTTGCATAATTAGCCAAGATCCATAAATCAACCTTAAAACCTTTAATCAATCATCAATTTAGGATTGAAAACTTTAGGAATTTCATTAAAGAACTTGAAGTTCAGAGGAGAAGGACGTTCTTACCTCCAAACTTGAGTTTCTCCTCTTTTTGGAATAGAAAAGCTTGATGAAACTTGAAGCAATTGAAGAGGATTTGAAGACACAATGATTTGCAATCAATTGAGAGTTGAAAGAATGATTTTAGGTGAGAAAATCAGAACAAGATCTCTGGAAAATGAGTGTTTGGGTTGAGAGAAAAAGTTAGAGAGAAAATAGGTAGTTAAATGAGAAAATAGCTAAAATTGGATTTTCCCTCCTTTTGATTCTTTTAAAATCAGAATTATGAGTTAAAATATCTTAGAAAAATCTGGAGAAACTCCCTTTGGGTAAATAGCTCCTTAAAGATTCAAAGTTTCAACCCTTTATAAAATAGCCACCAAACTTTCAAAAATTACATTTTGGTCACTAGTCAAAATGTCACACTTCCGAAACTCGTTTTCCAAAATTGATTTCACAGTTCACTTAATTATATTAAAAGATGATTTTAGAACATTTTTCCATAATTTTTATGCAACCCGAACTAGGCTTTCCTAATTTAACCTCTTACGATTCGAACAGCACTTTGACCAACCGGTCAACGCCCAAGACTTCCAAGCCCAAAACCGGGGCGTTACAACAAAATGTCACACTTCCGAAACTCGTTTTCCAAAATTGATTTCACAGTTCACTTAATTATATTAAAAGATGATTTTAGAACATTTTTCCATAATTTTTATGCAACCCGAACTAGGCTTTCCTAATTTAACCTCTTACGATTCGAACAGCACTTTGACCAACCGGTCAACGCCCAAGACTTCCAAGCCCAAAACCGGGGCGTTACATAGCTTCCACAGCTCTTACACCCAAATTTCCACTTATCCACCACTTGGCGAGCAAGAACGGTTGAAGGAATAGAGCACCACAAATCTCATCAGTGACCTTTCTCACCATAGTAGTAACAAGCTCCAGTCTGGTTACGACATTGTCCAACCGGATGCTTGTTTTGACGATAATTACACAATGGATGTTGGTTGCCTCGGTTTGAACCTCTAGTACTATCAACATACGCTACTTTGGCAAAAGACTGCGTCACAGGCTGAGGTCTCTCAATGTTCCCGGAACAGGAAGGCTGTGTGTAAACATTCTGCTTGGGGCCTTGATATCTCCCCTTCTTGTTCCATCTTGGAGGTCGTGAATCATCTCTGAACCTCTTCTTAAATTTTCCAGACCCACCAGCTCGTTGAGCTCTTTGATAAGCCTCAGTGGCCTTGACTCAGTTCACCAAATCCTGAAAGTTGGGGACACCAAGGGCCGTAAACATATGTCGTAATTCATCACTAAAGCCAGCTATGAACATTCTACACTTATCTTCCTCTTTCTTTATAAACTCTGCTCTGTATCGGCAATATTTACAGAAATCATGGATATATTACTCGATAGGTCGCCCTCCTTGCCTCAAGTGAAGGAAGGTGTTTCGCCTTTCTGCGAGATAATACTCATTGGTGCATTTATTTTGGAATTCTTGGAGAAAGAACTCCCAGGTAACCGATTCTTCAGGAGCCGTGATAATAGCAGTTTCCCACCACATAAGAGCTTCATCGGTTAATAATGCAATAACACATTCCAACTTGTGTTCATCCGAACACTGCATATGTTTATTCAAGATACGTAGTGTGTTGTCCAGCCAATATTCGACAACTTCAGGATTATCATCATCCTGTCCGGTGAAAGAATTGGCTTGGAGCGAAGCCAGCTTGTCCACAGGGGCTCGGACATTCTGGACAACAGGAGGGGTAGGCTGAATTGATGGTGTTGCTTGCATTGCAGCCATAAATAGTTTGAACATGTTAGCCATGTTCTGATAGCATTCAGCCTGAGCGGTAGGTGTTGCAGGCTCAGTACCCTGAACATGAGGGTCCTGTGGTTGCGGTGGATTCTGATGATTTCCTCCTCTTATCTCCTCGCCATGTGTCGAGGAGCCAGTAGCGAGCTCGTCAATATGAGCTTCGTTTGTCTTAGACATAACTATATGAAAGATCAGATTAGTCGACAAGTCACAAAATACACAATATAAAACTCCTAGGTGGAAAAGTAACACATAGCAATGCAATAATCTTCGGTTTAGTCCTAGAATCGACTAAACTCTAGCTCTCATACCACAAATGTAACACCCCCTTCCTGGTCTGGTTGGAAACCAGGCTGGGAGGTGTAACCGATGCTCGAAACAGAAATCAGTACAATAAAATTTCATTTTTATTACTAACATTTTAAACCATGTCATACATCTAATCATCACAATAGATAACTTAGACCAGATTAGCCAATTGAACAACAAATAATCATCCATGGTCCATTTCGCAACTATTACAAGTTTTAGGGACCAATTTGTAATTTTGGAAAACTAGAGGTTTTACAATGTAATTGACTTTACCATATTGAAATTCACTACTCAAAAGTCAGGTCTACAAAATTTCATTCACCCCGTATCAAAACGTGAATCAAGCAATCTGTTCAATAGGCCTTACAATATTCAGTGACTAAAACGTGAATCAAGCAATCTGTTCAATAAGCCTTTAACTAACTTACCTAATCTCGTATCAAAACACCCTTAAGTTGTGCCGAAACGGGTGGACATAGATCATGCTCCGTTGACTTTTCCCTTTGACCGCATCGATATAGACTTGACTTGTATCGAAACGAATTGACCACTTTTGACTTTGACTTTGACTCGTTTTTGATACACTATGAACTCGTATCGAAACATTGGTCTCCAGAGACAAAATGTTCCGAAATGGTTCAATTTCGTTTCGATACGCCCTTACCCTTAGGTTCAATATTGTACACCCGTATCGAAATGCCATCACCCGTTCTGATACGGCCTGACCTGTAATGACAGGTTTTTGCTGGTTTTTATTCGATTTAACCGTTCGAACGATGTCCAAATGTAACGAAACTTTACACATAATATTTCAATAGTATAAACTAATACCATGCCAAATTTCATGACCATATGAATATGTTTACTATGTTTTTACCTTTTTGATCCATGTATGCAATTTCCATCCATTTTAAACTTCATCAAAGAGTCATTTAAAGCTATATAACTTATTACAACATCGGCAATAGACCAACATATCAAAATAGACACAAATGACTAGTTCGACTACTTTTCCACCTTTCTAGGAGTTTATAAGACAAAAACTCATTACTTGGGGCTAGTAGTGACTTGTCTTGCTTGTCGATCCGATCCTCCAACACACAAACCTTCTTAACCTGAAACATGCATGAGATAAGACACATTAGGCATATTTTCCCTAGTGAGGTAGTAATAGATAATATGAATAGCCTTGGAAATCTAGCACACAACATCGCAACATATCCTCCAGCACCTGGATAACTCGCTCCGACTGTCCATCCGTTTGAGGATGATATGAAGTGCTGAAATTTAAACGCGTACGGAACACTTGGTGTAAACATTCCCAAAATATCGCTGTATACCTCATATCTCTATACGACACTATGAATTTAGGCACAACATGTGTAACCCCCTTAGCCCGGCCTAGACGGTTGACCCGAACTACGAAGATTACACGGGGAAAACCAAAGTCAACCCGAATGTCAACCTTGATTAACGACCCTTTTTTTCTTTTAAATCTTGTCTAGATGCTCATTAACCCTAAGCGTATTATTGAGAAACGATAAATAGATAAACACAGCGATCGGATATCGATAAGGGACTTAATTGCACAAAATTCAAATATTAGGGGCCAAATTGTAAATTCTGGAAATTAGAAGGTCTTAACTGATTTTTAAGTGATCAATATCAGATTAATCATATTTCATGCTTCCCTGTCAAATTTCATCTTAATCGGACATCTCAAACTCATGCAATTGCAAATACAAATTTTAGGACTTAAATGTAAAACATGCAAACAATAAAACCATTCAAATCAGTGCCCAATGGTCACCTGTTTCGAAATGGGGTTGACTGTTCCCAAACACGGGTTCGTTTCGAGACTTGTTTCGAAACAGGGCCTTCCAGTGGCCAAACCGTTTCGATACGGTCACCAGCCGTTTTGATACACTAGTGCCATTACAAGCCCCCGTTTCGAAACGCCTGTGAGTGTATCGATACGGGTTGCCCAGAAGCTGCAGAAATTGCTGGTTTAACATGCATTTAACCACTCTAACACATCCTAATGACTTCCTAATCATGCCAACAAGTCATCATACACATAAGGTACATGTTTGCAACTTCAAAACACATTCATGGCTTCAATCATAGAATTCCACAAGTCTATAGGCATGTATCCTAGTATTCAAAACCAAGCAACCAACAAAACACCAAATCAAGCACCCAAATGACCATTTACAAATTCAAATCATCAAAGGCATCATGCCACAATTAGGGAGTCCAAAACATCTCCCAAAACACAACCTAGGTTCTCATTGCCAAAATATCAAAAACTAGTAGTGTTGTGAAAACATCACCATACATGAGCTTAGCTTTCCCTTGGATTCTTAGCCTCCTTGTTGCCCTCAAATACTTCAATTATCTGCATTATTGGTTCAAGAAAGAGAGAGCGTAAGCACAATTGCTTAGTGAGGCATGCTCGAAAGAAACAACACAATAATGCTCTTTATGAACACATTTAGCAAAACCTTCCATCACATAATCATCATTATTCATGCAACCTTGCATACATAACAAACATCTCATGCTTCATTTAAAACATGTCATATTGGCTTTCAAGTGATAATCCATAACCATTTACAACACAAAACACAATCGGATACGCGGATTACAAGCGTTGTCCCATACGCTTCATACACACTACCGAACACACAAGGTGGAGTTTACCGGTACAATCACAACCCCTCAACACCCGTGATGGAGTTTAACGGTAGAATCACAACCCCTCAACATCACTCGTCGGTAGTTGTATAACACCACTAACAAGAACACGGGACACACAACTCAAGTTCCACACATGGACTTTTAACCACCATTGTGATCTTACCTTTCTCGTTAGTGTACTTGGATGGAGTTTACGGTACAATCTCAACCCCTCAACATCCAAGGCGACTTTATTCACGGTGCACCCAAACCTATAGCCGGCTAACTATATCCGATTCAAGTACTTTAAAACCAACACATCACTTGCCAATATACATCATTTATCATCAACAATTCACTGTTTTAAAGCATAAATCAAATCCATTTAATCATCATGCATCACTATGCATCAAAACCACATTTACAAATGCCAAACCAAGGATCTCTTACCTTGAGCATCCTTCAACACATGGCTTTCAAAACCAGCATTAACCATGCTAAAACATGCTTTCAAAACAAAATTTAAACATGCAAATCAAAGACAATGCATCCAACCATCTCATGGCTCATCCAAGAGAGTATTTTTCCGAAAACTTACTCTTGAGCTTAGTTAAGTTGCTTAGACTTAAACTAAGATCCCAAACCTTCAAACATTTGTTTCAAAGCTGGAAACCCAACTTCACTCACCAATTCCGTTTCGCAAGCTTGCCGAAACGCCGATCAAGCCTCCGGATCAACACCACACGTATCCGAAGATGTCTCCCCTGTTTTAAACACATCAAAGCAGAGGATTAATGCATCATCATGCATTAAAATCTTCAGCCATCACAACTAAACTCGCTGCTCTAACCAATTCTAACATTTCGGCTACCAAACACAACCGAAATCACCTCCAAACTCTTCCACAACATAACCCAGCCAAGATCCATCACTTCTAACCATTTCTAAACATCAATTAACATCCAAAAAGAACTTAAACTTGTCCTTATACCTCCAACTATAACAAAACACCAAGATCACCCAAAAAATCACCATTTTCATAAGCAAAAACTTAGGAAATTCAACCTATTCGGGATTGCATTGATAAAACCTCATTTACACATCATTAGACATCCAAAATACATTTAATAATCATCTCAAAACAGAGCCCAAATAATCACCACGAAATTCTTCAAGATTTCCTCTAAATCTTGAGTTTTAAGCCAAAATCAAGTTCATAGCATTAAAACCCTTTGTAAAACTTAAATTAAGGATTGATAACTTGGGAATTTCAGTAAAGAACTGAGTATTTAGAGGAGAAGAACAACCTTACCTCTAAATGTTGATTTCTCCTTGATTTGAGCCAATTTTCTTGAAAATCCAATAAGCAATTCAAAAGGATTTGATGTAGAATGGATTAGGAATTAATTGATGATTGAAACCTCATCAATTGGAATGAAAATCAATGGAAATGTTGCTGGAGAAAAGTGTTTGGATGAAGGAATTTTAAGAGAAAATGAGATGATAAAGTTTTAGGAAAAGTTAGTTATGATTTAATCAAAAGGTAGTTTCTCTCCTCATCTAATTAATTAAAACATCAATTAAATCACTTAAATTTAAGAAAAATATGGAGAAATCTTTCTTGGGTAAATTAGCTCCTTAAAGATTCAAAGTTTCAATCCTTACAAAACAGTCACCACTGAACTTCTCAAAAATCGCATTTTAGTCACTATTTCAAAATGTTGTATTTCCAAACCTTATTTTGTAAAATTGATTTCACCACTCTCTTATATATATTAAAAGAGGATTTTTAGATATTTTTCCATATTTTTAAAGCATCCCAAACTAGGCTTTTCCTAAAACAACCTTTTATATTCAAACTGAAAATCAGACCGGCCCGGTTCAGACCCTGAACTTCTAAGCCCAAAATTGGGGTGTTACAACATGCAAACGCAAAATATCAGCAATATACAACTCCGCTAACTTATCCAACGTATACGTAGTATGCACATCCAAGAAATGCGCACACTTCTTAAGACGATCTACGATCACCCAAATGGAGTTCTTCTTAGACGATCTCAAAGGCAGGCCGGACACAAAATTCATTGTAATCCTTTCCCATTTCCATTATGGTATCCTCAAAGGCTGTAACAAACCAGAAGGAAATTGATGCTCAACTTTCACACGCTGACAAACCATATACTTGCTTATGAAATCAGCAACATCCTTTTTCAACCCCACCCAATAGTACTCATCCTTTAACCCACGATACATCTTAGTACTACCAGGGTGCATAGAAAAAGGACTACTATGAGCTTCAGTCAAAATAGTGCGCCTCAACCCACCATCACGCGATATACTCAATTGAGCAAACATCACTCTCAACTCCATAGCTACCTTCCTACTCAAAGCATCGGCCACAAAATTAGCCTTTCCAGGATGGTACTTAATCATCAGATTATAATCTTTGAGCAACTCCAACCATCTTCGTTGCCTAAGATTCAACTCCCTTTGAGACATAAGATACTTTAAGCTCTTATGATCAGTGTAAACCACACACTTTTCACCCTAAAGGTAGTGTCTCCAAATCTTCAAAGCAAACACAACCGCATCAAGCTCTAGATCATGAGTAGCATAGTTGAGCTCATGCACCTTCAATTGTCTAGACGCATAAGCTACAACCTTCCCACCTTGGATCAACACGCAACCTAGACCAACATATGATGCTTCACTATAAACCACAAACTCCTTACCTGATTCTGGTTGAATCAAGATAGGAGCTTGCATCAAAGCTTCTTTCAATTTCTCGAAAGCTTGTTGCCTAACCTCCGTCCATTCAAAGTGAACATTCTTTTGCAACAACTTTGTCAAAGGTGCAACAATCTTAGAAAAACCTTCAACAAACCTTCGATAATATCCGGCCAACCCAAGAAAACTACGTACCTCCGTCACCGATTTAGGCGTTTTCCAACTCATCACCGCATCGATCTTGTGTGGATCAACCCGAAAACCCTCGACTGACACCACATGTCCAAGAAAGACCACCTCCCTGAGCCAAAAATCACACTTGCTCAACTTAGCATAAAGCTGATTCTCCAACAGCACTTGCAACACAATCCTCAGGTGCTTACGATGATCTTCCATGAATGCAGCCGGTGCATTTGTCAACCCAAACGACATCACAAAAAACTCATAATGGGCATACCTTGTCTGAAAAGATGTCTTGGGTACATCCACATCCTTAACCTTTAGTTGATAATACACAGACCTCAAATCAATCTTCGAGAACACCGAAGCACCAACAAATTGATCAAACAAATCATCAATCCTTGGCAAAGGGTACTTGTTCTTAATCGTCAACTTGTTCAGTTGCCGATAATCTATACACATACGCATCGCACCATCCTTTTTCTTCACAAACAAAACCGGTGCACACCAAGGTGAAATACTTGGTCTCATGAACCCTCGATCAAGCAACTCTTGAAGTTCTGTTTTCAACTCCTTCAACTCATTAGGTGCCATCCGATAAGGAGCAATGGACACTGGAGCCGTATTTTCATACAACTCAATGCCAAACTCAACTTCTATGTTTGGTGGCAAACCCGGCAAGTCTTCCAAAAAAACACCCGAAAACTTGCATATTGTTTGTATGTCTTCACTCGCACATCCTTCGTACTAGGGTTCATCACATAAGGTAAGAAAGCTTCGCAACCCAACTCCATCATCCGACTTGCTTCAAGAGCCAAAATTTCATTGGACAAAAATTTCACGTTCTCGCCTACAATTACTACTTCGTAATCATCCGCAAGTTTCAAGGTAACTCGTTTAACATCAAAATCAACTACAACTCGATGCTTAGTCGCCCAATCCATTCCAAGAATCACATCAAAACCATAGAAAGGTAATTTCATCAAATCAACTGAAAACACATGGCCTTGAACAGATAAAGGACATCTAATATACAGTTTTCTTGTAACAACAGTTTAATCAAAAGAGCTTGTTACTTAAATTCCTACATCTAGCACCTCAACAGGAATATCAAGCAAATGTGCATGCTCACTCAAGATGTATGAATGTGTAAATCCATAATCAATCAAAGCTAACAAAGACAAGGATTGCGAGGTGAAGGTACCTGCAATCACGTCGGTGGTATTACGTCCCTCGTGATGTGCATACACCGTCGCAGGACCACCACCCTCTGATTGAACAACAAAAACATGTGCCAGGGTTCATCACATATTGTTCGTATGTCTTGCACTCGCACTTCCTTCGTACCAGGGTTCATCACATAAGCTAAGAAAGCTTTGCAACCCAACTCCATCATCTAACTTGCTTCAAGAGCCGAAATTTCATTGGACAAGAATTTCACGTTCTGGTCTACGATTACTACTTCGTAATCGTTCGCAAGTTTCAAGGTAACTTGCTTAACATCAAAATCAACTACAGCTCGATGCTCAGTCAACTGATCTATTCCAAGAATCACATCAAAACCATAGAAAGGTAATTCCATCAAATCAACTGAAAACACATGGCCCTGAACAGATAAAGGACATCTCCTATACAGTTTTCTTGTAACAACATTTTCACCAAAAGAGCTTGTTACTTGCATTCCTACATCTAGAACCTCAACAGGAATATCAAGAAAATGTGCATGCTCACTCAAGATGTATGAATGCGTAGATCCAGGATCAATCAAAGCTAACAAAGACAAGGATCGCAAGGCGGAGGTACCTTCAATCACATCGGTGTCATTACGTCCCTTGCGATGTGCTTACACCCTCGCAGCACCACCACCCTCGGGTTGAACATCAACAACATGTGACAAGATTCATCACATATTGTTCGTATGTCTTGCACTTTCACTTTCTTCGTACCAGGCTGCATGATATAAGCTAAGAAAGCTTCACAACCCAACTCCATCATCCGACTTGCTTCAACATCCGGAATTTCATTAGATAAGAACTTCACGTTCTCACCTATGATTACTACTTCGTAATCATCCGCAAGTTTCAAGGTAATTCTCTTAACATCAAAATAAACTACAGCTCGATGCTCAGTCAACCAACCAATTCCAAGAATCACATCAAAACCATAGAAAGGTAATTCCATCAAATCAACTGAAAGCACATGGCCCTGAACAGATAAAGGACATCTCCTATACAGTTTTCTTGTAACAACAGTTTCACCAAAAGAGCTTGTTACTTGCATTCCTACATCTAGCACCTCAACATGAATATCAAGCAAATGTCCATACTCACTCAAGATGTATGAATGTGTAGATCCATAATCAATCAACACTAACAAAGACAAGGATTGAAAGGTGAAGGTACATGCAATCACGTCGGTGTCATTACGTCCCTCGTGACGTGCATACACCCTCACAGGACCACCAACCTTCGGTTGAACAACAACAAAATGTGCCACACCTCTCTACCCATCCTCCCTCCTTTGGAAGTTACCAAGACCGCACCCACGACCTCTTTGTGGTGCAACAATAAGTGCTAGACCATGGCCACCTCCAGTCAACAAAGGACACTCACGTCTCCTGTGATAAGCTGATCCACAGTTTCAGCAAGAATTAGCCCCAGCCACAGGAGCATGTGCCTCACGAGCAATGCGAGGGCAATCTTGCCTCAAGTGCTCGCCATCTACGTGACCAACAAGTATTCTGCTCAAACCTCACTCTGTTTCCCTGAGCTAGCGCACCTCGCCCAAAATTACCTCGCCTCGCCTCAAGCTGATAGCTACGGTCACGATTCCTCTTGTTCTGCCCTCCACTAGGGCCAGAATCTGCAGCTCTCTTGCTCGAGCTAGAACCGCCTACACGCGAAGTCAAACCCAAACTTTGATCTATATCCCTGGCTCGTGTCACCAGCAAATCAAAATCCGTGTAATTCGATGCGAGCATGAACGTCTTCACGTCCTGGACCAAGCCATATTGAAAGCAATCACATCGATGCCTATCACTCGACACCAACTCCAGAGCATACTAGCTCAAACGTACGAACTGGACCTCGTACTCAGCTACCGTCATATTTCCTTGCGCCATGGACAAGAACTCACGCTTTTTATCGTCCAAGTATCTAACTCCTAGATACTTCCTTTTTAAAGGAAGCCTGGAATAAGTCCCAATCCACCTCATTTGGCTCCACGGCCGTAGTCACAGTCGTCCACCAAGCATAAGCAACAATGAAACAACACACCCCAGCTTTCGTGCGTCATTGCACCCCATCTGATCCAAAATTCAGACCGTACTGGCCATCCAAGCCTCGGATGCCTCATGAGACAAACCACGATACTCCATGCCTCCCAAACTTCGAAAGTGCTCTAACGGCGAACCCAATAGCCCAGTAGTAGGCGCTTGTACATGCACTCCGACAACAACAACCTGGAATGCTCCCGTCATCTCATGTACCAAAGGCGTTAGATCACCCAACACCGGACTAGTCTGTCCGTGTTGCACTTGCTCCTCACCCCCAGGTGGTGGTGGTGGTGGTGGTGGTGGAGGAGGTAAATTCGCACAAGGTAGAACCTCATACTCCTGATTTCGTTGCTCACAAAGAGGAGAAAGTGACCCAGAATGTAGCTCTCTCCTCGGTCCCATTGTGCTATTATCATTAAGGCATGAATAGAAAACAAACAAAATATCAAGCCAGCTTCTAACAATGATCAAAGACTTCAAATCCAATTTAAAACATTTCACTATAGTAATTAGGCAATGGGCATTCCATTTTCCCCCAACATAGCATAAAGCAAACAACATACATGTCGCAATCATCATGCATCACAAGCATTAATATTCAGCCCAATCTATCACATATAACAGATCACATTCGCATTACAATCACCATACTTAGCATCATCATCATATGATCAACATTAACATGCTTATGACATTCATCATAAAAAACAAACATCACCAAGTACACACATTCGCATCTTAACTACTTACCATCATCCCAACCTTTTCGTAACCTGGCTCTGATGCCACCGAATGTAACCCCCTCGACCCGACCTAGCTGATAGACTGAACCGAACGAGTTAGACAGGGAATATTGAAGTAAATAGGGAAGGTTTACCTCAATAAACGACCCTAATTTTTTTTCTTTTTATCTTGTCTAGATGCAAGTTAGGCTCCTATGTGTTCAACAAAGCAGCGGATCAAACACCACTCAAACGCTTATCTATTTTATCCAATTTTGGTTTTTAGAGACCATTTTGTAAACTTAACACATTGCAAGGGTTTTTCCCATTTTTGGATTACCAACCTTTAATTAGTCTCATTACATACATCCCTTTCAAAACTCAGCTCAAATTAACCATTAAAACTCATTTAATCGCATCCATGAAAGTCAGGGACTAAAACATAAAGATTCAGAACTTTCAAAGATGCCATCCAACCAATTAAACTAACATCGTATCGATACCCTTAGAAGGGGTATCGATACACCCTCGATGAGCAGCTTTCCAAACCCATCATAAGAAGGACCATACCGGTACGCTTGGGCACCGTATCGTCGCACCTAAGACTATTGGCTAAAATGGGTATCGATACGCCCCCGTGTATCGGTACGCCTCTTTATTTCACGAAGGCCGTATCGATACACTACAGAGTGTACCGATACTCTGCAGCCTGCACTTGTCCAAAATTCTGGTTTAACAATCCTAAAACCATTCCAACATGTATTTAAACATGCTTGCAACTCAATTACACTTCAACTATCCAGATCACATGGCAATAACAACATCAAAAGCAACACTATCATCAAAAATGAATTCTAGATGCATGCTTCCTAAAAAAATCAAGCATCAAAAGTCAATTCTCAAATCCAAGCATAGTCCAACATTTAAAGGCCACTTACAAACCAAAATAAGCATACCAAACTTGTACAAAACTAGAAAATACCAAAACTACTAACTTCAAAACATTGGACTCCCCCATGGCCTTAATTACACTAGTCTGAAACCAAACGTACATTCAATGAAGTCTCTTGGATTTCCTTTGAAAGTTGCTGCCTCCAATTACTTAATTATCTGTATTGATGAGCAAAAGAGAGGATAAGCATACGAGCTTAGTGAGGAATGCTCAAAAACCAAAACATCATCAATGCTTAAAACCATTTTCATACTTGAAAACCATCATGCCCTCTTTGAAAATCCATGCACTTCAACATTAAAAACCAGCATGTTAAACACCATGCACCAAGTATTAAATACTTCACAGCAACAAAACCATTGTTACATATAAATCAAGCCTTCAATGTATATCCACCAATATGCAAGGCTTAAAGGTAAAACATGATGTAACCCCCTCGGCTCGGCCTAGCCGATAGACCAAACTGAACATGTCACACGGGGAATAATGAAGTAAACCAGAAAGGTTTACCTCAATAAACGACCCTATTTTTTCTATTTATCTTATCTAGATACAAGTTAAACTCCTATGTGATCCACAAGCAACGGATTGAAAGACAACACGAGCATTCGTCGATTAATACCAATTTCAAGTTTAGGGACCATTTTGTAAATTTGTAAGGGTTATTACAAAATTCGGATTACCAACTCTCAATTAAGTTCATTTCATAAACATTATTAAAATTTAGCTCAAAATACTCAATAGAAATCATTTAATTGCAAACCACACAAACAAGGACTAAATTGCAAAGAAGGAGAACCTCAAAATATTACTATAACTACCATAACAGCCTGCCGTTTCGAAACACCAAGACTCGTATTGGAACAGGTGTATCGAAACAAGGGTTCATGTTTTGAAACACAGGATCGTATGGAAATAGCTCTTAACCCATTTCAAAACAAGGTTTCACAGTAGCAAAATGTACCGAAACGAATCTCTATGTTTCGATACCCCAAGGCATTTCGAACACCCGTTTCGAAACAAGCAAGGGTGTTTCAAAACACTTGGGCATGCAATGTACAAATTTGCTGGTTTAACTCGATTTTAATCATACGAAACTAATCCAACATATATCCAAACATGCTTGCAACTCAAATACACATCAATACTCAAGAATACATGGCAAAGGCACCATCAAAAAACCACTAGCAATATCAAAGAGAACTAAAGGCATGCTTCCTATGAAACAATCACCAAAAGGTCAATTTTCAAATCCAAGCATAAACGAACTCTTAAAAGCCATTTACCTACACATTTATGCACATCAAACTTGCACCAAATCAGAAAATGCTAAAGCAACCAACATTCATAGCATTGGACACCCCCATTGCCTTTATTACACTAGTTCAAAACCTCAACATACATTTAAAGAAGTCTCTTGGAAAATTCCTTGACGTCGCTACCTCCAAATACCTAATCATCTCCATTGATGAACAAAGAGAGCATAAGCATACAAGCTTAGTAAGGAATGCTCAAAACCAAAACATCTTCAGTGCATAAAACCATTTTTCACTCTTTTCAAAACCATCTTGCATTCTTTGATAAACCATGCACTTTAACATTAGAACCAACATGCTAACACCATGCAACATAAATCACATATTTTCCAGCAATTAGACCATTGCTACACCAACATCAAGCCTTCCAAGCATAAACACCATTATGTTAAGCTTAAGGTAAAACATGCATTTTTTAAAATATGCACCAACAACATTTCCATAACATTACAATCCATTATATTGGCTTTCAAGTGATTAACAACAACCTCATTTCTCAAAACATATCGGATGCACGGATAACCAAGGGTTGTCCCAAACCCTTCATACACTCTACCGGCATCTCAAGACTCACACACGGGAGCAACCCTCCACCGTTGTGACACCCGTGGTGGAGTATTCGGTAAAATTACAGCCCCTCAACACCACTCATCGGTAGATGTATAGCCCACTAACGAGAGACGAGACACACACAAGGTTTGCTACCCTCAACCGTTGCAGCCTTAAACAATCTTCAATTGTTAAGGTACTTGGATGAAGTTTTCGGTACAATCACAACCCCTCAACATCCAAGGCGACATGTTTATAGTGCACTCAATCTTATAGCCGGCTAACTATATCCGATGTCACTTTATACAACATCACTTGCCAATATAATACACATTTCATGCATACCTCACTGTTTTTCCAAAGCATTCATGATAAGCCATAATTCAAGCATTAAACCATGCTTTAAAACCCATGCATCAAAACATGCATACAAGGATCACTTACCTAGTGCATCCTTAAACCACATGACATCATCAAATACAATTTATGTACTCAAAACATGCTTTAAAACAATAGGTAAATGCAATTAAAATCAAGTGCAACAAAGGCTCATACTAGCACAATCTGGGAGAGAAATTCACTTTACTCACTTTCGAACTTAGTAAAGCGTTTCAAGCTCTTACTAAGTTCCCAAAACTTTTTCTAAAATGTTTCCACGCTGGAAAATTAGTTTCCACTCGTCGACGCACAAATCAACCGTCCGAAGCCTCCAAAACCACTTTGTTCGATTTCGGAACACTATCCCCTATTTTCGACACATTAAAAACAGAGATACATTGTTTCATAATGCATTCAAACACCAGTACTCAAAAGAAAACCCGCAGCCCTGCTCTATAACATCAATTTACCTAATCGAAACAACTGAAAACTCAATCGATTAATCTCCAAACTCAGCCCAACCATCGACCAACACATCCAACACATTTTAAACATATATCAACAACTATAAACTACCTAAAACCATCCTTATTCCTCCAGCAACTCAGATCTCACATTACACCCCAAAAACCAAACCATAAACACTTCAAAAACCAACGATCTCAAGGATTACGGGATTACTATTATTAAAACTCTATTTCAACATCATAAACCTTTCGAAACCCATTAAGAAAACATCTCAAACAAATCAAATCAACACAACTCCGAAAATCACATTAAATCCACTTTTCTACCAAGATTTCATCATTTTATCAAATCAAAAACATGAATAAAGAGTCAAATATCTTTGTGATTTAAAGACCTTGATTAGAGGGTTAGCATGAAATTTACCTCCAGTCATTCCTTCTATTCTAATTTGGCAAGTTTAGCTTTCAAGAATCTTGAAGAATTTGAGAAAAACCACAAAGATGAAATTGGAAGCCAAGAAAAGAAATGAAGATGAAGAAAATCTGGAATTTAAGAGCAAATGGAGAGTGTTTGGCTGAAGTTAAAAGAAGAGAATGAAAATGATCGTCAAAATCCTTTAACCAAAATGACTACCTCTTTAATTAAATCAATTAAAACCATTTTAATATTTAATAAATCGTTTAAAACACATGCCAAATTAGAGAAAATGCTTAATTTCCATTTAGCTCCCTAAAGATTCTAAGATCTGGACTCTTTTTGAAAAACACCCTTTTTCCACAACTTTAAAACTTTACATTTTGGTCACTGCCCAAAATGTATGCCTTCCAAAACTTGTTTTGCAAAATTAATTTAACCAACCTCTTAAATATAATTTTAGATAATTTTAGAAATTTTTACTACATTTTTATCCTATCCCGAACCTTGATTTCTCTGAACCTTTTAACGATTTGAACCGCCAACCTTCGGTTCCACTAGCCTAACCCGACATGCAAAACACCTAGGCCCAAAACCGGGGCGTTACAACTCTCCCCCACTTAGGAAATTTTTTCCTCAAAATTTTACATAAAGGAAAAAGATACGGAAATTGTCTCAACATGTCCGCCTTGCTTTCCCACGTGGCATCCTCAACTCCTCGATGTCGCCACAACACCTTCACAAGTTCAATCGCCTTCCCATGAAGAACTTTACTACTCGAATCTAGAATTCTCATCGATTCCTCATCATAGGATAAATCCGGATTCAACTCAATCTCCTCAAATGGCATGACATGTGACAGATCCGATCTATACCTCTGTAACATAGAAACATGAAACAGATCATGGATCTTCTCCAACTCGGGAGGCAACCTCAACCGATAAGCCACAGGACCAACTCGCTCCACAACCTCATAAGGTCCAATAAGCCTCAGACTAAGCTTTCCCTTATGTCTAAACCTCATCACCTTCTTCTAAGGTGATACCTTAAGGAACACACGATCTCCAACTGCAAACTCAATCTCCATGCGCTTTAAATCTGTGTAAGATTTCTGACGATCCGATGCATCCTTCAACCGCTCACATATGAGCTTCACTTTCTCAGTTGTTCCCTTAAGCATATCTGGCAAGGAAATCAACTTTTTCCCCACCTCAGCCCAACAAAAAGGCGTTCTACACTTTCTCTCATACAAGGCCTCATACGGAGCCATTTGTATACTTGCCTAAAAATTTGTATACATCCACAAAACCTAGGAGTCTAAGCGTGCTCCTAACACATAACAACAATATAAATCTGAAACTCAAATCTCATTGCTTGTCTATTACATCCATAACTTAGAAATTCATACTTGATGATCAAAAGCGCAACTAGCACACTTGGAGGCCCTCTGCTTGCACAAGCAACCCACGAACTACGGATCTGCATTGTCGAGCAAAAGAGAGCGTAAGCATAAAGCTTAGTGAGGATAAGCTCATAAAACAAACCTCGACAATGCAGGACCCAAGCACGAGCACACAACAAGGTAGAATGCATGATCTTACCTTCGAACCACATGAGTCAAATATAAATGATGCATGAACATAATATCAATAACATGCCATGCTCAACTAGTCCATAAACACAACATATGGAAACACATATATAAAGCGTAATGGAAAACACATTCCACAATCCGTATTGCACCTAGCTATGACCTGAATACGCGGATAACTGTTGGAACTCATATCCAACAACACAACCATTACCTTACGGTGGGATTACAATCATCACCGTTTCACGCGGAGGTGATTCCACTCATCCTCGCTCCCCATCGATGGGATTCCACTCATCACCGACTAACATATATATGATGATTTTCGGGCGAACCCGTACTCCATCTTGATGACTACCATCACAAAGACCACGCGCGCATTTCGACTCTTGTGTGCACACTAAACATCCTAATGACCGATCATTGTACCCAAGCATACTAGTGCCAATACTAACACATTTCATAAATCATCCTCACAACTTTTCTTATCAATTTTCGTGCTAAGCCATGATTTACCATCATGCACAAACCACATTCCATAACCACATGCATTTAACAATGGACCAAATATTATGCCTCAACATACATGTATAACACATTATACATAACCACATTAATCACAGTTAATAGGAAACAAAAGGCATAACAAGCATTTAGAAGTTCAACCAAAGGTATCCTAAACTAAGATTGAGATTAGGCTAAAACTATAATCCCAACTCTAGGTGGGTTTACCAAGCCAAACCTAGGTCCACATGCTTGAACCAACATTTGGAAACCAATTTAAACCAAGTTGAAATCATTAACCACTCACCGACTATTCCAAGCTCAACAACTGTAGCCAATCAAGCTCCCAACGGTTCCGGATTCGATCTTGAAGCTTCACCAACACAAATCCTCACTTCTAAAACTCCCAACACAATCAAAATAACCACAATTCAGTCCACAAATCAATGTAGCAAACCCGGAACACAAACCAAGCACAAGACACATGATTTCAAGCTAAAGACAACCCCAAAAATGCCATTTTCGAGCAGCCCACAAGCATAGCCTAAAACCATTGATTTCAACACTTATAACACTCCCAAAAGCTTCCAAAACAACCCCTAACTATCAACCAACCATCAGCCAACAATTTCCCACATCAAACACCCCCAAAACTCAACCTTTGAACTCTATAAAACCTCCCTAAAACCCAAATTCGTGAATCATTGTAAAACCTTGCAAAAATCAAGTATGTTGGACCTTTTAGATAGAAAACAACTTATCTAACATCAACAAATCGAAAACTTGAGTTAAAGCTAATAAAGATGACATTTTTAATCCAAAACTTCAAAACCTCAAAATACAAAATCATGAGCTTTAATGAAAAATAGAGGTATAAACTTGTAGAGGAAAGAGAGGACAAGTCAAATATGTTTTTACCTTTCAAAAATCACCAAAGATGAGGAAGAATGGTGATGGAATAGTAACTCAAGGGGAAGGGGAGTTTTTGTCGTGGAAAATGTAAAATGGGTGGGGAAGAAGATGAGCCAAAAGTTATTTTTAATGTTTGTTTTAAATTTAAAAGGCCAAAGACCATTTTACCCTTAATGAAATAAGGCATTTACAAAAGAAGGATATCCATGGCTATTTGGGCTTGTTTTGAAATAAGTCCAACATAATTTATTTGTTTTGAAAACACGAGGCCCAAAGTAATATTTTATTATTTTAATTCACCCAACCCCAAAACCGGATGTTACAACTCTCGCCCACTTAAGGAATTTCATCCCGGGAATTACCCGACAAAAACAAGTACAGAAACTGCTCAAGCATATCCACTTTCCTCTCCCACGTGGCCTCTTCCACACCTCTATGTCTCCACAACACCTTGACCAACTCTTTGGTCTTACCACGTAACACCTTGCTATCAGAAGCAAGTATCTCAACTGGTTCTTCATTGTAAGACAAATCCAGATTTAGTTCTATCTCCTCAACGGGCATAACATGAGATGGATCTGATCTATATCTCCTAAGCATCGACACATGAAAAACATCATGAATCTTCTCTAACTCGGAAGGCAATCTCAAATAGTAAGCTACTGGCCCAATCCGCTCAACTATCTCATACGGACCAATAAACATCGGGCTCAACTTGACTTTCCGGCAAAACCGCATTACCTTCTTCCACGGAGATACTTTCAGAAACACCTTCTCACCCACTGAAAACTCAATCTCTTTTCTCTTCAAATCCGCGTAAGATTTCTAACGATCGGAAGCTGCTTTCAAACGGTCACAAATCAACTTCACTTTTTCAATAGTTCCTTTAAGCAAATCTGGCATAGGTAACTGTTGCGTGTAAAATAGTCTATCGCAATTGTAGTGCAAGTATACACGACGCAAGTAGTAAAGTGATACAAAGTATCGGATATCGTCTCCACAGGGATTGGGCTAATAGCTTCACCTAATTTCACTGCACGAAATAAAAGAAGTAGTTTAAGAGAATTGTCACGAATAATAAAGTAAAAACGTAAATAAAAGGAATGGAGATATCAAGATAGAGAGAATGGGCTGGTATTGAGTTGCTCGGTAGTGCAGGTATTGAATTGCTTAGGATCTCCAGTTCTGTCGTCGCACCCGTCGCCGACAGCACCTGTCGCGGCGTCTGTCCGTTAGCTATCGCGGCAGCGAATACTAACTCCGTACTTCAAGCTTGGCAAGAATCCCAGATCTGCCTTGCCCTATCCCTAGGCACAAGTCTGTCGATGATCACGTCTTTGATGATACCTCCCGGCGTGAATCGAAGGATGAACACCGATGTGTATGAATTCTTCCTTAGCCACTTAACCTCGCCTTATCCCTAAGCACGAGATGGTTCAACTATAAACTAGAGAACACGCTTTTATCTCTTTCGTATACTTAACTCTCCCGATGCTAAGTAAATGGATAACCTCACAATGCTCTCCCGATGCTCTTGCAAGATATTAAAACCAAGATAAAAGAACTTGAAGTTTATTTTATTGAACTTGAAAAATCCTAAAACAAAGCAACCCTTGCAACTACTTTACAAAACAACCCGTAGCCCTAGGGGGAATTTAGAACATATCGGTGACAGGTAATCGGCAGGGTTTTGGTTTCGGTTATGGGGTCGTCGGCTATCCCTAGGTTTAATCTATGCCCTTTATATAAGCTTTGGGCTCAAGTTATCTAAGGTAACAAGGATTACAACTTTAATTAAAAGTAAGATTCTAATAAAGACTAAATCTCTAAAGTATCCTACTTTCTAGCCGCCTCCTTGCTTTTAGGGATTTCCTCTCCTTTGAGCTTTGGCTTGACATATCTTTTGATCCGGGGCTTGGAAAATTATTTGGCTGCCACACGACAGAGGAGCAGATTTTTCTCTATCCATCGATGTCCACTTCATTTTTCCTCTTCAATAATCTGATGTCACCCTGCTGTCGTGACGGGTCCATGACAGGTTCGTCTCCTTCAGCTGCTTGTTCAGTTCCGCCTTCCTGCTCATCTGCCCTGCACCTGCCTTCGACATCTACTATGACAGATACCTGCAAAAATAGCCATCTTTCAGTAGAATCCGTGCCTTGTATATAAGTGTGATGTTTTATTGAAAATTAACCTAAATGCAATGCAATGATGCTTGAATGCAGCAGAAATATGGGTTTAAAAAGGTGTAAATGATAGAACTTTTACACACTCAACACACCCCCAAACTCAAGTTTTTGCTTGCCCTCAAGCAATGAAGACTTAAAAGAAAACTGAAAATTTTTGTGTTGGCCTTCAAACAGTGAACTGTCCCTCACCTGTCGCTCATTCTCTATGGCGGCAGCAACCTGTCGGAAGGGTTAGGATCTGTCCGGAGTCTCCCTATAGTTCTCGTGCAGTGTGTGCATGTTTGTGAACAGTTATATGCTAAGACCCTCTTAGTTTCACTAGAATATTCAACTTCTTAACTTGAATTTTATGCCAAAGTTTACTTTCTTTTAGAAGGCACATTTTCATGCTTTTTCTTCTATTTTCAAGCTAAGTTTTTCTAGAGCCAGTTTTGGGCACCTCTAGTTAGCTTCCTAGAGCCGGTTTCGGGCACCTCTAGGTTTATTTTTGATTTTTGCTAAACTTCTTTCCTAGAGCCAGTGTTAGGCACCTCTAGGGGCTTTTCAAGTTCTAAGCATCCTATTCTAGTTTGGCTAAAATAAGTCTAAGCAAGATAACAGTCACAAAAGTGTTTAAGTTTTCAGAACTATAGAAAGGCTCTAAACTTTTCCTTAACCTGTCCTAAAGATGCTGCCATGACAGAGCCGTCATGACATGTAAGTTAAATTCACAGTTTTAAGCCAACAGTTTAAATTTTCTTAGTTTTCCGATTTTTTTTTTAAAAGAAACATGAAAAAAATAAAAAACTAATTAGACATAACAATTAAACAAAAGATGTGCTAAGGACTCCATTAAATATGGAGGGCTGCCACCCCCAAACTCGAGGGTTGCATTGCCCTCAATGCAAGATGACACTAAAAACACTTAAAGAAAAACATAAAAAAAAGAAAAGTACATCACAAATATATAAAGGCAGGCAGCAATAAGAGAGGAAAAAGAAATAAAAACTTAAATTTTAAGTGATGTCCTCATCACTGCTGCTGACGCGGATCTGATGGTAGCGTCTGCGTTGGGGAGGTGGCTGGGCAGGTTCCTGGGCAGGTGGATCAACAGGTTCCTCGGCCTGATGAGGTGCAGATTCCTCCTCCGGTTGGTGGACAGGGTCGTCAGCAGGTTGAAGGGCAGGTGGCTCCACTAGTCGAACATCAGAACTGCCGCTGCTATCCCAGCTGTTACTCGTGATGGCCTTGGACAGCATCCTCTTGTTGGCCACATGCTTGATACGCTTCACCCGTGTGAAGGCGCTGTCCAAGTTCCTCCGGACCAGGGGGCTGTCGTCAGTGGCAGCTCGCTTTGTTCCTCGAGGGGAGGTGTCTGCTGTTGGGCTGCCGGCTGCCGTCGGGGAAGGTGTGGAGGAGGCAGATTCTCCATGGGGGGAGACAGGTGGTGTGGGAGTAGGGGACGGGATATTGAAATAATGGGTGGGAAATGTAGGAAAAGGGACATCCGAAAAATTCAAAGTATTGGTAATAAAGTTTACCGTGGCATTGGAGAAGTCTCGGATGAATGTCATTAAGCCCATCTGACGTTCCTCGATCCGCAGGACGGCAGCAAGGATGTGGGCGTTCTGATCTGCCGGTGCGTTGTTGGTGGCAGCTTCTGGGGCAGGTTCGTTGACAGGCTCAGTGGCAGGCTCATCATCAGACTCAGCAGGAGGGGCGTTGGGATCAAAGGCGTTGAGGGGCGATACGACGATGATCTCCATAAGGCTGGAGATGTTGCTGTCGGTCCAACCGCTGCCCTTCTTGATTTTGTCTGAAGGGTCCTCCGGTACGGCAGCGCAGCGGCAGAGGGCCGTGATGGTGAAGGGCAGGCATAGACGTGAGTCTGTTCTGAAAGCACAATCAAGAATGCTTTCTCGCATGTACCTGCCCACGTTGATCGGCCTGTCATGCATGATAGAGTGGATGAGGGCAAGCCGCTGCCTGTTGACTGTCGTGTGGTGGGAGGAGGGCAGGATACGCTTTTTAATAAAAGCGTTCCATAATTTGGCCTCGGGGAGCAGCTCTGCCCGGTTGACGGAGTTGGGGTTCTTTTTGCTGGTGCTCCAGGTGGTGCCCCTTTCTGTCAATTCCCTCATGACAGCATCGTGGCCGACAGCGTCGAGAGAGTCCCAAAACTGTTGATGAGCGTCGTCATTGGGGCCAAAGAAGAGGCCAAAGACATGATTGATGCTGCTGGCGGTGAAAGGAACTGTCACTCCTCGGACGACGACAGATGTCGCCGACTTGCTCTCGATCGCCTCATAGAATTCCCTGACAAGGGTGTCATTAAGCTCTGCCGGCTGCTCGGCAAAGTCTTCCCAAAGTTGCGCCGTGATAGCTTTCATGATGAACGGCCGGAGTCCCAAAAGAGGGGCATCTCTGTTGTAGATGAAGCTTCGTTCCTCCCAAAGTTCCTTGTTGGCGAACGGCGATGCTGCTGCGGAAGAGGAAGCGGCGGCAGCGTTCTGTCGGGTTTGTCGTGAAGACATGTTTGGTTGCAAGGGCTGAAAATGAAAGAAAAGAGATTAAACTAGAAGAGAATAGCAAGAGAGAAAATCTGAAGTGAGGAAAAATGAAAAGGAGAAGGGGTTTATATAGCTGTCGGGGGGCTGCCCATTTAATGCCGCAACGGCAGGCGGGAATAACGGAGCGGCAGATTGAATGTTGCGTCTGACACGTCTGACGGACATTAATGCTGCGTCTGCCGCACGATTCTTCGTCTGCTGTGCGTCTGTTGACAGACTGTCAACTCCGTCTGCGCCGGCAGCCGAAACGACATGTTATTATAAATGGACTTTACTTGGGCTGATGGATGGGCGGTGGGCTTGGGCCACTTCTTCTTTCTCACTTGTCTCTTTTATTTCCTAAAAACTGAAATTAAAAACAAAACATTATTAAATTAAATCTAGTTCCTAATAAATAATATTAATAATAATAAAATAAAAATAAAAATAAAAGAATTAGGTTAAATTAGGGATGCCTTGTGGGGCATCACCTAAAGTAACCACTTCCTGTATTCCTGGGGCTTCAGTCCCTTGATAGTGCTTGAGGCGTTGTCCATTGACTTTGAGTTGGTGCCCGTCTTTTAATGATTGAATTGTAATGGCACCATGGGGGAAAACTTGAATTACTTGGAATGGTCCAGACCATCTAGATTTGAGCTTCCCTGGAAAGAGTTTCAACCTCGAATTAAACAACAACACAAGCTGCCCTGGGCAGAACTGGCGCGGCAGCAACTTCTTGTCATGCCACTTCTTTGTTTTCTCCTTGTATATTCTTGCGTTGTCGTAGGCCATTGTCCGTATTTCCTCGATTTCATTCAAATCTAACAGCCTTTTCTGACCTGCCTTGTCCAAGTCCATGTTCACTGCCTTGATTGCCCAATATGCCTTGTGCTCTATCTCGACAGGCAGGTGACAGGTTTTCCCATAGATCAATCGAAATGGAGACATGCCCAATGGAGTCTTGAAAGCTGTCCTGTATGCCCATAATGCATCATTCAGAAGTAAAGACCAATCTTTCCTAGTTGGTTTGACCATTTTTTCAAGAATGTTCTTTACTTCCCTGTTGGAAATCTCAGCCTGTCCATTGGTCTGTGGGTGGTATGCTGTCGCAATCTTGTGCTTGACACCATATTTTCTCAAGGCGGCAGCAATTACCCTATTGTCAAAATGTCTCCCTTCATCACTGATAATCGCCTTAGGGATGCCAAATCTAGAAAAGATGTTTTTATGCAAAAACTTTTGGACCGTTTTGGCATCATTCTTTTGAGTTGCGATTGCTTCTACCCACTTGGAGACATAATCTACTGCTAGGAGGATGTAAAGATTTCCACACGAAGATGGAAAAGGTCCCATAAAATCAATCCCCCAAACGTCGAAGATTTCGACTTCTAAAATATTCTGCAGTGGCATCTCGTTTCTCCTTGAGATGTTACCTGTCCGCTGGCACCTGTCACAGTTTTTGTAAAATTCCTGTGCGTCCTTATACAGTGTCGGCCAGTAGAAACCTGACTGCAGCACCTTGGCAGCAGTTTTGTTGCCTCCTAAGTGTCCTCCATATTGTGAAGCATGACAGTGATGGAGAATGTCTTCTTGTTCTTCTTGTGGTACACATCTCCTTATAACCTGATCTGCGCACATCTTGAAAAGAAGAGGTTCGTCCCAATAATAATGTTTAACATCATTTTGAAACCTCTTCCTGGCTTGGTAAGTAAGATCAGAAGGTAATATTCCGCTAACTATAAAATTAACGAAATCAGCATACCAAGGAAGGTTAGAAGACTTACCTGCCGCCATGGCTGTCGCGACAGCTATTGCGGCAGCAAAGAGCTGTTCATCTGGGAAGGTCTCTAGTATGTGTGTCTCATCTACAGGTAGACTCTGTCCCAATTCCAACCTCGACAAGTGGTCTGCCACCTGGTTTTCTGTCCCCTTTTTATCTTTGATTTCAAGATCGAATTCTTGTAATAGCAAAATCCATCGTATCAACCTAGGTTTTGCATCCTTCTTTGCGAACAAGTATTTAAGGGCAGAATGATCGGTGTGCACTATTACCTTCGTTCCAAGTATGTAAGAACGAAACTTGTCGATGGAAAACACCACAGCTAACAGCTCCTTTTCTGTGGTGGTATAATTCACTTGGGCATCATTCAATGTTTTGCTGGCATAATATATGACATGAAACAACCTGTCCTTGCGCTGCCCAAGTGCTGCCCCGACAGCATAGTCTCTAGCATCACACATAATTTCAAATGGCTGCGTCCAGTCTGGTGGCTGTACTATGGGGGCTGTCACTAGTTTTTCCTTTAGAACCTTGAATGCTTCAGTACATTCTTCATTAAAGTCAAAGGGTCGGTTCTGCTCTAAGAGATGACATAGGGGCTTTGTGATTTTTGAGAAATTTGCAATAAATCGCCTATAAAAACCAGCATGCCCTAAAAAACTCCTAATGCCCTTGACTGTGGTTGGCGGCGGCAGCTTCTCTATGACTTCAATCTTTGCCCTGTCGACTTCTATCCCACGGCAGCTAATCTTATGGCCTAAAACTATCCCTTCATCTACCATAAAATGGCATTTTTCCCAATTAAGAACAAGATTAGCTTTTTCACATCTTTCAAGTACCTTTTGAAGGTTGCCGAGGCAGCTCTCAAAATCGTCTCCAAAGACGGAAAAATCATCCATGAAGATTTCAAGGAAGTCTTCAACCATGTCGGAGAATATAGCCATCATGCACCTTTGGAAGGTGGCAGGTGCGTTACAGAGTCCAAACGGCATCCTCCTAAATGCGTATGTTCCATAAGGGCAGGTGAAAGTCGTTTTCTCTTGGTCCTCCGGTGCAATAGCAATTTGATTATATCCTGAATAACCATCAAGAAAACAATAGTAAGGTTTACCCGCTAATCTATCAAGCATTTGATCAATAAAGGGTAAAGGAAAATGGTCTTTTCGGGTAGCTTTGTTAAGCTTCCGATAGTCCATACAAACCCTCCAACCGGTCACAGTCCTGGTTGGGATTAGCTCATTGTTTTCGTTGGTTATCACAGTCATGCCTCCTTTCTTGGGAACACATTGCACCGGGCTTACCCATTTGCTATCGGAGATGGCGTAGATGATACCAGCGTCTAACCATTTAATTATTTCCTTACGCACTACCTCCTTCATTGCAAGGTTTAATCGCCTTTGGGCATCAATAGTCGGCTTATGATCTTCCTCGAGGAGGATTTTGTGCATACAGATTGCCGGGCTAATGCCCTGAATGTCTGCTATAGTCCATCCTATCGCCCTTCTGTGTTGCCTCAACATGTCGATCAGCTGTCGTTCCTGTTCCTGTGGCAGCTTAGCAAAGATGATTACGGGCAGTGTTTTATCACAACCAAGATAAGCATATTTAAGCTGCCCTGGCAGGGGCTTAAGTTCTACGACAGGTGGTTCGACAGTAGATGGCTTTTGAATTAAATGGTTATCCGAAGTGTAATTTAGGGGTTCGAATAACTTACCTGGGCGATGGTCTAACCAATCTACCTCCTCATGACCTTCATTATCAGATGTATCGGATTCAGAGGAGTTGCTGTCGTCGATGCTGTCGTCGTTGCTGTCGTGACAGGCTTGTAAATGGCTGTCGCACCAGTGACCAAATTTTGTATCTTGACAGCTCAACCTGATGCAGGGTTGATCAAAGGTCACCTCAATGATGGCCTTGCATTCTTCATCCACATCAGCATGTTTCATTGCTTGGAGAACATTCAACTTAATTTCTTGATCGTTTACGCGCATGGTGAGTTCTCCTTTTTCCACATCAATCAATGATCTTCCTGTGGCTAAGAAGGGTCGCCCTAGGATGACTGGTGCGTTCTCATCTGCCTCACAATCTAAAATAAGAAAGTCAGCAGGAAAAATAAGTTTATCCACTCTTACCAAGATGTCTTCAATTTTTCCCTCGGGGTGAACGTAAGAGCGGTCGGCTAACTGTAGGGTGACTGTCGTGGGCCGCGCCTTGCCAATACCTAATTTCTGAAAAACAGATTTGGGCATTAGATTGACACTAGCACCAAGATCACATAATGCCTTACCCACAAATTTATCGCCGATTACACATGGTATGAGGAAGCTCCCCGGATCCTTCTTTTTCTGGGGTGGTTGTCGATGAAGAATACTCATGCAACCTTCTTGCATCCTTACCGTTTCAAATTCCCCAAGTTTAGATTTTTTAGACATGACATCCTTGAGAAATTTAGCGTAACCGGGCATTTCCCTAACAGCATCTAACAACGGAATATTAATATGAACCTGTTTAAAAATATCATAAATCTTTTTAAGTTGAGATTCATGCTTAGCTTGCTGTATCCGTTGCGGAAAAGGTGGTGGAGGACGATAATCAGCAATGCGCCCTTCCCACTGCATGCAAATCTGGGGACGATACTCATCTTTTTTCTCTTCTGTCGCTTCTGCTGTCGTGACAGGCTCATCGGCAGCAGTCTGTTTATTACCTGTCGGGGCAGTTTCCACTCCTAGTAGTAATCGCCTTACATTGCTCATGAGGGGGTGTTCTAGCATTTTCAGTATTGCTAGGGAATCCTCCATTCTGCCGTGGCTTAATATGCTGCGACACCTGACCAATTTGTGTCTCTAGAGATTTCAAGGTGGCCTCATGGTTTGTCATTCTCATCTTAGTTTCATCCATAAAGTCTTCTGTTTTCTTGACAAACTTATTGATGTTATCCATATACGTGCCAATTTGAGACATAAAGGTGGCCAGAGTCTGCTCTAATATACTACTCGTGGCAGGTGGTGGCTGCTGTTGTTGCTGAGGCGGCAGGTTCTGCGGCAGGTTTTGCGGCTGTGGCTGCTGTCGCGTCAACAATCTAGGACCCCCTTGATTCTGATTATAAGCTTGCGGATTCAGGGCATTGTTGGGGTTACTCCAGGAAAATTTGGGATCTTTCCTCCAATTAGGGTTGTAATTGTTGGAATTGTAGTTTGGCTTATAATTTCCAACATATTTTCCTTCTTCTATATTTATGGGGCACTCATCCCTACTATGATTTCCCTCACATGTAGCACAAACTTCCTCGACAACAAACCCTCGTACTTCCTCTTCACTCAATAAGTGTTTCATGGCTTTAGTGAGGAATGCTACCTGTGATTTCATAGTACTGTCGGCTTCATAATCCTTTACAGCAAGGACACGTTTACCCCCTCTTCTAGCGGTTGGAAACTGCTCCTCATTCTTAGCTAGATGTTTCAGAACTTGCAGGGCCTCGTCTGGATCTTTGTCCAATAGTAGTCCATTTGCTGCAGAATCAATTCGAATGCGAGTTTGTAAGTTAGCAGCATTATAAAACTTAGTTACCTGATTCCAGACGGGGAATCCATGCATTGGGCAGTTTCGAAGAAGAGTTGTGAATCTGTCCCAGGCCTCGTGCATTGGCTCGTCATCTTCCTGTTGAAAAGTAGCAATTTCATTACGTAATCGCTCAGCTAAATGTGAAGGATTAAAACGAGATAAGAATTCACGAGTTAAATCTGCCCAAGTCATGATAGAACCCGGTGTAAGTTTATTCCACCAAGTTTTAGCTCTGTCCCTCAATGAATGGGGGAATAACCGAAGCCTCAGTATCTCCGGACTAACTCCTGGTAGTCTAAACGAACCACAGATCTCCTGGAACGTTTTGAGATGCTCCCTGGCATCTTCTGTCACAGAACCACCAAACTGCCCGGCATTGTTGATCATACTAAACATGACAGGTTTAAGCTCGAAGTTGTCAACGTCAATATCCGGCAGCGTGGTTTCTAGTTCTACATGATCGTTCAGCATGTAGTCACGACATGACTGTCGTCTATCTGCCCCAGGCGGGTCGCCGACAGGTGGGTTATTATTGCCAAGGGGTGGTATGAAACCACCAGTAGGTTGGTTATGGCCCATTTGCTCTAGCTGTTCTTCAAGGTATTCGTTTCGGTCTAAGAGGTGGCGAATCTGTTTCTTGAGATTAAAGGAACGTTCAATCTCCGGATCTAATTTATACTCAGGATCTTCACCTCTTTTCGATCTGCGCATAAACAAGAAAACCTTGTGAAAAGCAAGAGTTTAAAACGCGAAAGTAAATAAAAATAAAAAACAAAAACAAGAACGAAAATAAAAACAAAAAGTGCAAGGAAAGAAAGGTGTAGTTATGTTGCCAATCCCCGGCAACGGCGCCAAAAACTTGTTGCGTGTAAAATAGTCTATCGCAATTGTAGTGCAAGTATACACGACGCAAGTAGTAAAGTGATACAAAGTATCGGATATCGTCTCCACAGGGATTGGGCTAATAGCTTCACCTAATTTCACTGCACGAAATAAAAGAAGTAGTTTAAGAGAATTGTCACGAATAATAAAGTAAAAACGTAAATAAAAGGAATGGAGATATCAAGATAGAGAGAATGGGCTGGTATTGAGTTGCTCGGTAGTGCAGGTATTGAATTGCTTAGGATCTCCAGTTCTGTCGTCGCACCCGTCGCCGACAACACCTGTCGCGGCGTCTGTCCGTTAGCTGTCGCGGCAGCGAATACTAACTCCGTACTTCAAGCTTGGCAAGAATCCCAGATCTGCCTTGCCCTATCCCTAGGCACAAGTCTGTCGATGATCACGTCTTTGATGATACCTCCCGGCGTGAATCGAAGGATGAACACCGATGTGTATGAATTCTTCCTTAGCCACTTAACCTCGCCTTATCCCTAAGCACGAGATGGTTCAACTATAAACTAGAGAACACGCTTTTATCTCTTTCGTATACTTAACTCTCCCGATGCTAAGTAAATGGATAACCTCACAATGCTCTCCCGATGCTCTTGCAAGATATTAAAACCAAGATAAAAGAACTTGAAGTTTATTTTATTGAACTTGAAAAATCCTAAAACAAAGCAACCCTTGCAACTACTTTACAAAACAACCCGTAGCCCTAGGGGGAATTTAGAACATATCGGTGACAGGTAATCGGCAGGGTTTTGGTTTCGGTTATGGGGTCGTCGGCTATCCCTAGGTTTAATCTATGCCCTTTATATAAGCTTTGGGCTCAAGTTATCTAAGGTAACAAGGATTACAACTTTAATTAAAAGTAAGATTCTAATAAAGACTAAATCTCTAAAGTATCCTACTTTCTAGCCGCCTCCTTGCTTTTAGGGATTTCCTCTCCTTTGAGCTTTGGCTTGACATATCTTTTGATCCGGGGCTTGGAAAATTATTTGGCTGCCACACGACAGAGGAGCAGATTTTTCTCTATCCATCGATGTCCACTTCATTTTTCCTCTTCAATAATCTGATGTCACCCTGCTGTCGTGACGGGTCCATGACAGGTTCGTCTCCTTCAGCTGCTTGTTCAGTTCCGCCTTCCTGCTCATCTGCCCTGCACCTGCCTTCGACATCTACTATGACAGATACCTGCAAAAATAGCCATCTTTCAGTAGAATCCGTGCCTTGTATATAAGTGTGATGTTTTATTGAAAATTAACCTAAATGCAATGCAATGATGCTTGAATGCAACAGAAATATGGGTTTAAAAAGGTGTAAATGATAGAACTTTTACACACTCAACAGTAACAATTTCTGACTCGTTTCGGCCCAACAGATCGGAGTCCTACATCGTCTACCATACAATGCCTCATAAGGAGCCACCTGTATACTAGCCTGGTAAATGTTGTTGTAAGCTGTAAAACCGAAATTGATTTTGATATAACACATAAATATAAGGACCAATTTGCAAAACAATAAATTTTTAAGTACTCTTTAAAGTCTCACAATTGACAAGTATTCTTGAACAAAACTATATTTAAAGACTGGCTCTCAAACATATATAATTCCTTAAGTCTTTTCCTATGTTTTTCAAGCCTAAGTATGCAAAAACGCCCAGGCGTATCGATACCCTCAGCGTATCGATACTCTATTTTGTCACTGGAATTTTATTGAACATATCGTACCGATACGCCCTGTAACCGTATCGATACGATATCCATCTGGGCAAATGGTTCATGAAACCGTACCGATACGCCTAGCTACCGTATCGATACGATATTCATCTGGGCAAGTGTTTTCATGGAACCGTACCGATACGTATAGTAATCGTATCGATACTCTAAGCATATCTTTGAAAAATCCGAGCATTTAATTATTTGACCGTTACTTGTCAGTTGGTTGGTTTCCCAATTTTCAAAAGATCGTTATACCGTACTGATACTCTCGGTATGCGTATTGATACACTTTTTACACAAACAAAAGCTTGGGATTCCAGTAACTTTGTACCGTATCGATAATGATTTCGTATCGATACGCCCCTTAAAATCGTACCGATACGCCTTCTATGCGTATCGATACGCCCTGTTTTCAGGCACAACGGCTCTTTCCTCTTTGATGCAGGTATCGATACGCCCTTCCCGAGTACCGATACGGTAGACTGCAGAGCTGCATTTATTGCGGGAAAAAATGTCCACAACGGCTCTATTGATGATCCCAACTACCCAAACGGTTAGAAATCAATGCAAGGGTATAAAAACAAGCTTCATTTGACCAAGCAACAACTATTGAACATTCAAGCATCATCAAAGCAAAAATCCAAACCCTTGAGCTATTCAAAGTCATATTCTTGTACCCAACTCTATTGTCTTTCAATTTGTCAAATTGTATTGTGAGTTTGGGGTTGTTCAAATTGTAATTGGGTAGACAAATATCCTTTGAGAGGAAACATTTGAGTTTACCAAATTCTTTCTTTGTATTTGAGTGGATTAAGCTTTGGGTAGAAAGTTTAATCGAAATTGTAAGGTTTCCTCCTCATCCAAGAAAAGGGGACGAATTCAATTAGTGAATTGTTTGAAAATCCTTAGTGGGAGCTAAGGTAGTGGATGTAGAGTTCATTTGGAGAACTTGAACCACTATAACCCCTTGTGTCATTTTTATTTTCAATCTTTCTCTTCACCAAAATTTTAATTCCCAATTCACCCCCCTCTTGGCCATTTGTAAGTTTCCGATCAACTCAACAATTGGTATCAGAGCTACACTCATTGGAAGGATTACAACCCTCTTGAGTCGATTCTTGGAGAGTTTGATCAACAACAAGTCAAGCAATGGCATCCACCTTCAACTATGAGTCCCAATTCACCACCAAGCCACCATTCTTCAATGGGGATAACTATCCTTATTGGAAGAATAGGATGAGGCTCTTCATCAAGTCTACCGACTATATGGTGTGTGATGTAGTTGAAGAAGGTCCATACATTCCCATGAGGAGAGATGGAGAAAGGCTCGTCCCAAAGATCAAAGCCGAAATGACCAATGATGAAAGAAGAAGGATGCAAGTGAATGACAAAGCTCTTCATGTAATATTTTGTGCACTTGGTTCGGATATCTACTCCAAGGTGTCTTCAATCGAAAACGCCAAGGAGGTTTGGGACACCCTCGAGACAACATACGAGGGAACTAGTGATGTCAAGGAGACAAAGATTGGGCTACTCAACCTAAGCTATGAGAACTTCAAGATGGACCCCGAAGAAAGTGTCTCCAAGATGTTTGATCGGTTCTCGGTCATTGTCAACGATTTGAAGGGTTTCGGTGAAATCATTCCCGAAGACAAGCTAGTGAGAAAGTTGTTGTATTCTCTTCCGGAGTCATGGGATGGCAAGAGAACGACCATTATTGAAGCTAGAGATTTGAAGACTCTCAAGCTAGATGCTCTTGTTGGATCTCTACTCACACATGAGATTATGAGGAAGGGAAGAGAACAAGAGAAGAAGATAGTGGAGAAGAAGGAAGTTGAGAAGAAGAAAGTGGGAATCGCACTAAAAGCTTCACAACAAGAAAGCGATTCTAGTGAGGATGAAGATGAGGAGATGGCTATGTTGGCCAAACGTTTTACTCGGTTTATGAAGTCAAATCGTGGAAGAAAATTCATTAGAAAGGGAGACTTCAAGAGTAAAAGCAAGGAAGAGGAGAAGGACCAAATCACTTGTTATGAATGCAAGAAACCGGGTCACATCCGTTCCGAGTGTCCTCAATTGAAAAAGAAAAGCTTTGGGAAGAAGAACAAGATCAAAGCACAAATTGTTACTTGGAGTGACGATGAATCATCCGAGGAAGAGGAGGAAGTGGCCAACCTATGTCTCATGGCCATCGATGATGAACCTAAGGTAAACTCTAACTCATCCAATTTCGATTTTTCTATTGAGGAACTTCAAGATGCTTATGATGAATTGCAAGAAGTGTATGATGAGTTAGTAGGAAAATACAAAGAGTCCATTTTGAAAAACAAGAAAACAATTTCTAATTTAAAAATTCAAAATGAGACATTTTCAAAAACTAACTCCGAATCGGAAAAGAAGGTTTTGTTTTTAGTTAATCTTTCAAACGATCTTAAAACTAAAAATCTTGAACTTGAAAAACTTCTTTCCGATTTTCAAGATTATCACACAAAGGAAGTGGATAATCTTAAAACATCTATTGCTATTGGGAAAAATAATTTTGAAAAAGGAAATCATTCTAAATCCCAATATGTAAAAAGAAAACATTTTGTACCTAAACAAAGAAATTTTTATAAGCAATCTAGAGGTCATAGAGTTAGGAGTGTTTGGGTTCCTAAAGAACTCATTATTTCTAATGATTTGAATGCTATTGCTTCTTGGATTCCTAAGGGAACCAAATTGTTGAAGACTAACACTCATGGACCCAAAATGATTTGGGTACCAAAAACCAAGGCCTAATTTCTTTGTTTGTAGGGGGAGCATTGCTACAAGGCTAAAGCTTCAAGCAAAAATTCTTGGTACCTTGATAGTGGATGCTCAAGACACATGACTGGTGACAAGAGTAGATTTGTGGAACTAAAGCCTAAGAGTGGTGGAGTAGTAACTTTCGGTGACAACTCCAAAGGCCACATTGAAGGAATAGGCTCCATTGGTAATCACTCTTCTATTTTCATTGAAAATGTTTTGTATGTCAACGGTCTTAAACATAATTTGTTGAGCATTAGTCAATTATGTGATAGGGGTTTTAATGTTTTATTTGATAAAAGTGGTTGCAAAATTGTAAACATTAAAACAAATCAAATAATGCTCATAGGACATAGAATAGACAATATTTACATGGTGCATTTAGATGACATCCATTCATCTCATACATGCTTAGTTGCACATGATGAACATGACTCATGGCTTTGGCATAGAAAATTGGGACATGCTAGCATGAGTGTTTTAGAAAAATTAATTTCCCTTAATCTAGTTAGAGGTTTACCCAAACTTAAATTTTCAAATGATAAAATTTGTGATGCATGTTCAAAGGGTAAACAACATAGAAGTTCTTTTAAATCTATAAATGATGTCTCTACTAGTAGATGTTTACAATTGATTCATATGGATCTTTGTGGGCCTATTAGAACAATGAGCTTGGGTGGAAAATCATATGCTTTTGTGCTTGTAGATGACTACTCTAGGTATACTTGAGTTCTATTCTTAAGTACAAAGGATGAGGCTTTAGAAAAATTCATCACATTTTCTAAAATAACTCAAAATGATCTTGAGCTTAAAATTTCTCACATTAGAAGTGATCATGGAACCGAATTTCAAAATCTAGGTTTCGATGAGTTTTTAAATGAAAATGGAATTAGCCACAATTTTCCGCACCTCGCACTCCTCAACAAAATGGGGTAGTTGAGAGGAAAAATCGAACTTTAGAAGAAATGGCTAGAACCATGCTTTGCGAAAATAATTTACCTAAATATTTTTGGGCGGAAGCCACAAACACCGCTTGCTATATTATAAATCGAGTAATGATTAGGCCAATTTTAAAGAAAACACCTTATGAGATTTTAAAATCTAAGAAGCCTAACATTAGCTATTTTCACCCTTTTGGTTGCAAGTGTTTTGTTTTAAATAATGGTAAAGAAAACTTAGGTAAATTTGATGCTAAAAGTGATGAAGCTATTTTCTTAGGGTATTCTTTAAATTCTAAAGCCTATCGTGTATTTAATAAAAGAACTCTAGTTGTTGAAGAATCAATACATGTTGTTTTCGATGATAACCTCCTTCCGAGGAAGGAATCTTGTGATGATGATGATGTAGGAATCATTGATGCCATTGATGGAGGACAAACGTCAAAGGTGGATGAGATTCCAACCAAAGAAGAGGATTCACAAGATCCACCTCTTGAAGCCTTGAAGGACTTCGCTCTTAAGGAAAGGGAGGTGTCTTACCCAAGGGAGTTAAACTATGTCAAAGGTGGTGAAATCTTGGGTGATCCATCCAAGGGGGTAACTACTAGATCCTCTCTAAAATTAATGAATCATGTTGCATTTATTTCATGCATTGAGCCTAAAAATATTAAAGAAGCTTTAAAAGATGACTTTTGGATTTTGGCCATGCAAGAGGAATTAAATCAATTTCAGAGGAGTAAAGTTTGGACATTAGTTGAAAGGCCTAATGATCAATCTACTATAGGAACAAAATGGGTTTTTAGGAATAAATTAGATGAAAGTGGAAATATAGTGAGAAACAAGGCTAGGCTTGTTGCTCAAGGCTATACACAAGAAGAGGGAATTGATTTTGATGAGACTTATGCACCCGTAGCTAGGATGAAAGCTATTAGGATGTTACTTGCATTTGCATGTTATCATGATTTCAAGCTTTTTCAAATGGATGTGAAAAGTGCCTTTTTAAATGGTTTTATAAATGAAGAGGTGTATGTTGAACAACCACCGGGTTTTGAGGATTCAAAATTTCCAAATCATGTGTTTAAACTTACAAAAGCTCTCTATGGTTTAAAACAAGCTCCTAGAGCTTGGTATGAGAGACTTTCAAATTTCTTAATTGAAAAGGGTTTTGTAAAGGGAAATGTGGATACAACACTCTTCATAAAAAGATATAACAATGACATCTTAGTAATTCAAATTTATGTTGATGATATTATTTTTGGTTCTACTAATGAGTGTTATTGTAAGGAGTCTTCTAAGCTAATGCAATGTGAGTTCGAGATGAGCATGATGGGGGAGCTCTCATTCTTTTTGGGACTTCAAATAAAACAAAGGAAGGATGACACTTTCATAAATCAAGCTAAATATGTGAATGATATGCTCAAGAAGTTTGGCTTGGAGAATGCAAAACCTCAAGCCACTCCTATGAGTTCTTCCATAAAGCTTGACAAAGATGAAGAAGGTAAGTGTGTTGATTCTAAGCTTTATAGATCCATGATAGGTTCTTTGCTTTACCTTACCGCAAGTAGACCGGATATTATGTTTAGTGTTTGCTTGTGTGCTAGGTTTCAAGCTAGTCCTAGAGAATCACACTTAGTTGCCATTAAGAGAATTTTTAGATACCTTAGAGACACACCTACTTTAGGCCTTTGGTATCCTAAGGATTCTTCTTTTAGCTTTCATGCTTTTTCGGATGCGGATTATGGGGGATGTAAGATAGATAGGAAAAGTACTTCCGGGACATGCCAATTCTTAGGTAGTATGCTCGTATCTTGGTTCTCTAAGAAACAAAATAGCGTAGCCTTATCTACCACCGAAGCGGAGTACATATCCTTAGGGAGTTGTTGTGCTCAAGTCCTTTGGATGAAGCAACAACTCTTAGATTATGGTGTTAAAATAGAAACCATACCCCTTAGGTGTGACAACACTAGTGCCATTTGTCTCACTAAGAATCCCATCCAACACTCTAGAACTAAACACATAGAAATTAGACATCATTTCATTAGAGATCATGTTTTGAAAAATGATGTTGTTATAGAGTTTGTTGACACCTTGAACCAATTAGCGGATATATTTACAAAACCTTTAGATAAAGAGCGCTTTTGGACCCTTAGGAGAGAGTTAGGTTTAACTAGCCTTTCTTGCCACCTTTTTGGTCCCAAAATGTCAAAATTTGCTTGAAATTGTTTGTGATTCATGCTTGTGTTAATTTTGTTCTTTTTGCTTCTATGCATGTTGCTAGGGGGAGTATATATTAAGTTTAGCCATTAAAACTTGCTCATATGACATGTACATGCATTTAGGGACGTTTCAAATTGGATTTTTGCACTTAAATCTGTCAAATCTGCACAATCTGGTAAAGGAGTATCGATAGGGCTAAAGCGTATCGATACTGTATGATTTCTGGGAATTCTTGAGGATGAACAAGTATCGATACTACCCCTCGTATCGATACGGTAAAAGTCAAGGGAAATAGTCAAAGCCAAGTGTACCGCTACGGACCTGCGTATCGATACGGTAGTAACGACGAATATAAAATTAGGGTTAATGGGTATCGATACGCGTGTATAGCGTATCGATACGGCCTCGACGGAGAGGCTATTTAGGGCTGTATATGTTAAAACTCTTTAAAACACAAAACCCCCTTTTCTCTCCACAAACCCTAGCCGCGAAACCCTATATAAACCCCCTCAATCCTTCAAATTTTACCATCAATCTTCAAAATTTCTTGAGGGTTTTTACTCTACACATCAAGGCAAACCTTGGGCATCAAATCTTGTGCATTCACATCCCCTCTTTCATCCATTCTAAGATTCAAGGTATAAATTTTCTCTTTTCTTTTTTTTTTTTAATTTTCGTTTGTCTTTTAATTGTTGTTTCAACTGATTTTTGTACAAACTTTGTTTGATTGTTATGGGTTTCACTTTTTTCACAAAATTTTTTCAAAAAGTAATTTTTTTTATTCGAATATATTCTATATTCGATAATTTTTTAAACTGTTTTTTTATGAATATCTCTTTAAAGTTAAAATTCTTTTTAACAAATTACCTTGAATTATTAGAATTTATTGGATCAAATAGGATGTTAATTGCATACATATTCGAATTCTTTTTGATTTATTTTCAGGATTATGGCACCGAAAAGGGAACTAAACGTCATCGTTCTACTTCCAATCCTATTGAGGATGTCGAGGGTAATCCTACACCTAACCTTCCTTATATCATCCAATTAAGTTTTCCCAAACCTACTGATATGGAACGATATAAACTTCTTCAAGGGATGAATCTTAGGGAAGAACGTATTGTGTCAATTCCATTCTTAAATTCTGCCCGTTTCAAATTTAAATACCTATCCTTAATTAAGCAATGGAAATTTTTATCCTTTTTGAGTATTCCTCCTATCCTATATAGGAACCTAGTCATCGTATTCTTTTCTAATGCCGAATGCATTCATGATGAACCTAGGGAGCATGTCATTGCTATTGAATCTTCTATTATGGGCAAATCCTTTCGAATTGATCAAAAAGTTTTATGCAATGTCTTTGGTTTTGAAGATGTTGGTATTGATGATGAACATTCCTTGGGTACGGGTTTTTTAGGTCCCGCAAAAGTTTTAAATGCTCATGACCGTATCCTTCACCTTCTTATTTCTTGGTTTATCCGTCCATCGGGTGGGAAATATTCAACTATTCGTCAAACTGATGATTTTTGGCTTAGGTGTTTTACAGAAGGTAAACGTCCAAATTTGTGTCAAATTATGTTTGCCGATCTTGTCTTCTTAGTTCAAAACCGTCACACCAAACAAGTCTCATCTTTTTACTACTCCACGGCTTTGAGTTTTCTATTTCATACCATTGGCATTGATTGTTCACATGATTTTCCCGAAACCCTTGGCCTACCCATCGATGAGAGTTCTCTAGCTCGTTCCGGTTTCACTTATGTTGATAATGAGTGGAATCGCAATGCTCAAGTTCCTCCGCCCGTTGCTCCGGTCAATACCTCTCGTGCTTCTTCGAGTTCTCACCATGCTCCTCTTGATTCCTCCTCCATGGATACTCTCATGACCTTCCTAAATGAGAAGTTCACCGCAATGGATAATCGTTTCACATCCTTAGAGGATCGCGTCCAAGGCATGGACAAGAAGATAGACACCATGGCCACTCGCCAAAACTACATGGATATCTCTCTTACCGCCTTCCATGGTGCTTGGATCAATCAAACCCGAAGGAATCAACCCTCTCAAGAAGATGAAGAAGAAGATGACGAGGACGATCATGATGACGAAGGGGACGAGTAGTTCATGCATCTCATTTTAGGGCATTTAGTCTTTTATTATTGTTATTGCACTTTTGTTTTTTAGGACTTGAAGTTTATGCCTATTATCTATGTTTTTAGGATTTTAAGAGTTTGGATTATGTTTGTTGCTTTGACATTTATGCATTTGAACCTTTATGTTTATTTTGAAGTTTATGAATTTAAACTCTTATGCTTGCTTTAAGTTTAATGAATTATTGTTTCTTTATATTGCTATTATCCTTGTATTCTATTTTGATCTAACAAAAAGGGGGAGAAGGATCATAGAGTCAAATATTTTGTTTTGAAAATCTATCTTAATGTAAGGGGGAGAAAGCTTTTCAAAGTTTCAAAAACTTAAATTTTTTTATGGTTTTGTTATATCAAAAAGAGGGAGATTGTAAAACCGAAATTGATTTTGATATAACACATAAATATAAGGACCAATTTGCAAAACAATAAATTTTTAAGTACTCTTTAAAGTCTCACAATTGACAAGTATTCTTGAACAAAACTATATTTAAAGACTGGCTCTCAAACATATATAATTCCTTAAGTCTTTTCCTATGTTTTTCAAGCCTAAGTATGCAAAAACGCCCAGGCGTATCGATACCCTCAGCGTATCGATACCCTATTTTGTCACTGGAATTTTATTGAACATACCGTACCGATACGCCCTGTAACCGTATCGATACGATATCCATCTGGGCAAATGGTTCATGAAACCGTACCGATACGCCTAGCTACCGTATCGATACGATATTCATCTGGGCAAGTGATTTCATGGAACTGTACCGATACGCATAGTAACCGTATCGATACTCTAAGCATATCTTTGAAAAATCCGAGCATTTAATTATTTGACCGTTACTTGTCAGTTGGTTGGTTTCCCAATTTTCAAAAGATCGTTAAACCGTACCGATACTCTCGGTATGCGTATCGATACACTTTTTACACAAACAAAAGCTTGGGATTCCAGTAACTTTGTACCGTATCGATACTGATTTCATATCGATACGCCCCTTAAAACCGTACCGATACGCCTTCTATGCGTATCGATACGCCCTGTGTTCAAGCACAACAGCTCTTTCCTCTTTGATGCAGGTATCGATACGCCCTTCCTGAGTACCGATATGGTAGGCTACAGAGCTGCATTTATTGCGGGAAAAAATGTCCACAACGGCTATATTGATGATCCCAACTACCCAAACGGCTAGAAATAAATGCAAGGGCATAAAAACAAGCTTCATTTGACCATGCAACAACTATTGAACATTCAAGCATCATCAAAGCAAAAATCCAAACCCTTGAGCTATTCAAAGTCATATTCTTGTACCCAACTCTATTGTCTTTCAATTTGTCAAATTGTATTGTGAGTTTGGGGTTGTTCAAATTGTAATTGGGTAGACAAATATCCTTTGAGAGGAAACATTTGAGTTTACCAAATTCTTTCTTTGTATTTGAGTGGATTAAGCTTTGGGTAGAAAGCTTAATCAAAATTGTAAGGTTTCCTCCTCATCCAAGAAAAGGGGACGAATTCAATTAGTGAATTGTTTGAAAATCCTTAGTGGGAGCTAAGGTAGTGGATGTAGAGTTCATTTGGGGAACTTGAACCACTATAACCCCTTGTGTCATTTTTATTTTCAATCTTTCTCTTCACCAAAATTTTAATTGCCAATTCACCCCCCTCTTGGCCATTTGCAAGTGTCCGATCAACTCAACATAAGCAAACTCGACTAAGGGTAAATGCTTCTCCCAAGAACACTGGAAGTCAATCACACAACAACGGAGCATATCCTCTAACACATGTATCACTCGCTCTGACTGACCATCTGACTGCGGATGATACGAAGTACTAAAATGCAAACGGCTACCTAGGGCACTATGCAAACACCTCCAGAACCTCGCTGTGAATCTCGAATATCTGTCTGATACAATAGACTTCGGAGCTCCATGAAGTCTCACAATCTCGCGGATATACAAACTTGCCAACTTGTCTAAAGAATCTGTAGTGTTCACTGCTAAGAAATGAGCACACTTAGTGAATCTATCAACTATCACCCAAACAGAATTCTTCTTCGAATGAGACAACGGTAACCCCGTCATGAAATCTATAGTGATCCTCTCCCATTTCCATTGTGGAATCTTCAAAGGCCGTAACAAACCTGAAGGAACCTAATGTTCAACCTTTACTCTCTAACAAACCATGCAACGACTCACATACTCGGCTACATCCTTCTTCAAACCAACCCATAAATAATCATTCTTCAAATCTCGGTACATCTTAGTACTACCCGGATGCATCGAAAAAGGACTCGAATGTGCCTCACTTAGAATCATACGTCTCAACTCAACATCTTCAGGTACAACAACTCTTTCTCTAAAACACAACACATTCTCATCACTAAAATGATACTCTATCGGTCTACCTTCCGCTATGTCCTGAACATGCGAAGCTAAAGACACATCTTGCAACTGTTTCTCTCTGATCATCTGAATCAAAGAAGGCTTCACTTGCAACTATATGATCAAACCACCATCCCCTGATACACTCAGTCTAGCAAACATAGCTCGTAACTCAACTGCAATATTTCTGCTCAACGCATCGGCTACTACATTTTCCTTACCCGGATGGTACAGAATAGTCAAATCATAGTCTTTCAACAGCTCAAGCCATCTTCTCTGTCTCAAGTTCAACTCTCTCCGAGTCATCAAATACTTCAAGCTCTTGTGATCAGTGTAAACCGTGCACTTCTCACCATACAAGTAGTTTCGCCAAATCTTCAACGCAAACACAACTGCGGCTAACTCAATATCGTGCGTAGGGTAGTTCTTCTCGTGCACCTTCAACTGTCTCGAAGCATAAGCAACAACTCTCCTCTCTTGCATCAGAACATAACCTAAACCTACGTAGGAAGCATCACTATAAATCACGAACTCTTTCCTTGAAACTGGTTGTACCAACACTGGGGCATTCGTCAAAGCTTCTTTCAATTTCTCAAAAGCCTTCTGTCTCGCATCTGACCACTCAAACTTCACTCCTTTTTGCAACAATTTAGTCAACGGAGCAGCTACTCTAGAGAAACCATCAACGAACCTCCTATAGTAACCAACTAATCCTAGGAAACTCTTAATCTCGGTCACTAACTTAGGTTGTTTCCACTCAACAATAGCTTCAATCTTCGTCGGATCAACACGGATACCTTCAGTTGACACAACGTGGCCAAGGAACACAACCTCTCTAATCCAGAACTCACATTTACTAAGTTTAGCATACAACTGATTACTCATCAACCTCTGTAAAACAAGTCTCAAGTGCTCATCATGTTCTTCTTCTGACCTCGAGTACACAAGAATGTCATCTATGAAAATAACTACAAACCGGTCTAGATAGTCTCTGAAAACTTTGTTAATCATATCCATGAAAGTTGTTGGTGCATTCGTGAGCCCAAACAGCATCACAAGGAACTCATAGCGACCATATCTAGTCCTAAAGGCTGTCTTCAGAACATCACACTTTTTTACCTTCAACTGATAGTACCCTGATCTCAAATCTATCTTCGAAAACACTGAGGCACCCCTCAACTGATCAAACAAGTCGTCTATACGAGGAAACATATACTTGTTCTTTACTGTCAATTGGTTCAACTTCCTTTAGTCAATACACATCCTCAGACTGCCATCCTTCTTCTTCATAAACAACACAGGAGCACCCCAAGGCGAACTACTAGCCCTAATAAAACCTCGGTCTAACAACTCCTGAAGCTGACTTTTCAACTCTCTTTCAAATCTTTCGGAGCTATACGGTACGGAGCAATAAAAACTGGACTAGACCCTGAAACAATCTCAATCACAAACTCTACATCTCTGTCTTGAGGCAAACTCGGTAACTCTTCTGGAAACACATCCGGATAATCACAACATGTTCTGATATCTTTCGGTCTAACCTCACTCATATTCGAATTTATCACATACGCTAAATAAGCCCCACAACAGGAATCCATCAACCTATGAGCCTCTAAAGGCGACACAACATTCGACAAGAACTTAATGTTCTCGCTTACTACCACTACCTCGTAGTCATCAAAAAGCTTTAACGAAATTCTCTTTGTCTCAAAATATACACTAGCTTTGTGCTCAACCAACCAATCCATACCCAAGATGATATCAAAACCATAAAACGGAAGCTCCATCATATCAACCAGAAACACATGACCCTGAATCCTTAACGAACACCTCCTATACATCCGTCTAACTACAACTATCTCACCGAAGGAACTAGTCACATGCATCCCTACATCTAAGATCTCAACAGGTATGTCTAACTTCATTGCATGCTCACTCAAAATGTAAGAATGCGTAGAACCCGAATCAACTAAGGAAAGCAAAGACATGGACTGTAACTCAAAATTACCTGCTATCACATCTGTGTCATTCCCTACCTCTCTCTGTGTGTAGACTCTAGCTGGTCCACCGGCCTCTGGCTGTACTGCCACAACATGAGCAAGATTCCTCGGCGCCTCTATCCTATGTGCATCAGCCCTCAGTTCGAAGTAACCACGACCGCGCCCACGGCCTCTCTGATAGTCAATTGCCCTTGCAGGAGCCTTCGCTAGATTCGGTGCCTCTGCCGCCTGATGCGGACACTCTCTCCTGAAGTGGTCTCTCGACCCACAGTTCCAGCAAGCATGAAAATTACCCCGACACTCTCCTGAATGCTGTCTCCCACAACAAGTGCACTCGGGCAAACGCCCTCCAGCTCTATGGCCCTGATGGCCTCTACCATGGTGGCCACCGCCACGCCTATGATCAAACTGATGTCCACCACCCCGATGCCTCTTGGCATCACCATGAATGAAGTTGTTGTGCTTCTTCCCTGATCTGGATCCTCCCGCACGCTTGGTCAGCCCCAAGCTATGCTAGATGTCCTTGGCCCTAGCAACCAAGACATCAAAATCAAAATAATCTGAAGCCAAGGTGTACCTCTTAACTTCCTCATGAAGTCCATATCTGAACCGATTACAATGGTCCCTCTCAGTAGGAACCAACTCTGGAGCATACTGACTCAGACGGACAAAGCGAATCTCATAATCTGTCACTGATACATCTCCCTGAACAAGAGCCATGAACTCCCTCTTCTTCTCATCCAGATATCTCAGCCCCAAATACCTCTTTCTGAAAGCAGTCTCAAAGAAGTTCCAACTGATCTCGGCTTCAGGCACACCGGTAGTAATGGTGACCCACCAGGTGTAGGCATCACCCTGAAGCAACGAAACTACGCAGCCCAACTTACGAGCTCCAACACATCCCATCTGAGCTAGAATACGGACCGTCTTCTCTAGCCACAACTCTGACCTCTCAGGCGTAGATCACATGAACTCATATGCTCGTAGGCTATGAAGCCTCTCTAAAGGTAAGCTAGCATCATCTCCTCTCGGCTGAGCTGCAACCTGAGCTCTGGCAACTGTAGCCTGAAACGCTCCCGCTATAGCTTGAACTAGCGGAGCCATGTCTATCCCAGTAGGACATTGGCCACCCTGGCCAACCCGAGGTCCCGCTCCCTCAGCTCCAGCCTCGCCTTCCACATCATGCTGAGGAGGTGGTGGTGGTGGATGAGCTCCGACTCCAACAACAGGCTCTCTCACATGAGCCTTAACTCCAGCCACCGGCTCATTAACATGATCCGCAACACGAGGTTCTTGACGAACCATCCTCGGTCTACCTCTAGGCCTCGACATAAGCGCTCACAGATAACAACTACAACACAACAACAACATACAAAGAATTGGGTTAGCAAGGGCAAGGGTCCAAGTGGCTCAAGTATGTTTCCCTCACTTAAAAATCCTTTTTCCGATGTAATAGAAGCAATGGGACTCTACTTAACATGCTTCAATCAACATACATATACGATCAATCAAACAAACATCAAACCATCCTTGATAAACAAGCAAACATGCTTACATGGTAAGCAAACACCGTGCAATTGCAATACAAGAATTTAACTTACCTCACTTACCTGCCCGAGGTCTCGGAAACCTCAGGCTCTGATACCAACAAGTGTAACCCCCTCGTCCCGGTCCGGACGCTTGACTAGTCCGAGCGGGCTACACGGGGATAACCGAGGCGAAACCCGTTAAGGCTCCACTTCGGTTAACAACCCGAAAAAACTTTTTCATTTATTATTATCTTGTCTAGATGTATTAATATGTCCTATGTCAAACAACGACATCGGTGTAATCACTAATTTTGTCCGGGCTGATTAGCCTTAAATATGCTTAAATAAGAGTGGGCTTTGCTTATTCACTTTGGGATTTGTTTAACTTAATACGTATATATACATATTATTTCTGAGAATTATTGGTTACCATTATCAATCTACCATCACTCATCATTATACCATTACCCTATTGTACCATACCATATATTAATATTATTATTAATATTATCATCTCTTTTATTACTATAAGATATATCGCTATCATAAATATTATTACCATTATTAGTTTTATCTATTATATTATTATTAATATATTATTATTATTATTATTATTATTATTATTATTATTATTATTATTATTATTACTGGACCGAATATGAAAACCAAAAACTATATATTAATAAATAAACAAGCCCAATTCATACATAATATAAATAAAGCCCACAATTTATTTATTTAAAGTCCATATTACATAATAAAAAAGCCCAAAAATATTATACATACATTACGGCCCGTTTAGGCCTAGAAAATAAACCCTAATCTGCTAAAAACCCTAATCTAATATGACTCTTGTCTTTGCAGCCGCCCCCTCTCCACCGTCAGATCTGATCTAGATCTGACGGTCCAGATTGCACCAGGGCATGAGAAACCCTAGAGGCCCTTCCTCGAGCTCCGGCGCCGCAGCAGATCCATTGTCGGATCGGGATCTTGATCAACGGCCAGGCTTAGGACTTGCCCAAGCGCGTGTGAACCTCGTGCGTCGATTCAGTCTCCATACGCGCGCGTGCATCGCACGCCCACCTCTCCAGGTGCCCAGATCGATCAACGGCCGTTTGATGCCTCTCTGGTCCCCCTCGTACGAGCCTCTCGGCAGCCACATCACATGCACAAAAAACAAATGTTAGAAAATGCAACGAAGAATTCAGAGGCAGTAACTGAAATCGTACGAGGCAAAGAAATCAAGAATCACGCAGAAGAATGCCAACACAAATTATCAGCAATTGCCAGCAAATATCTCATAAATTATACGTAATTAGAAAAAGAGGAAAAAAAGTTATTTTCGGGCTATTTAAACCCAAACCTGCAATGTAATGAGGGGAGGTTTTTTAGAGAGCATTAGGGGATTCCATTAGAAATTTTAGAGAAAAATTTATAATCAGAGAGAAGGTTTTTTTAAAGAGCATTAGGGGATTCCATTAGAAATTTCAGAGAAAAATTTGTAATCAGATAGGAGGTTTTTTTAGAGAGCATTAGGGGATTCCATTCAAAAATTTCAAAGGATTAAAATTGTAATCGGGGAGAGTTGGGAGAGCAATACAGAGAAAAATTGTAATCGAAATTTTCGATCAATACAAGAAATCTCAGAGTTTCAGAGGTATCTTCTTCTTTTCGTTTTTAATTTCGAACAAAAAATATATAAAATACAAAGAGAAAGGATAAAAATTGTAATCGGGGAGAGTTGGGAGAGCAATACAGAGAAAAATTGTAATCGAAATTTCCGATCAATACAAGAAATCTCAGACTTTCAGAGGTATCTTCTTCTTTCCGTTTTTAATTTCGAACAAAAAATATATAAAATACAAAGAGAAAAAGTTTTACCTTTGCATCGGGCCCCTCGTCTTTTGCCTCTTTTCATCGGCGATAAGCCTCACGACCCCATTTCGGGGCTGTGCATGGTGAGCCGTTGAGGCCGGCGACATAAAGGGGTAGAGTTTTTGTTGGTCTTCTAGTTTCGGTTTTTCGGGATTTAAAGCAAAAAACACTTTCGGAAGGCTTCTTTCTCTGGGGTTTTGATTTCATAAAACGAAGGGTTTTTCGTTTCTCGGGGTCTAAGAGAGTCGGACAAAGGTTTTTTAGGGAGCTCCGGCGCCGGCAACGGCAACCGGAGCAGCTTGGCGGCTAGGGTTTACAGAGGATGAAGGGGAAGAGGCTCTCTCTGATTTTAGGTTAGGTTTCGGTTAAAAGAAAAAAAAAACAAAAAAGAATAAAGTTGTTTTTAAACTCGGTTATATAATGTTTTTCCTATTTAAAATAGGTTTAATTTGTTTTTAAACCCCTCCGCGTCCCCTTATTTACGCACGCAGGGCTTCCGCTTTTAAAAATCCCTCTCAGTCCCTGTATGTTTTCCAATGTTTTCAATTTCGTCCTGATTTTCGTTTTAATCGACTTTCGGATGGGTTAATTCCCGTTCTGGTCCCTGTGGCTTTTCATTTCCTTTTTATTGGGTCCCATTTCGCATTTTAATCAGTTTTTTAAATGGGTTTATTACATCTTTGATCCCTGTCAGTTGCTCTTTTCCTTACTTAGCATTTTATTATGTTTTTTATGCATTGAATATATATTATTTTGCATATTGTTATGTTCGTTTAATGTGTATACGATATATGGTTTTATAGTATGTGTCATGTTCTGTTATAATATTTGATCATATGATTTTCTTTAGCCTTGTTTAAATATGTGTTTTCTATATGTTTTCAAGATGGTTCGAATCTGTTTGTTGTGACATGCATTCTAATTGTCATTACATATGACTCTTTAATTTCGCTCGATGATTAATTAATTTAAGGTATACCCCAAGAGAGGTATTAGTTACCCCCGGTATCCGGAAAATGACAGTCCTAGCTTAATGGATGTCAATCGAATATTTCGGTTAATTCTCACCGTCTTTAGGTAAGCGAAAGCGTAAAAATGAAAATATCACGCATCATCCTTTATTTGTCTGCATCATGCATAAAGGTGACGTACGGGATCCGAACCCTAAACTAACACGGCAGTCAGTTTTATATGATGTCGGTTTAGTCTATGGTCCGGTGTACTGTCATCCTTATTAATTAAATGTTTAATTAATACCAAAGCCACAATTCGATATAGCCCGTGCTATTTAAGTCACATTTTCGTTCAAGAACACTTTATTAAATTCACTTTGGTTTTTAAATAATTTCTATCGATCAAAAGGCAACAAGCAATTTGGTACCGATTTCCGGGCGTGATGGGGGTGCTAATCCTTCCCTACACGTAACCAACTCCCGAACCCGTTTTAAATGAATCTCCAGTTTTGCGGTGTCCGGCCTACCTTAGTGGCCGGTGGCGACTCCAAGTTTTCACAAGTTTTCCAAAACACGAATTTCCCCCCTTTTTTAATAAACCCTCTTTTTCAAAAAGAAAATAGTGATAAGGCCCTCAAGTTAGTCGGTTTCCCCCCGAAAAAACCTTATCACAGTTTGGCGACTCTTCTGGGGAAATTTTTTTGTTTCTACAAAACAAAAAAGAGAGTTAAGCCAATAAAACACTTGTTGTCATTTAATCGATAGAAAATATTTAAAATCCAAAGTGAAGTTAATAAGGTTGTTCTCCCTTGAAAATACGACTTAAGTTGAACGGGCTTTGAAAATTTGTGGCATTCGAATTAATTCCTCATTTAATTTCAAAGGAGTCACCGACATGTTTTGCACCATGATCATGAAGCTCTATACCCGAGCTACCCTTTTAAGTGAGAGTGAAACGCCCATACCCACGTGAGTATCCCTCCACGGGTCAGTAATTCACTTTCGGAATCCACGCCTTTTGACACGTGAGTAGCCCTCCACGTCATTAGGTCGTGCTTTCCCTCGAACCGAAACCAATTTGCAAGCCTGTAATGGGCCAGAATTGGGGTTCTTGTTGCCTTAGTAGGTGATAAGATAGGTTCGGGTACCCTTTGCTAGAATCGAACTCATGAGTAAGAATATAAGAAGCCCACCCCATTAGAGCCACGCGGATAGCCCTAGAGTTTAGAGTGTCTAGGTTTTTGCTTGCTAATTGCTTGTTTCTACGCTTCTTTTTTGTTAATGCTTGAATTTCATTTCTTACCTTGGTTTATGTTTATCATGTGACTAACACCTTTGCTTTTCTTCCCCTCTTATTTTGCATATTTCATCATTGCATAAAGAGCACATTGAGTTGGAAATAGTCTGAAATTAAAGACTTGATTAGTGGGAAATATGGTCTGTAACAATAGTGAGAAGGTCCTCGACGAAAATGTAGCCACAAGGAGAGCAACTACATGGTTGGGTTTCCGAGACAAGAAAGGCTTTCAAAAACAAGAAAAGGCCACCTCACTTATCTGTTAGATGTCCCAGGCAAGTGACCATTACTTCGAATTTTGGAAGTTCAACCTACATTTGTTCCACGGTTGGCAGCTTTGATTTGACTACAACAGTTGGGAAATATCGAGTCTTGCAAGGAAATTAGTGAGAACCACACCGAACAGCAACCAAGCTTTTCGGGGCAAGATCGAAAGTTTCTCGGGCATTTCGCCGCCTTGAGTCGGCAATCAAGTCTCAACCTAGAACAAGGAAAAACATTTCAAGTCCGAGGGAATTCCAACCTCAACTCCGATAAGCTTTGAAGGTTAGGCTCAGTGGGACCCTTTCGAAGAGCAAGTCAAGAGTACCAATATCAATAGTGGATCAATCATAATTCGTCGCCTACACCACTTGGGGGCAAGACCGAGAGTTGGCCTATTTGTTAGCGTGAATATGAGAGAACGCACGATTCCTAGAAAAAGATCATTTCAAGAAAGAAGAAGGGATTGTGTGAGTCTTGACGAAAATTCACGACCTAGACGCCAGCTTAAGAACTGGATGTAGTAGGTTTCATCCGATCATTGTAACAGACCAAGGTTCCCATTGATATGAGTTGTTTAACGAGGATATTTGCCGAACTCAGTGTTGCTCTTTGCATTTCAATCATGCATTTGGTTTGATTACCTTTAGTCATGTGTTTCTGTTGTACATGTGACACATTGCATTTATAAAATTAATGTTCAATGCATCTTTGCATTTCAATTATACATTTTGATTGATTACCTTTAATCATGTGCTTCCGTTATACACATGACACATTGCATTTATAAAGTTAATGTTCAATGCATCTTTGCATTTCAATTATACATTTTGATTGATTACCTTTAATCATGGGCTTTCGTTGTACACATGACACATTGCATTCATGAAATTAATGTTCAATGCACCTTCGCATTTCAATTGTACATTTTGTTTATTACCTTTAATCATGTGTTTCTGTTGTACATATGAAACATTCATTCATTCATTAAACAAATAAAATTAATGATCAATGTATCTTTGCATTCAATTGTACATGTTTGATTACCTTTAATCATTTATCCTTGTTGTACATACGACACATTCATTCATTCAATCATTCATTAAACAAATAAAATTAATGATCAATGCATCTTTGCATTCAATTGTACATGTTTGATTACCTTTAATCATCTATCCTTGTTGTACATACGACGCATTCATTCATTCAATCATTCATTAAACAAATAAAATTAATGATCAATGCATCTTTGCATTCAATTGTACATGTCTGTTTGATTACCTTTAATCACCTATCCATGTTGTGCATACAACACATTACATGCATTCATTCTTAAAATGAATAAATGGAGGAAAGCTTTGCCAAGCCAGAGGCCGATTTGAGAGGTCAGATGGAACGAACTCAGCAAGAATTAAGGGGCACCTTCATCAAGCCCCACCAAGATATGATGAAAGGAATATCCTAACTGTTACAGTCCGGTCTGAAAGGAAGGAGTATTGCTCAAGTACCGGGAGACCACTCGGCCACCCCGATCTTTAAGAATCATCTTGTTATCGGTCCCTCGTCCAACCCATCCCATGGGGCATCTTCTACCCGTCAAGATGGAGCGTTTGCTCAAAGCTCAACACCTTCGGAGACATGACCTTTAGAGTTTTAGTTCTCGGTTCACATCTTTGGGGAATTGGCGTGTTTAAGCCTTCATTCATGTCGCATTTTCTCTTGAAGTAATGCATAGAACCAACATTGCTATCATTTGCCCAAAGATATCAGTGATCTCTTTGTGAGGGCACTTGTTATATTTGCAGATTTTCTTTCTAATGAGAATGCATTTTTTTTTAACATACAATAACCTTGAAATCATATATATGTATATCCCTCCTTACCTTCATAGGTCCTCGAATATCACATGCTTGTTGTGGCATTGATTCAAATGAAAGAGATCGACTAAATGTTGTGATAACGGCGAAGCAAGATTTCCCGCTCTGTCCGCTTTGGTCGGAAAAGCGAGAGAAGCAAGATTACTATTCCTTCGATGATTTTTGATGATAAGGAAATCTCCTAAGAGAACCCGAATAAAGTTGCTTAAATGTGCCAAAAAAAGAAAAAAGAAAAGTGAAAAATAGATTGATTCAAAACAAAATAAATGATTTTAATTTCAGAGCCTGGTAATAGGCATTAACAAAAAGCACTCCAATTTCCGAAACCTGGTAATAGGAATTTTCGGATACGAGTGTGGAAGTTTAGAAGCACTCCGCTGAAGCCTGAATCTCATCGCTTCATGAGTGATGGTAATATTTTCAAAATCGTGACCATGCCGAGTAACTTGGGGTATCGTTGTATGCCCCATCTTTATTCTCGAGCCAAAGGATTGTGACGAGTTGAATTCCCCTAAGAAAAAGAAATAAATGAACAAGTTAAATAAGTCCTGAAAAGGAATCCTTGAGGACACCGACACGAAATCAATGGTAATCATAAACGCACATGCCCTATGGGCTAAGCGAAAGTTGAATTTTTAAACATACATATGAATAGAGAAACATGATTAGAAGGAATGGTAATCGAGCTGATCCAGCAAGTACCATAATCATGAGGATGAGCCAAGCGATTAGGGAGGAGTTTCATAACTTCAAATATCGCCACAACACTCAAAGACACAAGCTATGCTTGAAGAGATCATCGGAAAGCGGAATCTAAGACACTCTTGCATCTGATATCCGGGGCATCCTATTCTGTTTTTCTTTTAATTAGAATTTGGTTTCAAGGTTCTGTATGTTAATTTGAAAATCCACTCTTCATTAGAATGACGACCAGTGAATGGACATATTCTTAAAACAAAGAGATTTCCTTGTATTACTCTAGAGATAAATGCATCGTCGGCAGTGAGACCCAAAATTAAGAGACACTACGTGATGTATGACGATGAAGGACCATTGGGGCATCTTTGCCCGTGGGTCAACAAGGGCTTTACACACATGATTTCAAATTAGTGGGAGATGGCATGCAGCCTGAAGGTATTGGGCTAATGATTCTGATTGCGATTCAGGCCATTGGACTCAGGGAATAAGCAACACAAGTTGGGAGCAAGTTTTGTCAAGACACGAGATTGATGAGTAGTTGTAGTCCCAAGATGGTGACCACTGGCCTCAAAGAATAAAGACAAACTAAATTCATGCATCTTTGCATTCTCATGACCATACGCATCTTTGTGACATGAAATATGCTCATGCATCATCAATAGTTAGACAACCCTACGGTAGGAGCATGCTAACTCATACCACCATAGCATTTTGCTCATTTTAAACAAGTATTTGAAGATTGATAAAGGGGTGGATCTACGGCTCTACGAGAAGAGAAATAGATCTCAAGAATCCTTTGACTGGTATCAAGGTTCTTAATCCCTGATTTTTTATCCTTTCTAAAGGATGTTTTTCTCAAAACACAATTTCTCAATTTTTATCCTTCCTAAAGGATAATTTTTCTTAAAATTCCAATTTCTCAATCTTATCCTTTCTAAAGGATGTTTTTATTAAAACTGAATTTCTCAATTCTATCCTTTCTAAAGGATGTTTTCTTTAAAACTCGAATTTCTCAATCTTATCCTTTCTAAAGGATGTTTTCCTTAAAACTCGAATTTCTCAATTCTATCCTTTTTAAAAAGGATATTTTTTCTTAAAACTCGATTTCTCAATCGTATCCTTCCTAAAGGATAGTTTTTCTTTAAACTCGTATTTCCCAATCCTATCCTTTCTAAAGGATGTTTTTCTTAAAACTCGATTTCTCAATCGTATCCTTCCTAAACGATAGTTTTTCTTAAAACTCGGATTTCTGAATCCTATCCTTTCTAAAGGATGTTTTTCTTAAAACTCGATTTCTCAATCGTATCCTTTCTAAATGATGTTTTTCTCAAAAATCCGATTTCTCAATCGTATCCTTCCTAAAGAATAGGTTTTCTTAAAACTCGATTTCTCAATCGTATCCTTTCTAAAGGATGTTTTTTTTTCTCAAAACTCCATTTCATTCCTTCCGAAAGGATATTTTTCTCAAAAATCCAAATTCCTCAAATTTTGCCCTTTCTAAAGGGACGTTTTCCTCAAAATTTAAATTTCTCAATTTTATCTCCCTTGGAATGTTTTAAAAAAATAATAAAAAAAATAAAAATAAAAATTCAGGTTTCCTGGTTTTTGAATTAAAAGAAAAGAAAAAAGGAAAAGAGAAAAGAGAAAAAGTAAATCAAACAAAAAAGAAAAAGAAAAAAGAAGAAAGAAGAAAATGAAAATGAAAAAGAAAAAGAAAAAGAAAAAGAAAAAGAAAAAAGAAGAAAGAAGAAAGAAAGAAAAGAAAAAAGAAAGGAAGAAGAAGAAGGAGATGAGAAAGAACGAGAAAAAAAAGAAGTGAGAGAGAGAGAAGAGAAAGAAAATAAAATAAAAAGAAAAGAAAAGGAAAAGGAAAGAAAGAAGAAAAAGGAAAAAGGAAAAAAAGAAGAAGAAAGAAGAAAAGAAGAAGAAAAGAAGAAGCGGAAGAAGAAGAAGAAAAAAAAGAAAAAGAAAAAAGAGAGAGAAAGAAAAAGAAGAAGAAGAAGAGAAAAAAGAAAGAAGAACAAGAAGAAGAAAGAAGAAAGAAGAAAATAAGGAAAAAAGGAAGAAGAAGACGAGAGAAAGGAGAAGTTGAGAAAGAAGAAGAAGAAGGAGATGAGAAAGAACGAGAAAAAGAAGAAGATGAGAAAGAAGAAGAAGAAGAAGAAGAAGAAGAAGAAGAAGAAGAAGAAGAAGAAGAAGAAGAAGAAGAAGAAGAAGAAGAAGAAGAAGAAGAAGAAGAAGAAGAAGAAGAAGAAGAAGAAGAAGAAGAAGAAGAAGAATAAGAAGAAGAATAAGAAGAAGAAGAAGAAGAAGAACCCACAACATTGGAATCTAAGAGCAAAAGAGCTCAAGGATTTTTGGGCAGAAGAGCCAGAAGGCCTGCTCAGTTTGCTTTCGTCGCTCCGGGAAAGCACGCAATTTGAAGTTCATTCTGTACCGCGTAGGAAGAGTGAATCGACTTTGTCCTTTGACCGTGTAGGGAGGACATGCCAATGATCTGAGAGCAAAAGAGTTCAAGGATCCCTGGATAGAAGAGCCAGAAGGCCTGCCGAGTTTGCTTTCGCCGCTTCGGGAAAGCACACAATTTGAAGTTCATTCTGTACCGCGTAGGAAGAATGAATCGACTTTGTCCTTTGACCGTGTAGGGAGGACATGCCACTGATCTGAGAGCAAAAGAGTTCAAGGATCCCTGGACAGAAGAGCCAGAAGGCCTGCCCAGTTTGCTTTCGCCACTCCGGGAAAGCACGCAATTTGAAGTTCATTCTCTACCGCGTAGGAAGAATGAATCGACTTTGTCCTTAGACCGTGTAGGGAGGACATGCCACTGATCTGAGAGCAAAAGAGTTCAAGGATCCCTGGACAGAAGAGCTAGAAGGCCTGCCGAGTTTGCTTTCGCCGCTTCGGGAAAGCACACAATTTGAAGTTCATTCTGTACCGCGTAGGAAGAATGAATCGACTTTGTCCTTTGACCGTGTAGGGAGGACATGCCACTGATCTGAGAGCAAAAGAGTTCAAGGATCCCTGGACAGAAGAGCCAGAAGGCCTGCCCAGTTTGCTTTCGCCACTCCGGGAAAGCACGCAATTTGAAGTTCATTGTCTACCGCGTAGGAAGAATGAATCGACTTTGTCCTTAGACCGTGTAGGGAGGACATGCCACTGATCTGAGAGCAAAAGAGTTCAAGGATCCCTGGACAGAAGAGCTAGAAGGCCTACCCAGTTTGCTTTCGCCGCTCCGAGAAAGCACACAATTTGAAGTTCATTTTGTACCGCGTAGGAAGAATGAATCGACTTTGTCCTTCGACCGTGTAGGGAGGACATGCCAACGATCTGAGAGCAAGAGAGTTCAAGGATCCCTGGACAGAAGAGCCTGCCCAGTTTGCTTTCGCCGCTCCAGGAAAGCACGCTATTTGAAATTCATTCTGTACCACGTAGGAAGAATGAATTGATTTTGTCCTTTGACCGTGCAGAGAGGACATGCCAATGACACCCACACCGTTCCTGCCGCTTCGGATGAGCAAATCACCCAAACATGGAAGTTGGACAAAATTAGTGCTTATAGTCTTTGCTTTGCTCTTGTTTCACAAGTACAAGCAAAGAGGGGCAACTGTAATCACTAATTTTGTCCGGGCTGATTAGCCCTTAAATATGCTTAAATAAGAGTGGGCTTTGCTTATTCACTTTGGGCTTTGTTTAACTTAATACGTATATATACATATTATTTATGAGAATTATTGGTTACCATTATCAATCTACCATCACTCATCATTATACCATTACCCTATTGTACCATATTATTATTAATATTATCATCTCTTTTATTACTATAAAATATATCGCTATCATAAGTATTATTACCATTATTAGTTTTATCTATTATATTATTATTAATATCTAATATTATTAATATTATTATTATTATTATTATTATTATTATTATTATTGATATCCATATTATTATTATTGGACCAAATATGAAAACCTAAAACTATATATTAATAAATAAACAAGCCCAATCATACATAATATAAATAAAGCCACCAATTTATTTATTTAAAGTCCATATTACATAATAAAAAAGCCCAAAAATATTATACATACATTACGGCCCGTTTAGGCCCAGAAAATAAACCCTAATCTGCTAAAAACCCTAATCTAATATGCCTCTTGTCTTTGCAGCCGCCCCCTCTCCACCGTCAGATCTAATCTAGATCTGGCGGTCCAGATTGCACCAGGGCATGAGAAACCCTAGAGGCCCTTCCTCGAGCTCCAGCGCCGCAGCAGATCCACCGTTGGATCGGGATCTTGATCAACGGCCAGGATTAGGACTTGCCCAAGCGCGTGTGAACCACGCGCGTCGATTCAGTCTCCATACGCGCGCGTGCATCTCACGCCCACCTCTCCAGCTGCCCAGATCGATCCACGGCCGTTTGATGCCTCTCTGGTCCCCCTCGTACGAGCCTCTCGGCAGCCACATCACATGCACAAAAAACAAATGTTAGAAAACGCAACGAAGAATTCAGAGGCAGTGACTGAAATCGTACGAGGCAGAAAAATCAAGAATCACGCAGTAGAATGACAACACAAATTATCAGCAATTGCCAGCAAATATCTCAGGAATTATACGTAACTAGAAAAAGAGGAAAAAGAGTTATTTTCGGGCTATTTAAACCCAAACCTGCAATGTAATGAGGGGAGGTTTTTTTAGAGAGCATTAGGGGATTCCATTAGAAATTTCAGAGAAAAATTTGTAATCAGAGAGGAGGTTTTTTTAGAGAGGATTAGGGGATTCCATTAGAAATTTCAGAGAAAAATTTGTAATCAGAGAGGAGGTTTTTTTAGAGAGCATTAGGGGATTCCATTCCAAAATTTCAAAGGAGAAAAATTGTAATCGGGGAGAGTTGGGAGAGCAATACAGAGAAAAATTGTATTCGAAATTTACGATCAATACAAGCAATCTCAGAGTTTCAGAGGTATCTTCTTCTTTCCGTTTTTAATTTCGAACAAAAAATATATAAAATACAAAGAGAAAAAGTTTTACCTTTGCGTCGGGCCCCTCGTCTTTTTCCTCTCTTTACCGGCGATAAGCCTCGCGACCCCCTTTCGGGGCTGTGCATGGTGAGCCGTTGAGGCCGGCGATATAAAGGGGTAGAGATTTTGTTGGTCTTCTAGTTTTGGTTTTTTGGGATTTAAAGCAAAAAAAACACTTTCGAAAGGCTTCTTTCTCTGGGGTTTAGATTTCATAAAAGGAAGGGTTTTTCGTTTCTCGGGGTCTCAGAGAGTCGGACAAAGGTTTTTTAGGAAGCTCCGGCGCCGGCAACGGCAACCGGAGCAGCTTGGTGGCTAGGGTTTACAGAGGATGAAGGGGAAGAGGCTCTCTCTGATTTTAGGTTAGGTTTCGGTTAAAAGAAAAAAAAAACAAAAAAGAATAAAGTTGTTTTTAAACTTGGATATATAATGTTTTTCCTATTTAAAATAGGTTTAATTTGTTTTTAAACCCCTCCGCATCCCATTATTTACGCACGCAGGGCTTTCGCTTTTAAAAATCCCTCCTTCAGTCCCTGTATGTTTTCTAATGTTTTCAATTTCGTCCTGATTTTCGTTTTAATCGACTTTCGGACGGGTTAATTCCCGTTCTAGTCCCTGTGGCTTTTCATTTCCTTTTTATTGGGTCCTATTTCGCATTTTAATCAGTTTTTTAAATGGGTTTATTACATCTTTGATCCCTGTCAGTTGCTCTTTTCCTTACTTAGCATTTTATTATGTTTTTTATGCATTGAATATATATTATTTTGCATATTGTTATGTTCGTTTAATGTGTATACGATATATGGTTTTATAGTATGTGTCATGTTCTGTTATAATATTTGATCATATGATTTTCTTTCGCCTTGTTTAAATATGTGTTTTCTATATGTTTTCAAGATGGTTCGAATCTGTTTGTTGTGACATGCATTCTAATTGTCATTACATATGACTCTTTAATTTCGCTCGATGATTAATTAATTTAAGGTATACCCCAAGAGAGGTATTAATTACGTATCCGAAAATGACAGTCCTAGCTTAATGGATGTCGATCGAATATTTGGGTTAATTCTCACCGTCTCTAGGTAAGCGAAAGCGTAAAAATGAAAATATCACGCATCATCCTTTATTTGTCTGCATCATGCATAAAGGTGACGTACGGGATCCGAACCCTAAACTAACACGGCAGTCAGTCTTATATGATGTCGGTTTAGTCTATGGTCCGGTGTACTGTCATCCTTATTAATTAAATGTTTAATTAATTCCCAAGCCACAATTCGATATAGCCCGTGCTATTTAAGTCACATTTTCATTCAAGAACACTTTATTAAATTCACTTTGGTTTTTAAATAATTTCTATCGATCAAAAGGCAACAAGCAATTTGGTACCGATTTCCGGGCGTGATGGAGGTGCTAATCCTTCCCCACACGTAACCAACTCCCGAACCCGTTTTAAACGAATCTCTGGTTTTGCGGTGTCCGGCCTACCTTAGTGGCTAGTTGCGACTCCAAGTTTTCACAAGTTTTCTAAAACACGAATTTCCCCCTTTTTTTAATAAACCCCCTTTTTCAAAAAGAAAATAGTGATAAGGCCCTCAAGTTAGTCGGTTTCCCCCGAAAAAACCTTATCACAAGCAGAAGCAACAAGCGAGGCGAACAACCAAACAACAAATCCAAAACAGCCCATTTTAACTCAAACTGCAGGCCGTATCGATACGCCCCAAGAGGGTATCGATACGCCTTGACTAGGTCAACTAGCCAAAGTCAACACAAGGAGACCGTATCGATACGCCTGGTTGACCGTATCGATACGCCCTCAACGGTCAACTTCTCGTTGTCAACACTACGAAGACCGTTTCAAAACACCTAGGCCCGTTTCGATACACTCAATTTCTCGTCAAAATCTCAGATTTCCAGTAGCAAAATGGTATTGAAACGACTCTCTGCGTATCGAAACGCTTGGTCTGAAACAAGAGGACCGTATCAAAACGGGACCAACTGTTTCGATACGCCTGCTGCAAATAGATGAGTTTTAGCTAGTTTAAGGCACAAGGCTGCCTCAAAACACCAACTAAGGCCTCCAACCAAACATGCATTAACCCTAGATGCAAAGCACCCTACAACAAGCATGCTTAACACACAACATAAATATAAAAGCCATACATTAAAAGGATCATCATTCAACAAAAGAAGCTTACATGGCATTTAAAAGATTTCATGCCTTAGAAACAAAACACATAAGAGCATTCATGAAAGGGCACATGGCCAACATACTAGGCATAAGCAAGCCTTAAGCAAAACATCCACAAAATATAGGAGTCTAAGCATGCTCCTAACACATAACAACAACATAAATCTGAAACTCAAATCCGTTGCTTGTCTATTACATCCATAGCTTAGAAATTCATACTTGATGATCAAAAGCGCAACTAGCACACTTGGAGGCCCTCTCCATGCACAAGCAACCCACGAACTACGGATCTACATTGTCGAACAAAAGATAGCGTAAGCATAAAGCTTAGTGAGGGTAAGCTCATAAAACAAACCTCGACAATGCATCATCCAAGCACGAGCACACAACCAAGGTAGAATGCATGATCTTACCTTCGAACCACATGAGTCAAATATAAATGATGCATGAACATAATATCAATACCATGCCATGCTCAACTAGTCCATAAACACAACATATGGAAACACATATATCAAACGTAATGGCAAACACATTCCACAATCCATATTGGCACCTAGCTATGACCTGGATACGCGGATAACCGTTGGAACTCATATCCAACAACACAACCATTACCTTACGGTGGGATTACAATCATCATCGTTTCACGCGGAGGGGATTCCACTCATCCTCACCCCCCATCGATGGGATTCCACTCATCACCGACTAACATATATATGAAGATTTTCGGGTGAACCCATACTCCATCTTGATGACTACCATCACCAAGACCACACATGCATTTCAACTCTCGTGTGCACACTAAACATCCTAATGATCGATCATTGTACCCAAGCATACTAGTGCCAATACTAACACATTTCATAAATCATCCTCACAACTTTTCTTACCAATTTCCGTGCTTAGCACGTACTCACCATAATTTACCATCATGCACAAACCACAATCCATAACCACATGCATCTAACAATGCATCAAATATCATGCCTCACCATACATGTATAACACAATATACATAACCACATTAATCACAGTTAATAGGAAACAAGAGGCATAACAAGCATTTAGAAGTTCAACCAAAGGTCTCCTAAACTAAGCTTGAGATTAGGCTACCACTCTAATTCCAACTCTAGGTGGGTTTACCAAGCCAAACCTAGGTCCACGCTTGAACCAACATTTGGAAACAAATTTAAACTAAGTTGAAATCATTAACCACTCACCGACTATTTCAAGCTCAACAACTCTAGCCGATCAAGCTCCCAACGTTCCGAATTCGATCCCGAAGCTTCACCAACACAAATCATCGCTTCTAAACATCCCAACACGATCAAAATAACCACAATTCAGTCCACAAATCAATGTAGCAAACCCGAAACACAAACCAAGCACAAGACATATGATTTCAAGGTAAAGAAGACTCAAAAAATGCCATTTTCGAGCAGCCCACAAGAACAACCTAAAACCATTGATTTCAACACTTATAACACTCCCAAAAGCTTCCAAAACAACCCCTAACTATCAACCAACCATCAGCTAACAATTTCCCACATCAAACACCCAAAAAACTCAACCTTTGAACTCTTTAAAACCTCTCTAATACCCAAATTCGTGAATCATTGTAAAACCTTGAAAATCAAGTATGTTGGACCTTTTAGATAGCAAACAACTTATATAACATCAACAAATCGAAAACTTGAGTTAAAGCTAATAAAGATGACATTTTTAATCCAAAACCTCAAAATACAAAACCATGAGCTTTAATGAAAAATAGAGGTATAAACTTGTAGAGGAAAGAGAGGACAAGTCAAATATGTTTTTACCTTTGAAAAATCACTAAAGATGAGGAAGAATGGTGATGGAATAGTAACTCAAGGGGAAGGGGAGTTTTTGTCGTGGAAAATGTAAAATGGGTGGGGAAGAAGATGAGCCAAAAGTTATTTTTAATGTTTGTTTTAAATTTGAAAGGCCAAAGACCATTTTACCCTTAATGAAATAAGGAATTTACAAAAGAAGGATATTCATGGCTATTTGGGCTTGTTTTGAAATAAGTCCAACAAAATTTATTTGTTTTGAAAACACGAGACCCAATGTAATATTTTACAGTGTTACACAAAGGCAGATTCTTTTCCCAAGAACCTTCGAAATCTATCACACAACATCTCAACGTATCCTCCAGCACCTGGATAACTCGCTCCGACTGTCCATCCGTTTGAGGATGATATGAAGTGCTGAAATTCAAACGTGTACCCAATGCCCGATTTAAACATTCCCAAAACCTTGTTGTATACCACGAATCCCTATTCAACACTATGGATTTAGGAACACTATGCAAACGCACAATCTCAGCAATATAAAACTCTGCTAACTTATCCAGCGTATACGTAGTATTCACAGCCAAGAAATGTGCACACTTCGTAAGACGATCCACAATCTCCCATACGGAGTTCTTCTTAGATGGTGTCAAAGGCAGACCATACACAAAATCAATCGTAATTCTTTCCCATTTCCGCTCTGGTATCCTCAAAGGCTGTAGCAGACCAGAAGGAAACTAATGCTCAGCTTTCACACGCTAGAAAACCATACACTTGCTTACAAAGTCAGCAACATCCTTTTTCAACCCCACCCAATAGTACTCATCCTTCAAAGCAGGATACATGTTAGTACTACTCGGGTGCATAGCAAAAGGACTGCTATGAGCTTCAGCCAAAATAGTGCACCTCAACTCAATATCTTCTGGCACCACTGTTCGACTTTTGAAACATAAAACTCCTGAACATGAGGCACCAACGAATCATCAAGCACATGCTTCTCCTTGATTAGTTATGTAACCCCCTTAGCCCGGTCTAGACGGTTGACCCGAACCAAGATGATTACATGGGGAAAATCGAAGCCAACTCGTTAAAGCCGACTCAGATTGACGACCCTTTTTTCTTTTTATCTTTTCTATATGTAAATTAAGTCCTATGTGATCACCAAATAGCATAGGAAAAACAAAACAACGATTGGAATTCGTTTAGGGGTTTGATTACACAAATTGGACATTTAGGGACCAAAATGTAAGTTCTGCGAATTACAAGGACTTTTCTGATTTTAAAGTTACCATTATTCAATTAGTCACATTCCATGCTTCTCTGTCAAGTTTCATCCTAAACTGACCAATCAAACACATCCAATTGCATACATGAAGATCAGGGACTAAAATGCAACATTTTGAAACTTCAAAAGATGCCATTAACTGAAATTAATGGTCGCGTATCGGTACGCCTAGGGACCGTATCGATACGCGGGGAGGCAGTGACCAAACTAGTTGAAAAGGTATCGATACGCTCTCCCGTGTATCGATACGCCCTTCAAACTTAGCCTACCCGTATCGAAACACTTTCCATCCGTACCAATACCCTTGTACAAAAAGGTACAAGTTTGGCTTATGCGTATCGATACGCAAGCCTGAGTATCATCCACATTTCGAGAGCATGTCAAAACATTTAGGGGCATCATCCACATTTCGAGAGCATGTAACACCCCAAATTTGGGCCTAGATGTTTTAGAGTCCGAGTCGGACCCGTCAGAAAGCGGTTCGAATCTTAAAGGGAGGTTTAGGGAACACCTAGTTCGCCATACTTTAAAAATATGGAAAAATATCTAAAAGTCCTCATTTTATATATGAAAGATTATGGTGAAATCAATTTTACAAAATAAGGTTTGGAAATACTACATTTCAGTGTAGTGACCAAATCACAGTTTTTATAAAGTTAAATAGTGATTGTTTTGTAAAGGATTGAAACTTTGAATCTTTAAGGAGCTAATTTTACCAAAATGTTTCTAATCAGATTTCTTCTTAATTTGGGTGATTTTATTAATGTTTTGATTAAAGAAAAACAAGGATTAATTAAAAGGAAACTACCTTTGACTTTTCACAACTACTTTACGGCAATTTTCCCTCCTTCCATTTTCTCTCAAATTCTTTTAAGCCAAACACTCTTTCTCCATCAATTGGTTGCTGATTTTCATCCCTTTTGATTGGATTTCAATTCCTTTTTGATTCCTAATCTTCTCCTCATCAAAACCTCTTGATTTTACATTGGATTTTCAAGAAAACTTGCCCAAATCAAGGAGAAATCAGCCATTAGAGGTAAGCTTCGTCCTTCTCCTCTAATGATCAGTTCTTTACTGAAATTCCCAAGTTATCAATCCTTTGTTAATGGTTTTTGAGTTGCTTTAATGTTAGAAACAAGAAATTATCTTAAAACTCAAGATTTTTGGAGAGATCTTGATGATTTTCATGCTTGATGGTTAGACTCTGTTTTGAGGTTGTTTTCTAATGTATTTTGGATGTTAATTGAAGTTATAAATGAGGTTTATATCAAAAAAATCCAGAATGGGCTTGGATTCCTAAGTTTTGCTTGCTAGAATGATGGTTTTTGGGGTGGTTTTTGGGTTCTGTTATAGCTGGAGGTATAAGGACGAGTTTTTGGTGCTTTTTGATGTTGATTGATGTTTAAAAATGATTAGAAGTGGTAAATCTTGGCTGGGCTTTGTTTTGGATGAGTTTGGAGGTGATTTCAGTTGTGTTTGGTAGCCGAAATGTGGTTTTTGAGTAGAGCAGCGAGTTTAGGTGTGTGGCTGATGATTTCAATGCATGATGATGCATTAATCCTTTGCTCTTATGTGTTATAAACAGGGGAGACATCTTCGGACACCTTTGGTGTTGATTCGGGAGCTTAGATAGCGTTTTGGCAAGCACGCAAAACGTAATCGGTGAGTGCGTATGGTTTTAGAAGTCCTTGAGGGACAAAGAATCAATGTTTGGGGATTTGGGAAAGGTTTAAAACACCTTCCTAAGTCCGGAAGTAAGTATTGGCTAGATTGCTCTCTTAAATGTGGTGGTTGCCCCTAAAATGCTTTTACATGCTCATGGTTTGAGATAGATAAATTCCTACTGTTTTTATGCATGATTTGTAGCAGGGGATGATGCTTGAAATGATTTCATGAGATAACATGTTGCATAGTTGAGATTTGAGCTTTTGTTTTAAAGCATGGCAAATCTTATGGTTTTGAAATGAGATGAGAATGATTTGGAAATGTTGCATGAAAAATAGTAGGTGAGATGATGATTTGACATAATATATTAGCATAGATGTTGAGATACTTACCGGATATAATTGATTGATCAATAGGATGAGAGTGCACTATAAACTAAAAATTTGTACGTGCTCTTTGGTTTAATCCAAAGGGAGAGAACCGATGATGGGCATTCCATCGGGTAGGACTTGGTGAAAAACCCAAGCTTTGTGGCGATGAGAGATTCCGACATGTGAGTACGGTGATGTGAAATTCCACCGGAAATTATGTTAATAGACGAGTGAGTACGGTGATGGTAGATGCCACCGGAAGTGTGTAGTAAGTTGTCCGCATATCCGAGTAATAATGAGATGTGAAATGTCAATATAATATATGAAAATGCTTTTGATTCACATGTACCTTTGATGAAATGATTTATGCTATTAGAAATGCATATGAGATTTGTATATGAAATGCTTTGGTGTACAAGCATGAGTGTTGCCTTGCCATGAGTTTTGCATTGGTTTAAATGCTTGAGATAGAATTGAGGTACATGTGTTTTCAAGGAGAAGTTACTTTGAATGGTTTTCAAGCATTAAATAGAATGAGCATGTTGTTTAAAAGCTTTTGAGAAAGTGTTTTCAAGAAATGCATTATTGTGTTGATTTTCTTTAGAGCATGCCTCACTAAGCAATTGTGCTTACGCTCCCTTTCACCAATAATGCAGATAATTGAGGTGTTTTCCGGCAGCAAGAATGTTAAGAACATCCAAGGAAGTACAAAGCTCATGTATGGTGATGTTTTTATACACTTTAGTTTTGATAAATGGCAATGGCAAACCAATGTTGTATTTGGGAGATATGTTTGAACTTCCTAAGTTTGTGGCATGTTTATGTTTGCATTTATGGGTTGTAAATGGTCTTAAATGTTTGGTTTGAGGTTTGGTTGCTTATATTGGTTTTGAGACTAGGGAGCATGCCTTTAGACTATGTGATCTTGTGTTTGATGCCATGCTCTTGTTAGAGAGTCTTAAATGTGTTCCTTTGTAGTAAAATGAGTTGCTGGTATGTTGAAGTGCTCCTTAAGGTATGCATGATTGGTTTAAAAGGTGAAAAACCAGCTATATCTGCTGTCACTGGGCAATGTGTATCGAAACACCCTCAATTGGTTCGAAACGGGGACCTGAAATGGTCATGGTGTTTTGAAACAGTTGAAGTTGTTTCAAAACAGTTTGGCTACTGGTGAAGGCTGTTTCGATACTGGTCTCGGAACATACCCGAGTACCGAAACGGTCAACACCGTTTCGATACGGGCGTTCCGGTACGGTGGATAGGCGTTCCGATACAGTTGACCGTTGGATGCTGATTTGAATTGTTTTGAGTTTCCATGCTTTACATTTTAGTCCTAAATGTTGTGGATGCAATTGCTTGAGCTTAGAATGTCTTTTTAAGTTGAAACCTGACAAAGAAGTATGTAACATGATTAATTTCATATGGGTAATCCTAAAATCAACAAAGTCCTTCTAATTTCCAAAAATTACAATTTGGTTCCTAAACGTGTAATTTAAGCAATTGAGTCCCTAAGTGTTATCCGATCGATGTGCCTTTCTCTTCCAAGATTCGTGAGTGCTCACCTAGGCTTAACATGCATCTAGACAAGATTAAAATTAAAAAAGGTCGTTAATCAAGGTTGACTTTCGGGTTGACTTTGGTTTTCCCTATGTAATCTTCGTAGTTCGGGTCAAGCGTCTAGGCCGGGCTAAGGGGTTACATTTGTTGGTATCAGAGCCAGGTTATCGAATAATTGGGGCTTGGTATGGGGTTGTTGTATGTGATTATGCATGATTGTGTCTTTTCAGTGAAAGTTTGATGTATGAACATTGATGTGTGATTCAATTGAGATGATTTTTTGATGCTATACTATGTTTGGAGTGTGGTTGGGGATCCCATTGCCATATCAAAACTAATGAGGAGAATTGTTTTCGAAAATGAGCCTGAGTACTTGGATTACTTACCTTGTTATGTCTAATTGTGTTTATTGCATTTTTGTCGGTGCAATGTTTTTATTATGGGACCACGTAGAGAGCTGAGAATCAATACTAGATCTATGGCTAATAATGAGAACGCGGAGAATACTGAGGATTTACCTCCTCCTCCCCCTTATGGACCACCTGGTGGTGGTGGAGCTGGGGCTGGTGCTGTTGGAGTTGGTGCTGGACCCGAGGTTGTTCAGGGGCAAGCTGCTCCTGACATGACCATGTTGATACAGGCTATTGTTGGAGCTTTCCAGGCAGCAGTAGCTGGAGCTCTTGGAGCTGCACCTCAAGATGGTGCTAATGTTAGATTACCGTTGGAGCGTCTCCGCAATCTAGGTGGGACTGAGTTCAGAGGTTTGTCACCGGAAGGATCTGAGTCTTGGTTGGAGAGCACCAAGAGGATTCTTGGTCACCTGAATTGCAATAATGTGCAAAAGTTGGGATGCATTGTGTCTCTATTGCATGGTGATGCTTATACATGGTGGACAACCACTATCTTCGGAATGAAGGACGATGAGGTGACTTGGACATTCTTCTTGAATGCGTTCAAGGGGAAATATCTGGGAGTTTGATACCTCGACGAGAAGAAGAGGTAGTTTATGTCTCTTATACAAGGGAACATGTCTGTAGCTGAATATGAGATTCAATTTATTCGCCTTAGCCAGTATGCACATGAGCTAATTCCTAGCAAGAGGGAAAGGTGCGAACGGTTCCGTTATGAGCTGGTAGCGGAAGTAAAGACCTATATGCTTGCAGCTGATTACATTGACTTCGATGTCTTGGTCACTAGAGCCAAGGATATTGAATTGAATCTTGGTTTGGCTAGCCGAGCAGGTGGATATAGCTCGGGAAAGTGAGCTGCAGAATGCGATTATGGTAGAGATCGCAACAAGAGACATAAAGATAGGAAGTCGCACTATGATGCTAGACGTGGGGGTGGTAACCCTGGTAGAGGTCAGCAAGGACCTACTGCTGTCTTGAGGACTCCTAAGTGTAACCATTGTGGAAACTGAGGGCATATGAAGAAAGATTATCCTCAGCCGTTGAGATAGGGACAGGCTCCGATGAGAGCAGCTGAGCCACAGAGAGGTCGTGGGCGCGGCCGTGTTAATTTTCAGCGTAGGGATGATGGTGGAAGGAACGTAATGCATGTTATGGCTGTCCAACCTGAGGGTGGTGGTCAGGCTCGAGTGTATGCCCATCGTGAGGGAAGGAATGACACGTACGTGATCGCAGGTACCTTTACTGTGCAATCCTTGTTATTACTTTCTTTGATTGATTATGGATCTACACACTCGTACATATTGCGTTAACATGCTCAAATACTTGGTTTACCTATTGAGTCTTTGGATGCCGGTATGTGTGTGACTAGTTCCTTTGGTGAGACGGTTGTAACAAGAAAGTTGTATTGGAGATGTCCCTTGAAGGTGCAAAATCATGTTTTTCTTGTTGATCTCATGGAATTGCCATTCTATGGTTTTGATGAAATCCTTGGCATGGATTGGCTTGTTGAGCATAGAGCAGTTGTGGATTATGAAAGCAAGCGAGTTTCGTTGAAACTTGCGGATGATTATGAAGTGGTGGTGGTGGGAGAAAATGTGAAGTTTCTTGCCAATGTGGTGTCTACATTGGAAGCGAGCCGGATGTTGCGGCAAGGATGTGAAGCTTACCTAACTTTTGTTGTGAATCCTAGTTCAAAGGAGGTGCGCGTTCAGGATATAAGAACCGTGTGTGAGATCCCTAGAGTGTTTCTGGAGGAATTACCTGGTTTGCCGCCTAGTTGAGAGGTTGAGTTTGGAATTGAGCTGTATGAGAACACAACTCCAGTGTCCATTGCTCCCTATCGCATGGCACCCAAAGAGTTGAAGGAGTTGAAGACGCAACTTCAGGAGTTGCTTGACCATGGCTTCATTCGGCCTAGTGTGTCACCTTGGGTTGCACCGGTCTTGTTTGTGAAAAAGAAGGATGGCACGATGAGAATGTGCATCGACTATCGTCAGCTGAATAAGTTGACCGTCAAGAACAAGTATCTTTTGCCGAGGATTGATGATCTTTTTTATCAGTTTCGGGGAGTGGCTGTGTTTTCAAAGATTGATCTGAGGTCAGGGTACTAACAGTTAAAGGTGAAAGATGTGGATGTGCCGAAAACAGCCTTTAGAACGAGGTATGGGCTTTTTGAGTTCCTTGTAATGCCGTTTGGCTTGACGAATGCTCTTGCTGCTTTCATGGACATGATGAATAGGGTGTTCCATGAATTATTGGACAAGTTCGTTGTGGTGTTCATCGACGACATCCTTGTGTACTCTCGTACTGAGGAGGAGCATGAAGGCCATTTTAGAATTGTTTTGCAAGCGCTGTTGGAAAATCAGCTTTATGCTAAGTTGAGAAAATGTGAGTTTTGGCTAAAGAAAGTTGTTTTCCTAGGTCATATGGTTTTGGCTGAAGGGATTCGAGTTGATCCTCAGGAGGTTGAGGCGGTGATGAATTGGAAGCCTCCTAAGTCTGTTCATGAAGTTCGTAGTTTCCTTGGGTTGGCAGGATACAATCGGAGGTTCGTGGATGGATTTTCTAAGATTGCTGCCCCTTTGACGAACTTGTTGCAAAAAGATGTTAAGTATGAGTGGACGGAAGTGAGACAGCAAGCTTTTGAGAAGCTTAAAGTAGCTTTGACGCAAGCTCCTATCTTGGTTCAACCTGAATCAGGGAAAGAGTTTGTGGTGTATAGTGACGCATCCTATGATGGTTTGGGGTGTGTGTTAATGCAAGAGGGTAAGGTGGTGGTTTATGCCTCGCGACAATTGAAAGTGCATGAGCGCAATTATCCTATGCATGATATTGAGTTAGCTGCGGTGGTTTTTGCTCTGAAGATCTGAAGACATTATCTTTATGGTGAGAAGTGTATTGTGTACACGGATCACAAGAGTTTGAAGTATTTGATGTCTTAGAAAGAGATGAATCTTAGGCAACGACGATGGGTGGAGTTGCTTAAGGATTATGATCTAACGATCGAGTATCACCCGGGAAAGGCCAATGTTGTGGTTGATGCTTAGAGCAGGAAAGTGGCGGTGGAGTTAAGGGCGATGTTTGCTAGCTTGAGCATATCGCGGGATGGGGGTCTTGTTGCTGAATTGCAAGTGAAACCATCTCTAGTTTAGTTGATAAAGGATAAGCAGTTGTTGGATGATTTTTTGGTGCCACATGTTCAGGATACTGCTGAGGATAGACCATCGGATTTCTGTTTTAATGATGATGGTGTTCTATGTTTTGGAAGTCGGGTAGTGGTGCCAAATGATGTTGAGTTGAGGCGTACTATTCTGGCCGAAGCTCATAGTAGTCCTTTTTTTATGCACCCTGGTAGTACAAAGATGTACCGTGATCTTAAGGATGAGTACTACTGGGTGGGTTTGAAGAAAGATGTCGCTGAGTATGTGAGCAAGTGCATGGTTTGTCAGCGGGATAAGGCTGAGCATCAGTTTCCTTCGGGGTTGTTGCAGCCGTTGAGGATCCCTGAATGGAAATGGGAGAGTATCACCATGGACTTTGTGTCTGTTTTTACTCTAACGCCATCAAAGAAGAATTTTGTTTGGGTGATTGTGGATCGCCTTACGAAGTGTGCGCATTTCTTACATGTGCATACTACGTACACCTTGGATAAGCTTGCAGAGTTGTACATTGCTAAGATTGTACGTTTGCATGGCGTACCAAAATCTATTGTGTCAGATAGAGATCAGAGGTTCACTGCAAGGTTTTGGGAGTGTTTACATCAAGCATTGTGTACGCGGCTGAATTTCAGTACTTCTTATCATCCGCAGACGGATGGGCAGTCGGAGCGTGTTATTCAAGTGCTTGAGGATATGTTGAGGTGCTGTGTTATTGAGTTTCAAGGCTCTTGGGAGAAGCACTTGCCTTTGGTAGAGTTCGCTTATAATAATAGTTACCATGCAAGTATTCAAATGGCACCTTATGAAGCTTTGTACGGGAGGAAGTGCAGAACTCCTCTTTGCTGGGCTGAAACGGGACAAAAGTTGGTTTCGATGCCGACTTTGTTGAAATGAACCACCGAGAAGGTGAAGCTCATTTGTGAGCGGTTGAAGGCAGCATCGGATCAGCAAAATTCTTATGCGGATTTGAAGCGTAAGGAGATAGAATTTGCGGCAGGTGACCGTGTGTTCTTGAAAGTTTAACCTTGGAAGAAGGTGATGAGATTTGGCCGGAAGGGAAAGCTGAGCCCCAGGTACATTGGACCATACTAGGTGATGGAACGTGTGGGTCCTGTTGCTTATAAGCTGAGGCTACCACAAGAGCTAGAAAGGATACATAATGTGTTTCATGTATCCATGCTACGGAGGTATAGATCAGACAGTAAGGTTCTCTGTGGTAAGACCATTGAGCTGGTTAAGCTGTTGTGGAGACATCGTGGTGTTGAGGAAGCCACGTGGGAAAGAAGGGAAGATATGAAGAAGCAGTTTCCTTACCTTTTTCCTCTAGGTAAATTTCGAGGATGAAATTTCTTAAGAGGGGGAGAGTTGTAACACCCAAAATTTGGGCCTAGATGTTTTAGAGTCCGAGTCGGACCGGCCAGAAAATGGTTCGAATCTTAAAGGGAGATTTAGGGAACACCTAGTTCGGGATGCTTTAAAAATATGGAAAAATATCTAAAAATCCTCATTTAATATATGAAAAATTATGGTGAAATCAATTTTACATAATAAGGTTTGGAAATACTACATTTCGGTGTAGTGACCAAATCGCAATGTTTACAAAGTTAAATAGTGACTGTTTTGTAAAGGATTGACACTTTGAATCTTTAAGGAGCTAATTTTACCAAAATGTTTTTAATCAGATTTCTTCTTAATTTGGGTGATTTTATTATTGTTTTGATTAAAGAAAAACATGATTAATTAAAAGGAAACTATCTTTGACTTTTCATAACTACTTTACGTCAATTTTCCCTCCTTCCATTTTCTCTCAAATTCTTTTCAGCCAAACACTCTTTCTCCTTCAATTGGTTGCTGATTTTCATCCCTTTTGATTGGATTTCAATTCCTTTTTGATTCCTAATCTTCTCATCATTAAAACCTCTTGATTTTACATTGGATTTTCAAGAAAACTTGCCCAAATCAAGGAGAAATCAGCCATTAACGGTAAGCTTCGCCCTTCTCCTCTAATGATCAGTTCTTTACTGAAATTCCCAAGTTATCAATCCTTTGTTAATGATTTTTGAGTTGCTTTAATGTTAGAAACAAAAAATTGTCTTAAAACTCAAGATTTTTGGAGAGATCTTGATGATTTTCGTGCTTAATGGTTAGGCTCTGTTTTGAGGTTGTTTTCTAATGTATTTTGGTTGTTAATTGAAGTTATAAATGAGGATTTATCAAACAAATCTCGAATGGGCTTGGATTCCTAAGTTTTGCTTGCTAGACTGATGGTTTTTGGGGTGGTTTTTGGGTTCTGTTATAGCTGGAGGTATAAGGACGAGTTTGTGGTAATTTTTTATGTTGATTGAAGTTTAGAAATGATTAGAAGTGGTAGATCTTGGCTGGGCTTTGTTTTGGATGAGTTTGGAGGTGATTTCGGTTGTGTTTGGTAGCCGAAATGTGGTTTTTGAGTAGAGCAGCGAGTTTAGGAGTGTGGCTGATGATTTTAATGCATGATGATGCATTAATCCTCTACTCTTATGTTTTATAAACAGGGGAGACATCTTCGGACGCCTTTGGTGTTGATTCGGGAGCTTTGATAGCGTTTCAGCAAGCACGCAAAACGTAATCGGTGAGTGCGTATGGTTTTAGAAGTCCTTGAGGGACAAAGAATCAAGGTTTGGGGATTTAGGAAAGGTTTGAAACACCTTTCTAAGTCCGGAAGTAAGTATTGGCTAGATTGCTCTCTTAAATGTGGTGGTTGCCCCGAAAATGCTTTTACATGCTCATGGTTTGAGATAGATAAATTTCTACTTTTTTATGCATGATTTGTAGCATGAGATGATTCTTGAAATGATTTCATGAGATAACATGTTTCATAGTTGAGATTTGAGCTTTTGTTTTAAAGCATGACAAATGTTATGGTTTTGAAATGAGATGAGAATAATTTGGAAATGTTGCATGAAAAACGGTAGGTGAGATGATGATTTGACATAATATATTGGCATGGATGTTGAGATACTTACCGGATATAATTGATCGATCAATAGGATGAGAGTGCACTATAAACTAAAAATTCATATATGCTCTTTGGTTTAATCTAAAGGGAGAGAACCGATGATGGGCATTCCATCGGGTAGGACTTGGTGAAATACCCAAGCTTTGTGGTGATGAGAGATTCTGCCATGTGAGTACGGTGATGTGAGATTCCACAGGAAATTATGTTACTAGACGAGTGAGTACGATGATGGTAGATGCCACCGGAAGTGTCTAGTGAGTTTTCCGCATATCCGAGTAATAATGAGATGTGAAATGCCAATATAATATATGAAAATGCTATTGATTCGCATGTACCTTTGATGAAATGATTTATGCTATGAGAAATGCATATGAGATTTGTATATGAAATGCTTTGGTGTACAAGCATGAGTGTGGCCTTGCCATGAGTTTTGTATTGGTTTAAATGCATGAGATAGGATTGAGGTACATGTGTTTTCAAGGAGAAGTTGCTTTGAATGGTTTTCAAGCATGAGATAGAATGAGCATGTTGTTTAAAAGCTTTTGAGAAAGTGTTTTCAAGAAATGCATTATTGTGTTGATTTTCTTTAGAGCATGCCTCACTAAGAAATTGTGCTTACGCTCCATTTCACCAATAATGCAGATAATTGAGGTGTTTTCGGGCAGCAAAAAGGTTAAGAACATCCAAGGAAGTACAAAGCTCATGTATAGTGATGTTTTTATACACTTTAGTTTTGATAAATGGCAATGGGAAACCAAGGTTGTATTTGGGAGATATGTTTGAACTTCCTAAGTTTGTGGCATGTTTATGTTGGCATTTATAGGTTGTTAATGGTCTTAAATGTTTGGTTTGAGGTTTGGTTGCTTATATTAGTTTTAAGACTCGGGAGCATGCCTTTAGACTATGTGATCTTGTGTTTGATGACATGATCTTGTTAGAGTGTCTTAAATGTGTTCCTTTGTAGTAAAATGTGTTGTTGGTATGTTGAAGTGCTCCTTAAGGAATGCATGATTGGTTTAAAAGGTGAAAAAGCAGCTATATCTGATGTCACTGGGCAATATGTATCGAAACACCCTCAATTGTTTCGAAACGGGGACCTGAAATGGTCATGGTGTTTCGAAATGGTTGAAGCTGTTTCGAAATAGTTTGGCTACTAGTGAAACCTGTTTCGATACTAGTCTCGGAACATACCCGAGTATCGAAACGGTCAACACCATTTCGATACGGGCGTTCCGGTACGGTGGATAGGCGTTCCGATAGAGTTGATCGTTGGATGCTGATTTGAATTGTTTTGAGTTTCCATGCTTTACATTTTAGTCCTAAATGTTGTGGATGCAATTGCTTGAGCTTGGAATGTCTCTTTAAGCTGAAACTTGATAAAGAAGTATGTAACATGATTAATTTCATATGGGTAATCCTAAAATCAGCAAAGTCCTTCTAATTTCCAAAAATTACAATTTGGTCCCTAAACGCGTAATTTAAGCAATTGAGTCCCTAAGTGTTATCCGATCGATGTGCCTTTCTCTTCCAGGATTCGTGAGTGCTCACCTAGGTTTAACATGCATCTAGACAATATTAAAATTAAAAAAAGGTCGTTAATCAAGGTTGACTTTCAGGTTGACTTTGGTTTTCCCCGTGTAATCTTCGTAGTTCGGGTCAAGTGTCTAGGCTGGGCTAAGGGGGTTACAGAGCATATCTAAACATACTTACTTCCAGACTTAGGATGGTGTTTCAAACCAATCCTAAATCCCCAAAACTTGTTCTCTTGTCCCTCAAGGACGTCTAAAACCATTTCCACTCTCCGAAAACGTTTTGCTTGCTTGCCGAAACGATTTCTAAGCTTCCGGCACTTTGGGATCAACACTAAACGCGTCCGAAGATGTCTCCCATGTTCATTACACATAAGAGCATAGGATTAATGCACCATCATGCATTAAAATCACCAGCCACTCATTCAAACTCGCTACTCTACTCAAAACTAGCATTTCGGATATCTGAAATAACCGAAACCACCTCCAAACTTTCTCAAATCAAAGCCCAGCCAAGATCTATCAATTCTAACCTTTTCTAACCCTCAATCAACATAAAAAATCAACATAAACACGACCTTAGGCCTCCAGCAATAGTATATCACCAAAATCACTTCAAAAACCACAAATCTAGCATCTCAAACTTAAGAAACCAAACTATTCGGGATTAATTTGTTAAAACCTCAATCTCAACATCAAATAACATCCAAAATATGTTAGAATTCAACCTCAAATCGGAGCTTATCATAGAAATATGAAAATCACCAAGATCTCATCAAGAATCTTGATTTTAACTACTATTTCATGTTTATAACATTAAAACAACTCAAAAATCATTAATAAAGGATTGATAACTTGGGAATTTCAATAAAAAACTGATCATCAGAGGAGAAGGATGAAGCTTACCTCTAATGGTTGATCTCTCCTTAATTTGGGCAAATTTCCTTGAAAATCCAAAGCAAAATCAAAAGGATTTTGATGAAACAAAGATAGGAAATCTTTTGGAAGATGAAATCTCAGCAAACAAGATGGAAATCATAGTTTCTTTGATGACAGAAAAGTGTTTGGCTGATTGGAAGTTGAGAGAAAATGAAAAGAGAGAAAACAAACGTAAAGTTGGTTATGAAAAGTCAACCTTTGATTTTTTAATTCCCTTTTTATTTCTTTAATAAAATCATTATTAAAAGCTCACAAATTAAAGAGAAATTTGATAGAAAACAAATGGTAAAATTAGCTCCTTAAAGATTCAAAGTTTCAATCCTTTACAAAACAGTCACTAGCCAACTTTTGCAAAAACTCTATTTTGGTCACTATACCAAAATGTAATATTTCCAAAGCTTATTTTGTAAAATTGTTTTCACCATAATCATTAATATAATAAATTAGGATTTTTAGATATTTTTCTATATTTTTAAAACATCTCGAACTAGGTTTTTCCTAAATCAACCTCAAGGGTTCGAACCGTTCCAACTGGACCGATTCAATGTCTAAAACATCTAGGCCCAAAACCAGGGCGTTGCAACTCTCCCCCACTTAATAAATTTCGTCCTCGAAATTTACTTGGTGGAAAAAGGTAAGGAAACTACTTCTTCATGTCATCCTTCCATTCCCACGTAGCTTCTTCAACACCACGATGTCTCCCTAGGACCTTGACCAGCTCGATGGTCTTACCTCGGAGAACCTTGCTATCCGTATCCAGAATCTCAACGGGCTCCTCATCATATGTTAAGTATGGATTCAACTCAACCTCTTCTACAAGCATAACATGCGACGGATCCGATCTAATACCTCCGAAGCATGGATACATGGAACACATTATATATCTTTTTTAACTCTGAAGGCAGTCTCAACTTGTAAGAAATAGGACCCACACATTCTATCACCTCATATGGCCCAATGAACCTCGGACTCAATTTGACCTTCCGACCAAATCTCATCACCTTCTTCCAAGGTGAAACTTTCAGAAACACACGTTCGCCAACTACGAACTCTATCTCCTTACGCTTCAAATCCGCATAAGACTTTTGTCGGTCTGATGCTGCCTTCAAATGCTCACAAATGAGCTTCACCTTCTCGATGGTTCATTTCAACAAATCTGGCATCGAAATTAACTTTTGCCCCATTTCATCCCAACAAAGGGAAGTTCTACACTTCCTCCCATATAAAGCCTCGTATGGTGCCATCTGAATGCTTGCCTAATAACTATTATTATAAGCAAACTCAACCAAAGGCAAGTGCTTCTCCCAAGAACCTTGAAACTCAATAACGCAGAACCTCAACATATCCTCAAGCACTTGGATAACACGCTCCAACTGTCCATCCGTCTATGGATGATAAGAAGTACTGAAATTCAACCGTGTACCCAAGGCTTGATGCAGACATACCCAAAACCTCGACGTGAACCTCGGATCTCTATCTGACACTATATATTTTGGCACACCGTGCAAACACACAATCTCACCAACGTACAACTCAGCTAGCTTATCCAAGGTATACGTAGTATGCACAGGCAAGAAATGTGCGCACTTTGTAAGGTGATCCACAATCACCCAAACAAAGTTCTTTTTCGATGGCGAAAAAGGCAAACCAGACACGAAATCCATGGTAATCCTCTCCCACTTCCATTCTGAGATTCTCAATGGCTTCAATAACCCAGAAGGAACCTGATGTTCAGCCTTAACCTGCTGACAAACCATACATTTGCTAACGAACTCGGAAACATCTTTATTTAATCCCACCCAATAGTACTCATCCTACAAATCACGATACATTTTCGTACTACCAGGGTGCATAACGAAATGAATACTATGAGCTTCAGTCAGAATAATGCGCCTCAACTCAACATCATTCGGCACCACTATTCGACTTCCAAAGCATAGAACACCATCATCGTTGAAACTGAAGTCTGAAAGCCTACATTCCGCAATATCCTGAACATGAAGTACAAATGAATCATCAAGCAATTGTTTATCCTTTATTAACTGAACCAAAGATGGTTTCACTTGCAACTCAGCAACAAGGCCACTATCTTGTGATATGCTTAAGCAAGCAAACATCGCCCTCAACTCTACAGCCACTTTCCTGCTCAAAGCATCGGCCACAACAATGGCCTTCCCAGGATGATACTCTATCGTTAGGTCATAATCCTTAAGCAACTCCACCCAACGTCGTTGCCTAAGATTCAACTCCTTCTGAGACATAAGATACTTCAAACTCTTATGATCCGTGTACATAATACACTTTTCACCATATAGGTAATGCCTTCAAATCTTTAAAGCGAACACCACCGTCGCTAACTCAATATCATGCGTGGGATAGTTAGGCTCATACACATTCAACTACTGCGATGCATAAGCTACTACCCTACCTTTCTGCATCAACACACGCCCCAAACCAACATAGGATGCGTCACTAAACACTACAAACTCTTTTCTAGATTTTGGTTGAACCAAGATAGGAGCTTGCGTCAATGCTTCCTTTAGCTTCTCAAAAGCTTGTTGTCTCGCTTCCATCCACTCAAACTTAACATCCTTCTGCAACAATTTCGTCAAAGGAGCATCAATCTTGGAAAATCCATCCACAAATATTCGGTAGTATCCCGCCAAACCAAGGAAACTACGAACTTCATGAATAGACCTATGAGGCTTCCAATTCACCACTGTCGCAATCTTCTGAGGATCAACACGGATTCCCTCGGCCGAAACCACATGACCAAGAAAAACAACTTCCTTCAACCAAAACTCAAATTTACCCAACTTAGCATAAAGTTGATTCTCTAGCAACACCTGCAGAAGAATCCTCAAATGTTCCTCGTGCTCCTCCTCGGTACGAGAGTACACAAGGATGTCATCGATGAACACCACAACAAACTTATCCAATAACTCGTGAAATACCTTGTTCATCATATCCATGAATGCAGCAAGAGCATTCGTCAAACCAAAAGGCATCACCAGGAAATCATAATGCCTATACCTAGTCCGAAAAGCTGTTTTTGGCACATTCACATCCTTAACCTTCAATTGATAGTACCCAAACCTTAAATCTGTTGGAGTATGCCCAAAGAAAAATCATATGATGATTGAATAGACATACTATATTACTATATTTATCAAGTAATGGCATTGCCGTTATTATCATTTAGTATGTTTCTGTGCATTAAACTAACAATTGGATAATAATGTCCATACAATAATACGATTATTGTTAAATAGGATCCTTAGTCGAATATTATTACGGGGTATAGACAGTGATAATATATAAATAATAATATGTGGTTGATTGATAACAAGTGTCGTCATTGACATAGAGATGTCAAAATAAACACATATGTATTTGTTAGAGAACAACATACTGGATTAACCCGCTATGAGCATGTTTCTTGGGTAGTTATGTGACAGTCACAACATTGCTCATGATAAACATATGTATAATCCTCAGACTTGAGATCAACATGATTTCAACATAAAGATTTACGTATTTTGACATAGTCAAACGTGTGTCGTAACTGACTACATTATAAAGACTGATGATTGGATACGTAATGACCTATGTAGTGAAATATGGTTGATTAAGAAAGGATTTGTCCCTCCTACATAATGGGAGAAATATCTTCGGCCACTTGATTGAGTGAGATTAGAAAATGCATGGTCATACTCGAACATTATGATATGAGATATCATAGAGATTCGTTTATCATAATTTACTCAAGACATCAAGAAACACTAGATGGACAACGCAAGTGTGACTAACCAATGACTTGTGTTCATCAAAGATATAAAGGACAAAAGGATGAAATACATAAAGGAAGTTTATTCAGGAATTAGGAAAGTCAAACCATGACTTCATGCAACTTAGGTAGCAATGATGTATTTCTAGATGCCACTCATTGTTTGTAAAATTAGAACAGTTCTAATTTTGCTGCTAACGTTGCATGAACCTACAAGGGTCACACCCTTCGAATGAAACGAACAAAAAATTGGAAACCATACTCCCTATTTTAGGGAGGTTGCTAAAAATCCCCAATGGGAATGGGGAAATCGGCAACACCCTTAAATGGGAATAATATTGGATAAATATTGTATTTATCAAATATTATTTAGAGTATGGAAAACATTTAGAGACTTAAATATTATAGAATAATATTCTAGAAATTTAAATATATATTTGGAATTTATATAATGTATATTTAATTTCAAGTTTATGTGGAATTAGATTCCACATAATTAAAAATATATATTTAAATATATTTAAATCGAAGTAAAGATAGAATGAGATTCTATATAATATATATATTATATATATATTTGGATTAAATATAATGTATATTTAAATCCATGTTTTATGTAGAATAAGATTCTACATAATTAAATATATATATATATATATCATTTAATATTATTAAATATAATGTATATTTAATATAAACCAATTTCAAGTAGAATTAGATTCTATGAATTTTGGTTGAACTTGGATTTAAGGAATTCAACTAGAATTAAGTCTCTGAATACTATTTAAAGGGACAAGGGCTAGCAACCAAATCATCCCTCTTCCTCCTCTTGAAGATTTCGACAACACCCCTAGGGATTCCCTACTAGAATTCGACATATCCCAGAAAGCTCTCTGAGAAGTTGTTCGATATTTTTCTGGTGTTCCTCTTGCGCCCTGGAAAATACCTGGTGATTTCCTAGTTCGAATCCAAGTCCCGGTAGAACCCCTGGTCGATTTCATACTCCCTCAGGAATCCCTAGAGGGATTTCGACTTCTCCCTGGAAGGTGTTCAAACCTGTCGAAATTTATCCCTAAGTGTTAGGGAGGCGGAAACTTTGTTCGTTTTGTTTGGGTGGACTCCGTAGAGGTCGTTGCAAACCTGTGACGATTCCGGTTTTACTTGACGTGGTTATTTCGACATATCGTCGGTTTTCCAGTTTCCAGAGTTTTAAAAGGTAACTCTTCATCTTTTTACCCCAGATTCATTATTGTACATGGATCCTGGTTGGATTACGTCAGATTAATTTTTCCGTTGCGCCACAGGGCGTGCCGACGTGACCCAACAGTGGTATTAGAGCCACTTGTATCATAGGAATTCGGACTTAAATTCTTGGGTGATGTTTATGTATGAGATGCATGTTGTTTGATTCAATTTAGATATTTATCGTTTATCGTATCACACCTAATAAAGACTTATTTCAATTATCACTAAATAATTAAGAGTTCATCATAACTATGTTAGGTTGTTTCAATGTTAAATGTTAACATGTTGAGACTAATAGTTAGTCTAGAGAACAAGTAGTTGTTCGTAGTTTCATAGATTTATGAAATCTCTGAAAGGGCTTCTAATTTGATAAAAGTTATCAAACTATCTTTCACGGTGAATCCATAAGAGTAATGGTTAGACGTTACGAAAATGCATGTCTAGGACTGGCATCATCAAAAACCTGGTACTTAAGTGTGCCTAGTGCGCCACCTCTCTTTCATGTTGACCTACCTGGTGCATTTGTTCGTTAACGCAAATGGTTTATGAAACCTCGTGATCCTTCTTTGGCCCATTAACCGCAACATAGGGATAATCAGTTTAAAACACCGTAAGCACGTCGTTACTTTGTTCGCACGATGTTTGAAATGCATGTTAGATTGCACGGTGTTTGTTTTGCATGGTTATAGCCCATAGCCTTTATAGTTTTGGTTTTTATAAATACGGCCTGCGTGTCGTGCCTTTCTCTATCTTCTATTGTACTTCTCTTGTCATCTCACTCCCTCGCATGTAACGCGAGTTTCTGAAAATTGTAAATACTCATGAAGATAAAGCAAGGACCAAGGTAGCAGCGTGGTGGGCCTTCCCTGGTGGACCAGGCGTTTCAAAAGCAGATTCTATCTTCAGTAGAATGGTCCTCTCATTGGCTTGGGATGGGTCGCTTTAGGTTAAGAAGGGCTATAATCATTGCATATTTATTTACCGCTAATATTTACCTTGTATGTGATGCAATGGATGTTTTATAAGCATGATTAAACATAGTTCTATTGATAGGATCAATGTTAAAATGATGAGAAAATTAAGTAAATCCCTCACTATAATTCTAAGTCTGTTTTAACCATCCAATATTTACCCTCGTTAAAGCTTCAACCGATATAATGCGAGCTTTGCCAAAGCAATGTCACGTTTATCTATCTTAGTTAAACGCGAAGAATAAGCTAGTGATATTCGCCGGTTGAGATATTGGTACTGACTTAGCTGGGTTGTTCTAATAGGATTAGAAAACCTAGTGGTTAAAAGTTTTGGATAATCATAAGATGATTTAAAGAACAAGAGTTGTTCGCCAAAAGATGAGGAATTACATGAGATGTAATTAGTAAGGTGTTACTTACCTAAATAACCATTTCCTAAAAGACTGGCCAAAGCTGATTTAGGAATGGTGAAATACGGATCCTCACTCACTAGAAATACGGATCCTCACTCACTATTTTGAAGAAAATAGTGGGAGTAAATTTATAGTAAAGACCTATCTATAAATTTTAAAATTTAGTAAAACTTATGTAACATATTTTATTTGTTGTAGAATTAATGGCAAATAATACTCTATCTCTGCGATCTATCCTTGAGAAGGATAAGCTCAATGGCATAAACTTCTTTGACTGGTTCCAAAATTTGAGAATTGTTCTCAAACAGGAAAAGAAGGAATACGTCATTGAAGAACCTGTTCATGATGAACCGGTTGCCACTGCTTCCAGAGCTGACAAAGACAAGTTTAAGAAACACATGGACGACATGCTGGATGTCGGTTGTCTTATGCTTGCCTCCATGACCCCTGAGCTTCAGAAGCAACATGAGGACATGGTAGCTTACAATATGATTCAAAATCTCAAGGAGATTTATGCAGGACAAGCTCGTTAAGAGAGGTACGAAACCTCTAAAGCTCTGTTTCAATGCAAGATGAGTGAGGGATCTCCCGTAGGAGCTCACATCATTAAAATGATGGGCTACATCCAAACGTTGGAGAAGCTCGGCTTTCCGCTGAAAGACGAATTAGCTACTGATGTCATCCTGCAATCGTTGCCGGATAGTTTCAATCAGTTCGTCCTTAATTTCAATATGAATGAAATTAACAAGACGGTGCCACAGTTGTTCGGCATGTTGAGAAGTGTTGAAATCAACCTGAAGAAGGTAGGACCTAAACCTATTCTGATGGTCTGCAAGGGCAAGAAGAAAGGTAAATCGGTAGCAAAGTCTAAAGGTGATGGTAAGACCAACACCGATGGAAAGGGGGCATTGAAATCTGAGAAGGGAGTCAAGAAGGATGAAAATGTTTCCATTGCGGCAAGACCGGACATTGGAAGAGAAACTTCCTCACACACCTACAAGAAGTCAAGAAAGCAAAAACGAGTGAGGCATCAACCTCAGAGGCTTCTAAAGAGAAGGCATCAGAATAGACATGGACCTGCGAATGGAATAAAGCAAGAGTTGCTACATCATCCATTAGGACATGTGTTTTTGCTTAAATAGATTTGTTTTAGTTTCTAAGATTATTATTTTGTGCCTAAGTTTTAGTTATCTTGTAAGGACAAGATATTTTTAATTTTGAGATTATTTAAATAAATGTTATTCTTTTAATCTCTTATGGCACAACGAATCAATGAATCAAATCAATAATATTTATAAGATAAATAAAACAAATGACTAATCTCAAACTCATAAAAAGTATTAAGGTAATTTGATGAGATCAAATTCAAGAATATTTAAAGTTTGATGAACTTTCAAAGAATATGGGATTGTCCCATAATTAAATCCCACAAGTGGAACGAAAAGTCTTTGAAAGAGAATCAAATATGTTAGACATGTTTTGATTCAGAACAAGTCATTTTCGACTTCTTTACACACTAGAAAAACAACTCTCAAACTTAATCGTTATCCTAACGAGAACAAAGCGTTTGTTTCTCAAATAAGAGTTTATCTTGAAAGAGATTAATTTCACAAAGGGATATTATTTCTTCAACTTTAACGAGAACAAAATATTTGTTGCTCAAACGATAGTTTATCTCGAAAGAGAATACTTATCACAAAATATTTGTTGCTCAAACGATAGTTTCTCTCGAAATAGATTACCTCTCACAAAAGAAAAAAAATGGAATTTGGAATGTGAAGAAATCTTAGACAACAAATTTATGAACCAAAGATTGAGAATGTTCAACAAATGATCAAGGAACATTGGAACAAAACACAACCATTGTGTTGATCCTTAAGAGAATACCATATACTTGAGAAATATGTATTTCTCACTAGATGTACATGGAAACACTCTTCTTTTCGGATCAAGATAAAGACTAGGTCTTATCAGAAAGCAATGGTGAGCAAAAAATTCGAGAAATGAATAAGAGCCATGAGATATGAGATGGAATCCATGTCTAAAACCAAGTATAGACTTTGGTTACCTAAAAGGGTAAAACCTAAGAGGTATGGATGAGTTTTTAAAAAAAGGAAAAACCGACATGGATGATAAAACATACAAAGGATGATTCGTCGCTAAAAGTTTCGACAAACTTCATAGTATAGACTATGATAAAGCATCTTCCTTGTAGCTATGTTTAATCCATCTTAATCTCACTTGCAAGTAGTTACATACAATGATTATGGAATCAAATAAAGGAATGTCAAAACCACTTTCCTAAGGGAAAACTTGAAGCAAATGTGTACATGACACATTCAGAAGGTTTTGTCACTCCACTAAACACTTGGAAGGTATGTAAGCTACAAAGGTCTATCCGTAGACTAAGGCAAGCTTCTCGAAGTTGGGATATTCGTTTCAGAAGATACAATCAAAAGGTTTGGTTTATCTAGAAACAAAGGGGAGTCTTGTTTTCGAAAGAGCTAGTGGGAGCATTGTTACTTTCCTAAGTATTGTATGTAGATGACATACTCATCAAAAAGGAACTAAAGATCGCAATCCGTTTTGCATTTTAGCAACATGAGACAGTATCTAACTCTACAACATAGGTTGAATGTATTACAGTTGACGTAGCAATAAAGAAGGATGTTTGGATCTAAAGGGTTCACTTTTGAACTAAGGGTTGTTCTAGCATATTAGATGCTACATAACTCTGTTATAATGGAACCTTTGCGTAAGCAAATAAAACCCAGATCTCATCAATAAATCCAAACATATTCTAAAGTGCTTACATCTTGAAGATGTGAAAGTATGCAACATATGCACAAAGTTGATAACTTTGTAAACTCCCTGACAAAGCTTTTGACACAACATAAGCATGTCAGTTACACTAAGCCATATCGTATTAGATACGAGAATGATTGGTCTTAGTGCTAGTGGGAGATTGTTGGAGTATGCCCAAAGACCAATCATACGATGATTGAATAGACATACTATTTTACAGGATTTATCAAGTAATGGCATTGTCGTTATTATCATTTGGTATGTTTTTGTGCATCAAACTAACCATTGGATAATAATGTCCATACAATAATACGATTATTGTTAAATAGGATCCTTAGTCGAATATTATTACGGGTATGGACAGTGATAATATATAAAGACTAATATGTGGTTGATTGATAACAAGTGTCGTCATTGACATGGAGATGTCAAAATCAACACATAAGTATTTGTTAGAGAACAACATACTGGATTGACCCACTATGAGCATGTTTCTTGGGTAATTATGTGACAGTCACAACATTGCTCATGATAAGCATATGTATAATCCTCAGACTTGAGATCAGCATGATTTCAACATAAAGATTTACGTATTTTTACATAGTCAAACGTGTGTCATAACTGACTACATTATAAAGACTGATGATTGGATACGTAATGACATATGTAGTGAAATATGGTTGATCAAGCAAGGATTTGTTCCTCCTACATAATGGAAGAAATATCTTCGGCCACTTGATTGAGTGAGTGTTGAGTGTGTAAAAGTTCTATTATTTACACCCTATTTAGCCCATATTTCTGCTGCATTCAAGCATAATTCATTGCATTTAGGTTAGTTTACAGTTAGACATCACAAATATATTAAAAGCCACAGTTTCTACTGAAATTGGTTGTTTTTGCAGGTTGCTGCTGTAGCAGATGGAGAGGCAGGTGCTGGGCAGTAAAGCAGAAGAGCCGGAACTAGACGAGCAATCAAGGAGGACGATGTTGCCATGGTTGCCGCCGTGACATCAGAGGACGACATCAGTTTTGAGGAGAAGATGCAAAGTGGACCTCGACAAATAGAGAAAATTAAGCCCGCCTGTCGTGGAAAACCAGTATATTTTTCCAAGCCCTAGATCAGAAGGAATGCCAAGCCCAAAGTTCAAGGAGAGAAAATCCCAAGCAAGAAGGAGGATGATTTAAAGTTAGATTCTCTGAAGATTTAGTCTTTATTAGAGTTGTACTTTAATTTAAACTTGTATTCTTGCTATTTTAGAAAACTTGGACCCAAAGCCTATATAAGGGCATGTATTTCGACCTAGGAGGAACATCACGCATTCTCTAGCTTTCTTCCCAAAACCCTAGCCGTTTTCTTCCTCTCATCATGTTCTAAACTCCCCTTAGGGCCACAAGTTGTTTTGTAAAGTAGTTGCAAGGGTTGCTTTTGTTTTAGGAATTTTCAATTCAATAAAATAAACTTCAAGTTCTCTTATTCTGGTTATTAACATCTTGCTAGAGCATCGGGAGAGCATTGCGAGTGTAACCCCCTTAACCCGGCCCAGACGGTGAACCGAATTAAGAAGTTTACACGGGGAAAACCAAAGTCAACCCGAAAGTCAACCTTGATTAACGACCCTTTTTTTTCTTTTTAAACTTGTCTAGATGCACATTAACCCTAGATATGTTCACAAGATCAGCATACTCAAAGATCGTAACAATCAGAGAACATTCAGGGACCCAATTGCATAAAACATGAATTTAGGGACCAAATTGTAAATTCTGAAAATTATAAGGACTTAACCCAATTAAAAGTTACCAATATGAAATTAATCATCTTTCATGCTTCTCTGCCAAATTTCAGCTCAAACGGACATCTCAAACTCATTCAATTGCATAAACAAGGTTCAGGACCAAAACGCAAAGATTTCAAAACATATAACCGTCAATTTCAGTGCCCAACGGTCGAGTGTTCCGAAACGGGGATGATCCATTCCGAAACGCGGGACCGTTCCGAAACGAGTATCGGAACAGGGCTTGGCAGTAGCATTTCCGTTTCGGAACGGTTCCTCCCGTTTCGAAACGCCTAGGCCATTTCAGGCCCTCTGTTCCGAAACGGTAGCACCTGTTCCGAAACAGGCTGCCCAGATTGCAGAAATTTTGCTGGTTTATCACACAATTGACCTATCAAACATGCTCCAAATGCAACCAAATTATACCAGCAAGTCATTACATGCATGAGGAACATAATTGCATCAACCATACTCAAACATGGCATCAATTAAGAAAATCCCCAAATCTAAAGGCATGCATCCTATTTAGGAAACCATTCAAGCATCAAAATGCCAAACCAACTTCACAAAGGCCAATTACATGTTCCAACATCATCAACAACATAAAACCAACTTAGGGAGTCCAAAACATCTCCCAAACAACAACATAGGCCCCCCATTGCCAAATGCCCAAAAGCTAAAAGTGTTAGAAAACATTCATCATACATGAGCTTAAACCTTCACTTGGATTCTTGGCTTCCTTGCTGCCCCTAATGCACTTCAATGCTCTGCATTATTGGTTTAAGAAAAGAGAGAGCGTAAGCAAATAGCTTAGTGAGGAATGCTCATTTTAAACAACTCAATAATGCATTTACAAACACCTTTATAAACCATAATTCAAAACATCATTTGAACATGCTCATAAGAATTTAAAACAATCAATTCATGCTTCATATTTATTATCATGTCATATTGGCCATAAGTGATACAATCAACATAAGATCCACACATGGACTTTTAACCACCATTGTGATCTTACAATTCACAAGGACCACACAAGGACTTTTAACCACCTTTGTGTCCTTAACAAGAATCATCCATGGACTTTTAACCACCATGATGTTCTTACAATTCACAAGGACCACACAAGGACTTTTAACCACCTTTGTGTCCTTAACAAGAATCATCCATGGACTTTTAACCACCATGATGTTCTTAAATATACAAGGCTCACACAAGGACTTTTAACCACCTTTGTGACCTTAATCAAGAACCAACCATGGACTTTTAACCACCATGTTGTTCTTAAAAAGCACAAGATTTACACAAGGACCTTTAACCACCTTTGTGATCTTAACCAAGAACCAACATGGACTTTTAACGACCATGTTGTTCTTAAAACAAGAACCACCTATGGACTTTTAACCACCATAGTGTTCTTAACCATTCTCAAGACATCACTTGCCAATATACATCATTTTACAACATTATTCCACTATTTTAAAGCATTTATCAAGCCATAGTCATCATGCATCATTAAGCATCAAAACCACATTAAACAATGTTCAAAAACAAGGATCTCTTACCTTGAGCATCCTTCAACACATGGCTTATAAAATCAGCAATAATCATGCTAAAATATGCTTTCAAAACAGAATTTAAAACATGCAAACAAGTCACATTGCATTCAACCAACTCATGGTTCATCATCAAGAGAGTTTTTCTGAAAACTTACTCTTGAGCTTAGCTAAGTTGCTTAGACTTAAACTAAGCTCCCAAACCTTCAAAACATTGGTTTCAAAGCTGAAAACCAAAATCCACTCACCGATTCCGTTTCGCCACTTGCCGAAACACAAATCAAGCTTCCAGATCACCACCACAAGGATCCAAAGATGACTCCCCTGTTTTAAACACATCAAAGCAGAGGATTAATGCATCATCATGCATTAATATCTTCAATGAAAGCACCTAAACTCGCTGCTCTCATCCATACTCCATTTTCGGCTACCAATCACAACCGGAAACACATCCAAACAACTCCACAACACTACCCAGTCAAGATCCATCAATTCTAAACATTCTTAAACATCATTTAACGTCCAAAAAGGATCTAACCACGTCCTTATACCTCCAGCTATAACAGATCATCAAGATCACTCCAAAAACAACCAAAATCTCAAGCAAAACTTAGGAAATTTAACCTATCCGGGATTGCATTGATTAAACCTCAACTTCTCATCAATTAAACATTCATTTAACATCAAAAAGGCATCTCAAAACAGTGCCCAATCAGATCACACGAATTTCATCAAAATTTAAAGCAAATCTTGCATTTTAAAGCCAAGATCAAGAACACAATTGTAAATCCTTTTATAAAACACAAATCAAGGATTGAGAACTTAGGAATTTCAGTAAAGAACTGAGAATTTAGAGGAGAAGGACGTTCATACCTCTAAACTTGAGTTTCTCCCTTTTTGGAACCAAATTCTTGAAAATCCAAATAGCAAATGCTAAGGTTTTGTTGAAGAGATGATTAGAGATCAAAAGAGGATTGAAATCTCATATTTGGATGTCAAAATCAGAGGGAAAATGTGCTGGAGAATGTGTTTGGGTTGAGAGAAAAGTTGAGAGAAAAGGAAAATGGAATTTGGGAAAAGTTAGTTGAAAATGCCAAAAATATCTTTCCCTCCCTTTTACTTTTATTTTAAACCATTAATTAATCCTTTAATATTTAAGAAAAATCTGGAGAAACTCCTATTGGGTAAATAGCTCCTTAAAGATTCAAAGTTTCAATCCTTTTTAAAACAGTCACACAGTTTTCAGAAATTACATTTTGGTCACTAACCCAAAATGTCACTCTTCCAAACCTCATTTTGTAAAATTGATCCACCATTCTCTTATATATAATAAAGAGGATTTTAAGACATTTTTCCATATTTTTAATGCAACCCGAACTAGGCTTTCCTAAATTCACCCTTTTATATTCGAACCGCAACCCGACCGGCCCGGTACAAACCCAAAACTTCTAAGCCCAAAATTGGGGTGTTACAACTCTCCCCCCCCCCCCCTTAAGAAATTTCGTCCTCGAAATTTACCTAAAGGAAAGAGGTACGGAAACTGCTTCAACATATCATCCTTCCGCTCCCACGTGGCTTCTTCAACACCACGATGTTTCCACAACACCTTTACCAACTCAATGGTCTTGCCTCGAAGAACCTTGCTATCCGAATCCAGAATCTTCACCGGTTCCTCATCATAGGTCAAATTCGGATTCAATTCCACTTCTTCCACAGGCATCACATGTGAAGGATCCGATCTATACTTCCGAAGCATAGAAACATGAAACACACCATGAATCTTCTCCAACTCTTGAGGTAACCTCAACTTGTACGCAACAGGACCCACACGCTCAATCACCTCGTGTGGTTCAATGTACCTAGGGCTCAACTTACCCTTTCGGCCAAACCTCATCACCTTTTTCCAAGGCGAAACCTTCAAAAACACACGGTCACCCACCGCATACTCAATCTCCTTACGCTTCAAATCCGCGTAAGACTTTTGCCGATCAGAAGCTGCCTTCAAACGCTCACAAATGAGCTTCACCTTCTCGGTGGTTCCTTTCAACAAAGCCGGCATCGAGACCAACTTCTGACCCGCTTCAGCCCAACAAAGAGGAGTCCTACACTTCCTCCCGTACAAAGCTTCATAAGGTGCCATTTGAATACTTGCCTGATAACTATTATTATAGGCAAACTCCACCAAAGGCAAATGTTTCTCCCAAGAGCCCTGGAACTCAATCACACAGCACCTCAACATATCCTCCAAAACCTGGATAACACGCTCAGACTGACCATCCGACTGAGGATGATAAGATGTACTGAAATTCAACCGTGTACCCAAAGCCTGATGCAAACACTGCCAGAAACGCGATGTAAACCTCGGATCCCTATCCGACACAACCGACTTAGGCACACCATGCAGCCGCACAATCTCAGCAATATACAGCTCCACAAGCTTATCCAAAGAATACGTAGTATGCACAGGCAAGAAATGTGCACACTTCGTCAGGCGATCCACAATCACCCACACCGAATTCTTCTTCGATGGCGACAAAGGCAAACCAGACACAAAGTCCATGGTAATCCTTTCCCACTTCCATTCAGGAATTCTCAACGGTTGCAACAACCCTGAAGGAAACTGATGCTCAGCCTTAACTCGCTGACACACCATGCACTTGCTGACAAACTCAACAACATCCTTCTTTAAACCCACCCAATAGTACTCATCACGAAGATCACGATACATCTTAGTACTACCAGGGTGCAAAGCAAAAGGACTACTATGACCTTCAGTCAGAATAGCACGCCTCAACTCAACATCATTGGGCACTACTATCCGACTCCCAAAACACAACACTCCATCGTCATTAAAACAGAAATCCAAAAGCCTACCCTCCGCGATATCCTGAACATGAGGTACCAAGGAATCATGCAACAACTGCTTTTCCTTAATCAACTGAACCAAAGATGGTTTCACTTGCAACTCGGCCACAAGATCACCATCGCGCGAAATACTCAAACTGGCAAACATAGCCCTCAGCTCAACATCTACCTTCCTACTCAAGGCATCCGCTACAACATTAGCTTTTCCAGGGTGATACTCAATCGTCAAATAATAATCCTTGAGCAACTCCACCCAACGTCGCTGCCTAAGATTCAACTCCTTTTGAGACATCAGATACTTCAAACTCTTGTGATCCGTGTACACAGTACACTTCTCACCATACAGATAATGTCTCCAGATCTTTAAAGCAAAAACCACTGCAGCCAACTCAATGTCATGCGTAGGATAATTGCGCTCATGCACCTTCAACTGCCACGATGCATAAGCCACCACCTTACCCTCTTGCATCAACACACATCCCAAACCAACATAGGATGCATCACTATACACAACAAACTCTTTCCCTTATTCAGGTTGAACCAAGATAGGAGCTTGCGTCAAAGCTGCCTTAAGCTTCTCAAAAGCCTGCTGTCTCGCTTCCGTCCACTCATACTTAACATCCTTTTGCAACAACTTCGTCAAAGGTGCAGCAATCTTCGAAAACCCATCCACAAACCTCCGGTAGTAACCCGCCAAACCAAGGAAACTACGAACCTCATGAACAGACTTAGGAACCTTCCAATTCATCACTGCCTCAATCTTCTGAGGATCAACACGAATCCCTTCAGCAGAAACCACATGACCAAGAAACACCACTTCCCTTAACCAGAACTCACACTTGCTCAGCTTGGCATAAAGCTGATTCTCCAACAAAGCTTGCAACACAATCCTCAAATGCTCTTCATGCTCCTCCTCGGTACGCGAGTACACGAGGATATCATCAATGAACACCACAACAAACCTATCCAAGTATTCATGAAATACTCGGTTCATCATGTCCATGAAAGCTGCAGGAGCATTTGTCAAACCAAACGACATCACAAGGAACTCATAATGCCCATACCTCGTCCTGAAAGCTGTCTTTGGCACATCCACATCCTTCACCTTCAACTGGTAATACCCTGACCTCAAGTCAATCTTAGAGAACACAGCTGCTCCCCTAAATTGATCAAAAAGATCATCAATTCTCGGCAATGGATACCGATTCTTGATAGTCAACTTGTTCAGCTGACGATAATCAATGCACATCCTCATAGTGCCAGCTTCTTCACAAACATGACCGGTGCACCCCAAGGTGACACACTCGGCCGAATGAACCCACGATCAAGCAACTCTTGCAATTGCGTCTTCAGCTCCTTCAACTCTTTAGGTGCCATTCTATAAGGGGTAATGGACACTGGAGTTGTGTTCTCATACAGCTCAATCCCAAACTCCACTTCGCGATTAGGAGGCAATCCAGGCAACTCTTCAGGAAACACACCAGGAAACTCTCGCACAGTCCTGATATCTTGCACACGCAACTCCTTAGAGCTAGGATTCATCACAAAAGCTAGATAAGTTTCAAAACCTTGCCTCAGCATCCGGCTTGCCTCCAATGTAGACACAAAATTGGCAAGAAACTTCACATTCTCACCAACCACAAATACTTCATAATCATCCGCAAGCTTCAACGAAACTCGCTTATTCTCACAATCCACTACAGCTCGATGCTCAACAAGCCAATCCATACCAAGGATTACATCAAAACCATAGAAAGGTAACTCCATAAGATCAACAGGAAAAACATGATCTTGCACAACCAAAGGACATCTTGTAACCCCCTTAACCCGGCCTAGACGGTTGACCCGAATTAAGAAAGTCACACGGGGAAAACAAAAGTCAACCCGAAAGTCAACCTTGATTAACGACCCTTTTTTTCCTCTTTACTCTTGTCTAGATGCATATTAAACCTTAGATATGATCATACAACAACATACTCAAAGATCATAAACATCAGAGATCAAACAGGGACCCAATTGAACAAATTACAACTTTAGGGACCAAATTGTAATTTCTGATAAATATGAGGACTTAACCCAAATTAAGGTTACCAGCTTGTAATTAGTCAGGTTTCATGCTTCACTGTGAAATTTCAGCTCAAAAGGACATCCCAAACTCATACAATTGCACAAACAAGATTCAGGACCAAAATGCAACCATTTCAAAACATTTAACTGCCAATGTCAGCCCCCAACGGTCACCCGTTCCGAAACAGGCAGAGCCCGTTTCGAAACGCGGGGCCGTTCCGAAACGCGTACCGCAACACGGGCTGGCAGTAGCCAAACCGTTTCGGAACGGTCTCTCCCGTTTCGGACGCCTGGGCTTGTTTAAGGCACCTGTACCGAAACGGGTGGCACTGTTCCGAAACACCCTGCACAGATTGTCCCAAAATGCATTCTTAAACATGCAATTAAACATCCAATCATGCTCCAATTGCCACCAAACTTTACCAGCATGCAATTCAACATATTTGGGACATACTTGCATCAACAATTCATCAAAACAACATCATATACGAAAAGCCCCAAATCTATAGGCATGCTTCCTACACAAGCAAGCCATACAAGCATAAACTTCAAATTCAAGCATATAAAGGCCAAACACAAAAACCAGCATTCTCATCAACATTCAACATACTTAGGGAGTTCAAAACCTCTCCCAAAACATACACATAGGTCCCCCATTGCCAAATTACCAAAAGCTAAAAATGTACTTAAGAAACCTTCCATACTTTGAGCTTTACTTTCACTTGAATGCTTGCCCTTCTTGCTGCCCTCAAAGTACTCTAATGTTCTGCATTATTGATTTAAGAAAATGAAAGAGAGCGTAAGCAAAAGCTTAGTGAGGAAGGCTCAATAAAACCATTCAATAATGCATTTATAAAACACTTTATAAATCATGCTTCAAATCAACATTTGCACATGCTCAAAAGCATACTTTAAACAAGCAACTCATGCCTCATATCATAACATGTCATATTGGCTACAAGTGATAAATTCCATTTCTTTAAAAACAAGTTCATCAACTTTCACCCCAAGGACTTTTAAACACCTTGGCCCCAAGGACTTTTAAACACCTTGGCCCCAAGGACTTTTAAACACCTTGGCCATGGACTTTTAAACACCATGAAAGAGGACAACACAAGGACTTTTAACCACCTTTGTGTCCGTATCAAGTTTCACCCCAAGGACTTTTAAACACCTTGGCCCCAAGGACTTTTAAACACCTTGGCCCCATGGACTTTTAAACACCATGGCCCCATGGACTTTTAAACACCATGGAAAGGATCACACAAGGACTTTTAACCACCTTTGTGTCCATAGCAAGAACCAACCAAGGACTTTTAACCACCTTGATGTTCTTAAGTAAACAAGGCTCACTCAAGGACTTTTAACCACCTTAGTGACCTTAACCTTTTCAAAACATCACTTGCCAATATACATCATTATCATCAATTTATCCACTGTTTTAAAGCATTAAACCAAGCCATATTCATCATGCATTTAAAAGCATCAAACCACATTTAATCAATGTACCAAAAACAAGGAACTCTTACCTTGAGCTTCCTTCAACATATGGCTTACAAAAACAGCACTAACCATGCTAAATCATGCTTTCAAAACAGAGTTTAAAACATGCAATAAACCACATTGCACAACAATCAAATCATGGCCACCACTAGAGAGTATTTCCGAAAACTTACACTTGAGCTTAGCAAAGTTGTTTAGACTTAAACTAAGCTCCCAAGACATTGGTTTCAAAGCTGAAAACCCAATTTCACTCACCGATTCCACTTCGTCTCTTGCCGAAGCACCAAATCAAGCTTCCGGATCAACAACTCTTGGATCCAAAGATGCCTCCCCTGTTTTAACACATCAAAGAAGAGGATTAATGCATCATCATGCATTAATTGCTTCAATGAAAGCACCTAAACTCGCTGCTCTCATCCACACTCTACTTTTGGCTACCAAACACAACCGAAAGTGCATCCAAACCACTTCTCAACAAAGCCCATCCATAAACCATCAAAACCTAACATCCTTTAACATCATTTAACATCTAAAAAGAGCCTATTAACATCCTTATACCTCCAACAACATCAAATCCACAAGATCACCTCAAAAACAAACAAGAATCACAAGCTAAACTTAGGAAACTCAACCTATCCGGGATTGCATTAATCAAAACTCAATTCCTTATCAATTTAGAGTTCAAATATCATCAAAAACACATCTCAAATCACAGATTTAACAGATCAAACGAAAATCACCAAAAATCACCAAATCTTGCATTATAAGCCAAGATCCAATTCACAACTCAAAAGCCTTTAATAAAACATCAATTAAGGATTGAAAACTTAGGAATTTCAGTAAAGAACTGATAGTTTAGAGGAGAAGGACGTTCTTACCTCCAAACTTGAGTTTCTCCTCTTTTTGGAATCAAAAACCTTGATGAATCAAGTAGCAAATGATGAGGTTTTGTAGATATGTTGATTAGGAATCAAAAGAGAGTTGAAAGGAGAGATTTAGGTGAGAAAATCAGAAACAATTCTCTGGAAAGAAGGTGTTTGGGTTGAGAGAAAATGAGAGAAAAGAAAATAGGAAGTTAGTTATCAAAATAGCCAAAATGGCTTTCCCTCCTCTTTTGATATGTTTTAAAATCAGAATATAACTTAAAATATCTTAGAAAAATCTGGAGAAACTACTTTTGGATTAATAGCTCCTTAAAGATTCAAAGTTTCAACCCTTTCGAAAACAGTCACCAAACTTTCAAAAATTACATTTTGGTCACTAGCCAAAATGTCACCCTTCCAAAACTCATTTTCCAAAATTGATTTCACAGTTCACTTAACTATATTAAAAGATGATTTTAGAACATTTTTCCATATTTTTAATGCAACCCGAACTAGGCTTCCCTAATTTCGCCTCTTTAGATTCGAACAACACTTTGACCAAACCGGTCAACGCCCAAAACTACTAAGCCCAAAACCGGGGCGTTACAACTCTCCCCCCCTTAAGAAATTTCGTCCTCGAAATTTACCTAAAGGAAAGAGATAAGGAAACTGCTTCAGCATGTCTTCCTTCCGCTCCCACGTGGCTTCCTCAACACCTCGATGCTTCCACAGCACCTTCACCAACTCAATGGTCTTGCCACGAAGAACCTTGCTATCCGAATCCAGAACCTTCACCGGTTCCTCATCATAGGTCAAATCCGGATTCAATTCCACTTCCTCCACAGGCATCACATGCGAAGGATCAGATCTATACTTCCGGAGCATAGAAACATGGAACACATCATGAATCTTCTCCAACTCCTGAGGTAACCTCAACCGATACTCAACAGGACCCACACGCTCAACCACCTCATATGGTCCAATGTACCTAGGGCTCAACTTACCCTTCCGACCAAACCTCATCACCTTCTTCCAAGGCGAAACCTTCAAGAACACACGGTCACCCACCGCATACTCTATCTCCTTACGCTTCAAATCCGCGTAAGACTTTTGCCGATCAAAGGCAGCCTTCAACCGCTCACAAATGAGCTTCACCTTCTCGGTGGTCCCTTTCAACAAAGCCGGCATCGAAACCAACTTTTGACCAGTTTCAGCCCAACAAAGAGAAGTCCTACACTTCCTCCCGTACAAAGCCTCATAAGGTGCCATCTGTATACTCGCCTGATAACTATTGTTATAAGCGAACTCAACCAAAGGCAGATGCTTCTCCCAAGAACCTTGGAACTCAATCACGCAGCACCTCAACATATCCTCCAAAATCTGGATAACTCGCTCAAACTGACCATCCGACTGAGGATGATAGGATGTACTGAAATGCAATCTTGTACCCAGAGCTTGATGCAAACACTGCCAGAAACGCGATGTTAACCTCGGATCCCTATCCGACACAATCGACTTAGGCACACCATGCAGCCTCACAATCTCAGCAATGTACAGCTCTGCCAGCTTATCCAAAGAAAACGTAGTATGCACAGGCAAGAAATGCGCACACTTCGTCAGGCGATCCACAATCACCCAAACCGAATTCTTCTTCGATGGAGACAAAGGTAAACCAGATACAAAATCCATGGTAACCCTCTCCCACTTCCATTCAGGGATTTTCAACGGTTGCAACAACCCAGAAGGAACCTGATGTTCAGCCTTAACTCGCTGACACACCAAACACTTGCTCACAAACTCTGCAACATCCTTCTTCAAACCCACCCAATAGTACTCATCACGAAGATCACGATACATCTTAGTACTACCAGGGTGCATAGCAAAAGGACTACTATGACCTTCAGTCAGAATAGCACGCCTCAACTCAGCATCATTGGGCACTACTATCCGACTCCCAAAACACAACACACCATCATCATTAAAGCAGAAATCCGAAGGTCTACCCTCCGCGATATCCTGAACATGAGACACCAAGGAATCATCGAGCAACTACTTATCCTTGATCAACTGAACCAACGATGGTTTCACCTGCAACTAAGCAACAAGACCACCATCTCGCGATATGCTCAAGCTAGCAAACATAGCCCTCAGCTCAACAGCTACCTTCCTACTCAAGGCATCCACAACAACATTAGCTTTTCCAGGATGATACTCAATCGTCAGATCATAATCCTTGAGCAACTCCAACCAACGCCGCTGCCTAAGATTCAACTCCTTCTGTGACATAGGATACCTCAAACTCTTGTGATCCGTGTACACCTTGCACTTCTCACCATACAGATAATGCCTCCAGATCTTCAGAGCAAAAACCACTGCGGCCAGCTCAATATCATGCGTAGGGTAATTGCGCTCATGCACTTTCAACTGTCGCGATGCATAAGCCACCACCTTACCCTCTTGCATCAGCACACACCCCAAACCAACATAGGATGCATCACTATAGACCACAAACTCTTTCCCTGATTCAGGCTGAACCAAGATAGGAGCTTGCGTCAAAGCCGCCTTCAGCTTCTCAAAAGCCTGCTATCTCGCTTCCGTCCACTCATACTTAACATCTTTCTGCAACAGCTTCGTCAAAGGAGCAGAAATCTTGGAAAAACCATCCACAAACCTCCGGTAGTATCCCGCCAAACCAAGGAAACTACGGACCTCATGAACAGACTTAGGAACCTTCCAATTCATCACCGCCTCGATCTTCTGAGGATCAACACGAATCCCCTCAGCTGAGACCACATGCCCAAGAAACACCACCTCCTTAAGCCAGAAATCACACTTGCTCAGCTTAGCATAAAGCTGATTCTCCAACAAAGCTTGCAAAACAATCCTCAAATGCTCTCCATGCTCCACCTCAGTACGCGAGTACACAAGGATATCATCAATGAACACCACAACGAACTTGTCCAGGTATTCATGAAACACACAGTTCATCATGTCCATGAAAGCAGCAGGAGCATTTGTCAAACCAAACGGCATCACAAGGAACTCATAATGCCCATACCTTGTCCTGAAAGCTGTCTTAGGCACATCCACATCTTTCACCTTCAACTGGTAATACCCTGACCTCAAGTCAATCTTAGAGAACACAGCTGCTCCCCGAAATTGATCAAAGAGATCATCAATCCTCGGCAAAGGATACCGATTCTTGATAGTCAACTTGTTCAGCTGACGGTAATCAATGCACATCCTCATAGTGCCATCTTTCTTCTTCACAAACAAGACCGGTGCTCCCCAAGGTGACACACTCGGCCGGATGAAACCACGATCAAGCAGCTCTTGCAACTGCGTCTTCAGCTCCTTCAGCTCCTTAGGTGCCATTCTATAGGGAGTAATGGACACAGGAGTTGTATTCTCATACAGCTCAATTCCAAACTCCACCTCGCGATTAGGAGGTAAACCAGGCAACTCCTCAGGAAAAACACCAGGAAACTCCTTCACAACTCTGATATCTTGCACCCTCAACTCCTTAGAGCTAGGATTCATCACAAAAGCTAGGTAAGCTTCGCAACCTTGCCTCAGCATCCTGCTCGCCTCCAAGGTAGACACCACATTGGCAAGAAACTTCACATTCTCACCAACCACAACAACTTCATAATTATCCGCCAGCTTAAGCGAAACTCGCTTATTTTCACAATCCACAACAGCACGATGCTCAGCAAGCCAATCCATACCAAGGATCACATCAAAACCATAAAAGGGCAGCTCCATAAGGTCAACATGAAAAACATGTTCTTGAACAACCAAGGGACACCTTCTATAAAGCTTTCGAGTCACAACAGTTTCACCAAAAGAACTAGTGACACGAACACCAACATCCAAAGACTCAACAGGCAAACCAAGCAATTCAGCATGCTCACGCAAAATGTATGAATGCGTAGATCCAGAATCAATCAAAGAAAGCAATGACAAGGATTGCAAAGTAAGGGTACCTGCAATCACATCCGCATCATTCCTTCCTTCACGCTGAGCATACACCCTAGCTTGGCCTCCACCTTCAGGCTGAATAGCCACAACATGGGCCACTCCACGACCACCTTCCTCTCTCCTCTGGAAATTTCCACGGCCGCGCCCACGACCTCTCTGTGGTGCAGCAACAGCAGGTGCACGCACTTGATCACCAGCCAACCTAGGACAATCTCGCCTCAAGTGATCTGCGGATCCACAATTCCAGCATCCATTACCAGCTGCCGCAACAGGAGCTTGCACCTCTCTCACAGCACGAGGACAGTCACGCTTCATATGACCACGTGAACCACAGATCCAACAAGCACTAGGGTCAGCTCTAGCATTGCCTCCTCTAGCAGGTGCACCACCACCTCTCTTAGCTGAGGACTGATACTTCTGATCACGTCCCCTCTTGTTCCGTCCACCACCGGAACTAAACTCAGCAGCTCTCTTGCCAGAACTTGCTCCAACACCTTTCGCAGATAAACCCAAGTTCATCTCTATGTCCTTGGCTCGGCCCACCAACACATCAAAATCATCATACTCGGTGGCCAGCACATACATCTTAACATCCGTCACAAGACCATAACGGAACCTCTCGCACCTTGCCCGCTCCTCAGGTATCAGCTCAGGTGCATATTGACTGAGTCGCACAAACTGCACTTCATACTCAGCCACACTCATGCTCCCTTGGGTAAGAGACATGAATTCACGCTTCTTCTCATCAAGATATCTCACACCAAGATATCTCCTCTTGAACACATTCTGAAAGAATGTCCAAGTCACATCAGCTTCAACCATTCCAGCTATGGTGGTCGTCCACCACGTATACGCATCATCCTGCAACAAGGACACAACACAACCCAGCTTTTGCACATCCGTGCAGCTCATCTGACCCAAGATTCGCTTGGTACTCTCTAGCCAAGCTTCAGAACTCTCAGCAGACATACCCTTGAACTCAGTCCCACCAAGACTGCGCAGACGCTCCAAAGGTAGTCTAACTCCAACATCTCCCTGATGCCCAGCTCCTTGAGCTCCAGCTACTGCTGCTCGAAAAGCACCCGCAATAGCTTGTACTAACATAGACATATCAGGCATAGCTTGCCCCTGACCAACCTCTGGTCCAGCAGCTCCAGCACCAGCTGCAGCTTCAGCTCTTTCTCCCTCAGCACCACCACCACCAGGTGGAGGAGGAGGTAACACCGCACTACCCGTGTTTTCCTCATTCTCATTCTCATTAGGAGCCGTAGCTCGCACATTACCTCGTAACTCTCTACGTGGTGCCATGCTTTTACCATGCAATCACAATGCAAATAAAACAAAGTCAGGCCCAGCAAGGTAAGCAATCCAAGTATTCAAGCTCAATTTCATTCAAAATCAACATCATTTCATTAGCTTTTATTTGGCAATGGGTACCCACAACATGCTACATCATAGCATACAACTCAATTGCATCCAAATCACAAGCCACTAAACATGCTTTCAATCAACAAGCACACAAGGCATACATACTTCAATCATGCACACATTCATTCCCAATTACTCGAGAACTCAGCTCTGATACCACCAAATGTAACCCCCTTAACTCGGCCTAGACGGTTGACCCGAATTAAGAAAGTCACACGGGGAAAACCAAAGTCAACCCGAAAGTCAACCTTGATTAACGACCCTTTTTTTCCTCTTTACTCTTGTCTAGATGCATATTAAACCTTAGATATGATCATACAACAGCATACTCAAAGATCATAAACATCAGAGATCAAACAGGGACCCAATTGAACAAATTACAACTTTAGGGACCAAATTGTAATTTCTGATAAATATGAGGACTTAACCAAAATTAAAGTTACCAGCTTGTAATTAGTCAGGTTTCATGCTTCACTGTGAAATTTCAGCTCAAAAGGACATCCCAAACTCATACAATTGCACAAACAAGATTCAGGACCAAAATGCAACCATTTCAAAACATTTAACTGCCAATGTCAGCCCCCAACGGTCACCCGTTCCGAAACAGGCAGAGCCCGTTTCGAAACGCGGGGCCGTTCCGCAACGCGTACCGCAACACGGGCTGGCAGTAGCCAAACCGTTTCGGAACGGTCTCCCCCGTTTCGGACGCCTGGGCTTGTTTAAGGCACCTGTTCCGAAACGGGTGGCACTGTTCCGAAACACCCTGCACAGATTGCCCCAAAATGCATTCTTAAACATGCAATTAAACATCCAATAATGCTCCAATTGCCACCAAACTTTACCAGCATGCAATTCAACATATTTGGGACATACTTGCATCAACAATTCATCAAAACAACATCATATACGAAAAGCCCCAAATCTATAGGCATGCTTCCTACACAAGCAAGCCATACAAGCATAAACTTCCAATTCAAGCATATAAAGGCCAAACACAAAAACCAGCATTCTCATCAACATTCAACATACTTAGGGAGTTCAAAACCTCTCCCAAAACATACACATAGGTCCCCCATTGCCAAATTACCAAAAGCTAAAAATGTACTTAAGAAACCTTCCATACTTTGAGCTTTACTTTCACTTGAATGCTTGCCCTTCTTGCTGCCCTCAAAGTACTCTAATGTTCTGCATTATTGATTTAAGAAAACGAAAGAGAGCGTAAGCAAAAGCTTAGTGAGGAAGGCTCAATAAAACCATTCAATAATGCATTTATAAAACACTTTATAAATCATGCTTCAAATCAACATTTGCACATGCTCAAAAGCATACTTTAAACAAGCAACTCATGCCTCATATCATAACATGTCATATTGGCTACAAGTGATAAATTCCATTTCTTTAAAAACAAGTTCATCAACTTTCACCCCAAGGACTTTTAAACACCTTGGCCCCAAGGACTTTTAAACACCTTGGCCATGGACTTTTAAACACCATGAAAGAGGACCACACAAGGACTTTTAACCACCTTTGTGTCCGTATCAAGTTTCACCCCAAGGACTTTTAAACACCTTGGCCCCAAGGACTTTTAAACACCTTGGCCCCATGGACTTTTAAACACCATGGCCCCATGGACTTTTAAACACCATGGAAAGGATCACACAAGGACTTTTAACCACCTTTGTGTCCATAGCAAGAACCAACCAAGGACTTTTAACCACCTTGATGTTCTTAAGTAAACAAGGCTCACTCAAGGACTTTTAACCACCTTAGTGACCTTAACCTTTTCAAAACATCACTTGCCAATATACATCATTATCATCAATTTATCCACTGTTTTAAAGCATTAAACCAAGCCATATTCATCATGCATTTAAAAGCATCAAACCACATTTAATCAATGTACCAAAAACAAGGAACTCTTACCTTGAGCTTCCTTCAACATATGGCTTACAAAAACAACACTAACCATGCTAAATCATGCTTTCAAAACAGAGTTTAAAACATGCAATAAACCACATTGCACAACAATAAAAACATGGCCACCACTAGAGAGTATTTCCGAAAACTTACACTTGAGCTTAGCAAAGTTGTTTAGACTTAAACTAAGCTCCCAAGACATTGGTTTCAAAGCTGAAAACCCAATTTCACTCACCGATTCCACTTCGCCTCTTGCCGAAGCACCAAATCAAGCTTCCGGATCAACAACTCTTGGATCCAAAGATGCCTCCCATGTTTTAACACATCAAAGCAGAGGATTAATGCATCATCATGCATTAATTGCTTCAATGAAAGCACCTAAACTCGCTGCTCTCATCCACACTCCACTTTCGGGTACCAAACACAACCGAAAGTGCATCCAAACCACTTCTCAACAAAGCCCAGCCATAAACCATCAAAACCTAACATCCTTTAACATCATTTAACATCTAAAAAGAGCCTATTAACATCCTTATACCTCCAACAACATCAGATCCACAAGATCACCTCAAAAACAAACAAGAATCACAAGCTAAACTTAGGAAACTCAACCTATCCGGGATTGCATTAATCAAAACTCAATTCCTTATCAATTTAGAGTTCAAATATCATCAAAAACACATATCAAATCACAGATTTAACAGATCAAACGAAAATCACCAAAAATCACCAAATCTTGCATTATAAGCCAAGATCCAATTCACAACTCAAAAGCCTTTAATAAAACATCAATTAAGGATTGAAAACTTAGGAATTTCAGTAAAGAACTGATAGTTTAGAGGAGAAGGACGTTCTTACCTCCAAACTTGAGTTTCTCCTCTTTTTGGAATCAAAAACCTTGATGAATCAAGTAGCAAATGATGAGGTTTTGTAGATATGTTGATTAGGAATCAAAAGAGAGTTGAAAGGAGAGATTTAGGTGAGAAAATCAGAAACAATTTTCTGGAAAGAAGGTGTTTGGGTTGAGAGAAAATGAGAGAAAAGGAAATAGGAAGTTAGTTATCAAAATAGCCAAAATGGCTTTCCCTCCTCTTTTGATATGTTTTAAAATCAGAATATAGCTTAAAATATCTTAGAAAAATCTGGAGAAACTACTTTTGGATTAATAGCTCCTTAAAGATTCAAAGTTTCAACCCTTTCGAAAACAGTCACCAAACTTTCAAAAATTACATTTTGGTCACTAACCAAAATGTCACCCTTCCAAAACTCATTTTCCAAAATTGATTTCACAGTTCACTTAACTATATTAAAAGATGATTTTAGAACATTTTTCCATATTTTTAATGCAACCCGAACTAGGCTTCCCTAATTTCGCCTCTTTAGATTCGAACAGCACTTTGACCAAACCGGTCAACGCCCAAAACTACTAAGCCCAAAACCGGGGCGTTACACATCTTCTATAAAGCTTTCGAGTTACAACAGTCTCACCAAAAGAACTAGTGACACGCATACCAACATCCAAAGACTCAACAGGCAAACCAAGCAATTCAGCATGCTCACGCAATATGTATGAGTGCGTGGATCCAGAATCAATCAAGGAAAGTAATGACAAGGATTGCAAAGTAAAAGTACCTGCGATCACATCCGCGTCATTCCTCCCCTCCCTCTGAGCAAACACTCTAGCCTGGCCACCACCCTCAGGCTGAACAGCTATCACATGGGCCACATTACGACCACCTTCCTCTCTACGCTGGAAGTTACCACGGCCGCGCCCACGACCTCTCTGTGGTGCAACAACAACAGGAGCACGCCCTTGGCCACCACCAGCCAACATAGGACACTCCCTCCTTATGTGATCCGTAGATCCACAGTTCCAGCATGCATTACCAGCCGCCACAACAGGAGCTTGCACCTCCCTCACAGCTCGAGGACAATCACGCTTCATATGGCCACGTGATCCACATGTCCAACATGCGCTCGGATCAACTCTAGCCTTGCCTCCCTGAGCAGGCGCACCACCACCTCGCTTAGCTAAAGACTGATACTTCTGATCACGTCCCCTCTTGTTCCGTCCACCACCGGAACTATACTCAGCAGCTCGCTTACCAGCACCAGAACCAGCACTTCTAGAAGATAAACCCAAGTTCATCTCAATGTCCTTTGCTCGGCCAACCAGCACATCAAAATCATTATACTCAGCTGCCAGCATATACGTCTTCACTTCCGTCACCAAACCATAACGGAACCTTTCACACCTCTCCCGCTCATCCGGAACAAGCTCAGGTGCGTACTGGCTAAGCCGAACAAACTGAACCTCATACTTGGCTACAGACATGCTCCCTTGGGTAAGAGACACGAATTCCCTCTTCTTTTCATCTAGGTACCTCACACCTAGATACCTTCTCTTGAACGCGTTCTGGAAGAACGTCCAAGTTACATCAGCTTCCACCATCCCAGAGATAGTGGTTGTCCACCAAGTGTAAGCATCATCTTGCAACAATGATACCACACAGCCAAGCTTCTGCACATCAGTGCAACTCATTTGCCCCAAGATTCTCTTGGTACTTTCCAACCAAGACTCCGAACCTTCAGCAGACAAACCCCTGAACTCAGTCCCTCCCAGACTGCGCAAACGTTCCAAGGGTAGTCTAACACCAGCATCACCCTGATGCCCAACTCCTTGAGCTCCGGCTACCGCTGCTCGAAAAGCACCAGCAATAGCTTGAACCAACATTGACATGTCAGGTACAGCTTGCCCCTGACCAGCTTCAGGTCCAGCGACCCTAGCACCAGTTGCAACACCAGCTCCTTCACCCTCAGCACCACCACCACCAGGTGGAGGAGGTAAATCCATAGCATTTTCAGCATTCCCTTCACTTTCATTCTGAGTCATAGCTCGCGTATTAACCCTCACTTCTCTACGAGGTGCCATACACTAACAATGCAATCACAATGCAATAAAACAAAGTCAGGCTCAGCAAGGTAAGCAATCCAAGTACTCAAGCTCATTTTCCAATTAAAAACAACATCATTACATTAGCTTTGATTTGGCAATGGGTACCCACAACATGCTTCACCACAACATACACCACAATTGTAACATATTTACAATTCACTCAACATGCTTCCATTCAACAAGCATACAAAGCATACATACTTAAATCATCCACATAATCATTCCCAATTACTCGAGAACTCAGCTCTGATACCACCAAATGTAACCCCCTTAACCCGGCCCAGACGGTTGAACCGAATTAAGAAGTTTACACGGGGAAAACCAAAGTCAACCCGAAAGTCAACCTTGATTAACGACCCTTTTTTTCTTTTTAAACTTGTCTAGATGCACATTAACCCTAGATATGTTCACAAGATCAGCATACTCAAAGATCGTAACAATCAGAGAACATTTAGGGACTCAATTGCATAAAACATGAATTTAGGGACCAAATTGTAAATTCTGAAAATTATAAGGACTTAACCCATTTAAAAGTTACCAATATGAAATTAATCATCTTTCATGCTTCTCTGCCAAATTTCAGCTCAAACAGACATCTCAAACTCATTCAATTGCATAAACAAGGTTCAGGACCAAAACGCAAAGATTTCAAAACATATAACCGTCAATTTCAGTGCCCAACGGTCGAGTGTTCCGAAACGGGGATGATCCATTCCGAAACGCGGGACCGTTCCGAAACGAGTATCGGAACAGGGCTTGGCAGTAGCATTTCCGTTTCGGAACGGTTCCTCCCGTTTCGAAACGCCTAGGCCATTTCAGGCCCTCTGTTCCGAAACGGTAGCACCTGTTCCGAAACAGGCTGCCCAGATTGCAGAAATTTTGCTGGTTTATCACACAATTGACCTATCAAACATGCTCCAAATGCAACCAAATTATACCAGCAAGTCATTACATGCATGAGGAACATAATTGCATCAACCATACTCAAACATGGCATCAATTAAGAAAATCCCCAAATCTAAAGGCATGCATCCTATTTAGGAAACCATTCAAGCATCAAAATGCCAAACCAACTTCACAAAGGCCAATTACATGTTCCAACATCATCAACAACATAAAACCAACTTAGGGAGTCCAAAACATCTCCCAAACAACAACATAGGTCCCCCATTGCCAAATGCCCAAAAGCTAATAGTGTTAGAAAACATTCACCATACATGAGCTTAAACCTTCACTTGGATTCTTGGCTTCCTTGCTGCCCCTAATGCACTTCAATGCTCTGCATTATTGGTTTAAGAAAAGAGAGAGCGTAAGCAAATAGCTTAGTGAGGAATGCTCATTTTAAACAACTCAATAATGCATTTACAAACACCTTTATAAACCATAATTCAAAACATCATTTGAACATGCTCATAAGCATTTAAAACAAGCAATTCATGCTTCATATTTATTATCATGTCATATTGGCCACAAGTGATACAATCAACATAAGATCCACACATGGACTTTTAACCACCATTGTTATCTTACAATTCACAAGGACCACACAAGGACTTTTAACCACCTTTGTGTCCTTAACAAGAATCATCCATGGACTTTTAACCACCATGATGTTCTTACAATTCACAAGGACCACACAAGGACTTTTAACCACCTTTGTGTCCTTAACAAGAATCATCCATGGACTTTTAACCACCATGATGTTCTTAAATATACAAGGCTCACACAAGGACTTTTAACCACCTTTGTGACCTTAACCAAGAACCAACCATGGACTTTTAACCACCATGCTGTTCTTAAAAAGCACAATATTTACACAAGGACTTTTAACCACCTTTGTGATCTTAACCAAGAACCAACCATGGACTTTTAACCACCATGTTGTTCTTAAAACAAGAACCACCTATGGACTTTTAACGACCATAGTGTTCTTAACCATTCTCAAGACATCACTTGCCAATATACATCATTTTACAACATTATTCCACTGTTTTAAAGCATTTATCAAGCCATAGTCATCATGCATCATTAAGCATCAAAACCACATTAAACAATGTTCAAAAACAAGGATCTCTTACCTTGAGCATCCTTCAACACATGGCTTATAAAATCAGCAATAATCATGCTAAAATATGCTTTCAAAACAGAATTTAAAACATGCAAACAAGTCACATTGCATTCAACCAACTCATGGTTCATCATCAAGAGAGTTTTTCCGAAAACTTACTCTTGAGCTTAGCTAAGTTGCTTAGACTTAAACTAAGCTCCCAAACCTTCAAAACATTGGTTTCAAAGCTGAAAACCAAAATCCACTCACCGATTCCGTTTCGCAACTTGCCGAAACACCAATCAAGCTTCCGGATCACCACCATAAGGATCCAAAGATGACTCCCCTGTTTTAAACACATCAAAGCAGAGGATTAATGCATCATCATGCATTAATATCTTCAATGAAAGCACCTAAACTCGCTGCTCTCATCCATACTCCATTTTCGGCTACCAAACACAACTGAAAACACATCCAAACAACTCCACAACACTACCCAGTCAAGATCCATCAATTCTAAACATTCTTAAACATCATTTAACATCCAAAAAGGATCTAACCACGTCCTTATACCTCCAGCTATAACAGATCATCAAGATCACTCCAAAAACAACCAAAATCTCAAGCAAAACTTAGGAAATTTAACCTATAGGGGATTGCATTGATTAAACCTCAACTTCTCATCAATTAAACATTCATTTAACATCAAAAAGGCATCTCAAAACAGTGCCCAATCAGATCACACGAATTTCATCAAAATTTAAAGCAAATCTTGCATTTTAAAGCCAAGATCAAGAACACAATTGTAAATCCTTTTATAAAACACAAATCAAGGATTGAGAACTTAGGAATTTCAGTAAAGAACTGAGAATTTAGAGGAGAAGGACGTTCATACCTCTAAACTTGAGTTTCTCCCTTTTTGGAACCAAATTCTTGAAAATCCAAATAGCAAATGCTAAGGTTTTGTTGAAGAGATGATTAGAAATCAAAAGAGGATTGAAATCTCATATTTGGATGTCAAAATCAGAGGGAAAATGTGCTGGAGAATGTGTTTGGGTTGAGAGAAAAGTTGAGAGAAAAGGAAAATGGAATTTGGGAAAAGTTTGTTGAAAATGCCAAAAATATCTTTCCCTCCCTTTTACTTTTATTTTAAACCATTAATTAATCCTTTAATATTTAAGAAAAATCTAGAGAAACTCCTATTGGGTAAATAGCTCGTTAAAGATTCAAAGTTTCAATCCTTTTTAAAACAGTCACACAGTTTTCAGAAATTACATTTTGGTCACTAACCCAAAATGTCACTCTTCCAAACCTCATTTTGTAAAATTGACTCCACCATTCTCTTATATATAATAAAAGAGGATTTTAAGACATTTTTCCATATTTTTAATGCAACCCGAACTAGGCTTTCCTAAATTCACCCTTTTATATTCGAACCACAACCCGACCGGCCCGGTCCAAACCCAAAACTTCTAAGCCCAAAATTGGGGTGTTACAGCGAGGTTATCTATTTACTTAATATCGGGAGAGTTAAGTATACGAATGGAATAAGTGCAAGTTCTCTAGTTTATAGTTGAACTATCTCGGACCTAGGGATAGGACGAGGTTAAGTGGCTAAAGAAGAATTCAACAACATCGGTGTTCATCCTTCGATTCACACCGGGAGGTATCATCAAAGACGTGATCATCGACAGGCTTGGACCTAGGGATAGGCCAAGGCACAACAGAGATTCTTGCCAAACTTGAAGTACGGAGTTGAGTGTTCGCTGCCGCGATAAGCAACAGACTGCCGCCGCGACAGGTGCTGCCGCGACGGGGACGACGACAAAACTGATTTTCCCAGACTTAGTAATACCTGCACTACTGAGCAATTCAATACCAGCCCATTCTCTCTATCTTGATTTCTATACTCTTTTATTTAAGTTCTCTTTATTATTTTCGTGACAAAAATCTTAAATCATTCTTTTACTCTCGTGCAGTAATTCAAGGTGAAGCTATTAGCCCAGTCCCTGTGGAGACGATATCTGATACTTCCGTATCACTTTACTACTTGTGTCGTGTACACTTGCACTACAATTGCGATAGACACTTTTACACGCAACAAGTTTTTGGCGCCGTTGCCGGGGACTAGCAACATAACTCTACCTTATATTTTACTGCACTTTTCTTTTTCTTTTTTTTTTCTTTTTTTTCTTTGGTTTGTTATACTCTTGCTTTTCATAAGGTTTCTTGTTTATGCGCAGATCGAGACGAGGAGAAGAACTTGAGTATCCATTAGATCCAGAAATTGATCGTTCGTTCAACCTTAAGAACTGACTTCGTCACATACTAGCCAGGAACGAGTACCTTGAGGAACAATTAGAGACGATGCAAAACCAAGGAAACCCCCAGGGTAATAACCCTCCTTTCGGAGATGAAGAGATTATTCCTCCTGTCGGCGACCCGCCTGCCGCTGCCGCACGACGGTCCTGTCTAGACTACATGCTGAATGATCATGTAGAACTAGAAACCACGCTGTCGGATATAGATGTTGACAACTTCGAGCTGAAACCTGTTATGTTTAGCATGATCAACAACGCCGGTCAATTCAGTGGTGCTGCTACAGAGGATGCTAGGGAGCATCTCAAAATTTTCCAGGAAATCTGTGGTTCGTTTAGACTACTAGGAGTTAATCCGGAGATACTAAGGCTTCGGTTATTTCCCCATTCATTGAGGGACAGAGCAAAGACTTGGTGGAATAAACTTACACCGAGTTCAATTAGAACTTGGGCAGATTTGTCTCGTGAATTTTTATCTCATTTTAATCCTTCACACTTATCTGAGCGATTACGTAATGAAATTGCTACTTTTCAACAGGAAGATGACGAGCCGATGCACGAGGCCTGGGACAGATTTACTACTCTTCTACGAAACTGCCCAATGCATGGAGTCCCCGTCTGGAACCAGGTAACCAAGTTTTATAATGCTGCCAATTTACAAACTCATATTCGAATTTATTCAGCAGCAAACGGATTACTATTGGACAAAGACCCAGACGAGGCAATGCAAGTATTGAAAAATCTGGCTAAAAATGAGGAGCAGTTTCCGACAGCAAGAAGAGGGGGTAAACGGGTCCTAGCTGTTAAGGATTATGAGGCCGACAACATAATGAAATCGTAGGTGGCATATCTCACTAAGGCAATGAAAAAGCTCTTGAACGAGGATTCACAACATGCATTCGCTGTCGAAGAGGTATGTGAAATTTGTGAAGAAAATCACAGCTCGGATGAATGTCCTATACAGTTAGAAGAGGGGAAGTATGATGGAAATTACAATAAGCAGAATTATAACTCCAACAACTACAATCCCAGCTGAAGAAAGGATCCCAAGTTCTCTTGGAGTAATCCCAATAATGCCCTAAATCGTCAAGCACACAATAATCAGAAACATGGAGGACCTAGATTGCTTACTCGACAGCAACCGCAGCAGCAGCAGCAACAGCCACCGGCTGCCACTAACAGTATACTGGAACAGACTCTGGCTACGTTTATGTCTCAGATAGGAACTTATATTGAGATCATGAATCAATTTGTCAAGAAGACGGAGACATTAATGGATAAAACAGAGATGCGGATGACAAATCATGAAGATATTCTGAAATCTTTGGAGACACAGATGGGTCAGGTTTCCCAGCATATCAACCCCAGGCAGACTGGCGGATTTCCTAGCAATACTGAAAATGCTAGGCAGCCCACACATGAGCAATGTAAAGCCATTACTACTAGGAGTTGGAAGACACTACCAGGGCCAGAAAAGGAAGCTGAAACAGTGAAGAAACTAGCCTTGGATATGCCTGTCGAAGAAGCTGCCCCGACATGTAACAAACAGCCTACTGCCAATGAACCTGTCACGACATCAGAAGCGACATAGGAGAAAGATGATGACCCCAAACCTCCTCAGATTCGTATGCAGTGGGAAGGACGTATTGCTGATTATCGTCCCCCACCTCCTTTTCCTCAACGGTTACAGCAATTGAAGCAAGAATCATAGCTTAAAAAGATTTATGATATTTTTAAGCAGGTTCACATTAACATTCTGTTGTTAGATGTCGTGAGGGAGATGCCCGGTTACGCCAAATTTCTCAAGGATGCCATGTCGAAGAAATCTAGACTTGAGGAATTTGAAACGGTTAAGATGACAGAGGATGTATGAGCATTCTGCACAAGCATCCACCTTAGAAAAAGAAGGATCCTGGGAGCTTCATCATACCTTGTGTAATCGGAGATAAATATGTGGGTAAGGCACTTTGTGATCTTGGTGCTAGTATCAATTTAATGCCAAAATCTGTTTTTCAAAATTTAGGTATTGGAAAAGCTCGGCCCATAACAGTAATTCTGCAGTTGGCAGACCGCTCTTACGTTCATCTGGAAGGAAAAATCGAAGATATTCTGGTAAGAGTGGATAAGTTTATTTTTCCTGCTGACTTTCTTGTTTTAGATTGTGAAGCAGATGAAAACGCACCAATCATCCTGGGGCGACCCTTCTTAGCCACGGGAAGATCACTGATAGATGCGGAAAAAGGAGAACTCACCATGAGAGTGAATGATCAAGAGATAAAGTTGAATGTTCTCCAAGCTATGAAGCATGCTGATGTAGAAGAAGAATGCAAGGTTATCACTGAAGTTACCCTCGACCAACCCTGCATCAGGTCGGGCTGTCACGACATCAACATTGGTCACTGCCTCGGCAGCCACTTACAAGACTGTCACGACAGCACCGACGACAGCAACTCCTCAGAATCTGAAACATCTGATACTGAAGATCAGGAGCAGGTAAACTGGATAGGCAATCATCCAGGTAAGTTATTCGAACCTTTAAATTATACCTCGGATAACCATGCAATCCAAAAGCCATCAACTGTTGAACCCCCTTGTTTTAGATCTGAAGCCTCTGCCAGGGCAGCTAAAATATGTTTTTCTTAGTTTAAATGATACGTTGCCCGTAATCATCTCTTCCAAGTTGATGCAGGAACAAGAACAACAGTTAATAGGGATGCTGCAGCAGCACAAAAAGGCTATTGGATGGACGATAGCTGATATTCAAGGCATTAGTCTGGCATTATGTATGCATAAAATCCTTCTCAAGGATGATCATAAGCCGACTATAGATGCTCAAGGGCGGCTGAACCATGCAATGAAAGAGGTGGTGCGAAAAGAGATAATCAAATGGTTAGATGCTGGAATAATCTACGCCATCTCGAACAGCAAATGGGTGAGCCCGGTGCAATGCGTTCCCAAGAAAGGAGGAATGACCGTGGTCACCAAAAAAAATAATGAGTTAATCCCAACCAGGACTGTGACCGGTTGGAGGGTTTGTATGGACTATCGGAAGCTTAATAAAGCTACCAAAAGGACCACTTTCCTTTACCCTTTATTGATCAAATGCTTGATAGACTAGCGGGTAAACCTTACTATTGTTTTCTTGATGGTTATTCAGGTTACAATCAAATAGCTATCGCACCAGAAGATCAAGAAAAGACGACATTCACATGCCCGTACAACACGTACGCTTTTAGGAGAATGCCATTTGGACTATGCAATGCACCAGCCACCTTCCAAAGGTGCATGATGGCCATATTCTCCGATATGGTGGAGGACTTCCTAGAGATTTTTATGGATGACTTTTCAGTCTTTGGAGACGATTTTGAAAGCTGCCTAGGCAACCTACAAAAGGTACTCGAAAGATGTGAAAAAGCAAACTTAGTTTTAAACTGGGAAAATGTCACTTCATGGTGGATGAAGGGATAGTCCTTGGCCATAAGATTAGCTGACGTGGGATAGAAGTCGACAGAGTCAAGATAGAAGTGATCAAAAAACTGTCGCCGCCCACCACAGTCAAGGGAATTAGAAGCTTCTTAGGACATGCTGGTTTTTATCGAAGGTTCATTGCGAATTTCTCAAAAATCACCAAGCCCCTATGTCATCTTCTGGAACAGAACCGACCCTTCGACTTTAACGAAGAATGTACTGAAGCATTCAAGGTTCTGAAGGAAAAGCTGATAACAGCCCCAATAGTACAACCACTAGACTGGACACAACCATTTGAGATCATGTGTGATGCTAGTGACTATGGTGTCGGGGCAACACTTGGGCAGCGGAGAGACAAACTTTTTCATGTCATATACTATGCCAGCAAAACTCTGAATGATGCCCAAATAAGCTATACCACCACAGAGAAGGAGTTACTAGCTGTGGTATTCTCCATTAACAACTTTCGTTCTTACATACTTGGAACGAAGGTCATAGTGCACACAGACCACTCTGCATTGAAGTATCTGTTCGCCAAAAAGGATGCAAAGCCTCGATTGATACGTTGGATCATGCTATTTCAGGAATTCGATCTTGAAATCAAGGACAAAAAGGGGGACAGAAAATCAAGTGGCATATCACTTGTCAAGGTTGGAGAAGGGACAGAGTCTACTGATAGATGAGACAAACATATTGGAGACCTTCCCAGATGAGCAGCTCTTTGCTGTCGCGGTCACTGCCGCGACAGCCATGGCGGAAGGTAAGTCTTCTGAACTCCCATGGTATGTTGATTTCGTTAATTTCTTAGTTAGCAGAATAATTCCTCATGACCTTAATTATCAAGCCAGGAAGAGGTTCCGAAATGATGTTAAACATTATTATTGGGACGAACCTCTTCTTTCAAAAATCTGTGCAGATCAGGTTATAAGGAGATGCGTACCACATGAGGAGCAAGAAGACATACTTCATCACTGCCATGCTTCACAGTATGGAGGACACTTAGGAGGCAACAAAACTGCTGCCAAGGTGCTGCAGTCAGGGTTTTATTGGCCGTCATTGTATAAAGATGTGCAAATCTTCTACAAGAGTTGTGACAAGTGCCAACGGACAGGAAACATCTCAAGGAGACACGAGATGCCGCTGCAGAACATTCTTGAAGTCGAGATCTTTGACGTTTGGGGAATTGATTTCATGGGACCATTCCCATCTTCATGTGGGAATCTATACATCCTCCTGGCAGTAGACTATGTCTCTAAGTGGGTTGAAGCTATCACCACTCAGAAGAATGATGCCAAGACAGTTCAAAGGTTTTTACATAAAAACATCTTTTCTAGGTTTGGCATCCTTAAGGCGATCATCAGTGATGAAGGGAGACATTTCGACAACAAGGTTATTGCTGCTGCCTTGAAGAAGTATGGTGTGAAGCATCGGATCGCAACAACGTATCACCCTCAAACTAATGGACAAGCTGAAATATCCAACAGGGAAGTTAAGAACATTCTTGACAAGATGGTCAAGCCAACTAGGAAAGATTGGTCTTTACTCCTCAATGATGCATTGTGGGCTTATAGGACAGCTTTTAAAACTCCATTGAGAATGTCTCCATATCGACTGATTTATGGGAAAACGTGTCATGTACCTATCGAGATAGAGCACAGAGCATACTGGGCAATCAAGGCAGTGAATATGGACTTGGAAAAGGCAGGGCAGAAAAGGCTATTGGATCTGAATGAAATTGAAGAAATTCGGACAATGGCCTATGACAATTCAAGAATCTACAAGGATAAAACTAAGAAGTGGCATGACAAGAAGTTGCTGCCACAACAGTTCTGCCCCGGGCAGCTTGTATTGCTATTCAATTCTAGATTGAAACTCTTCCCATTGAAGCTAAAATCTAGATGGTCTGGCCCATTCTAAGTCGTACAAGTTTTTCCCCATGGTGACATCACAATCTGATCATTAAAAGATGGGCACCAATTTAAAGTCAATGGACAACGCTTAAAGCATTATCAGGGACTGAAGCCCCAAGAATGCAGGAAGTGGTTACCTTAGGAGATGCCCCACCTGTCATTCCTAATTTAACCTAATTTTTATTTTCATTTTTAGTTTTATTATTACTTATTATTTATTAGAAAATAAGATTTATTTTATTTAATGTTTTTATTTTTCTGTTTTTAGGAAATAAAGGAGTCAAGAAGAACAGGAGAAGTGAACTCAGCCCACCATCCATCCACCAGCCCAACAAAACCAAAATTTTGGAGCATGTCGTTACAGCTACCGCGACAGACGCAAAAAATACAGGCTGTCAACACGCTATCACGACAGACACGAAAACGCGTCACAGACGCACAGCAGATACGGAAACGCGTGACAGACGCGTCAGACACGCTAACGCGTAACAGCTGGCCTCGTTATTCGCGCCTGTCGTTACAGCTCCAACGGGCAGCAAATCCCTCTCTATATAAACCCCGTTTCATTTTTCATTTTCATTCACTTCTACTCTTCTTACTTGCTTCTTCTAGAATTTTTGCTTTCATTTTCAACCCTTGCAAAAATGTCTTCCAGGAAAACCCGTAGGAATGCTGCTTCCAGCTCCACACCGACATCAACCACCCCACGCTCATTTCAGATCAGAGATATGTGGGAAGAAAGGGGATTCATTTACACGTCAAAGGAGGAAAATCTGGGACTAAAGCCGTTCATAGCCCGGAAAAATCGAGCTCTACAGTGGCAGATCTTTGCCAAACAACCTGAGGAGATGAATGTTTCATTGGTACGAGAATTCTACACTGCCATTAACAGCAGGACGGCGACAGCGGTAGTCGTACGAGGAAAGGAAGTGTCGTTCGAAGCTGAATACATTAACACACTGTACGGATTCTACGTCGGCAGCAACGACGACGCCCACCAACAGTTCCTCAACACCCTCGACCCTACTACCTATGATGTTGTCATGGCAGAGCTGACAGATGAGGGAACTCAGTGGAATACCAGCCACAAGAACCCAAGGACGGTAAAGAGGACTCAACTACTGTCGGAGGCTAAATTATGGAATTCTTTTATCAAAAAGCGTATCATGCCGTCGTCACACAATACAACGGTCGACCAGCCCAGGTTAGCCTTAATTCACTCCATTTTACATGAAAGGCCCATTAACGTGGGCAGCTATATTTGTGAGAGTATCTTGGAGTGCACCCACCGGCCGACAGGTCCACTTTACATCCCATACCTCATCACATCCCTCTATCGTGGCCATGGCGTACCTGAAGTGACCACTGATCTTCGAGTCCAAGGGAAGGGATGGACGGAAAAGAACATACTCAGCCTCATGGAACTGACTGTTGCCACTCCTCTGTTATCATTTGATCCAGCTGCCACAACAGCAGACACGACAGAGCAGCCGGAGACTAAACCTGCTGCCACAGCAGCCAGGCAGCAACAAGCAGCAGCCGCCCCCACTGACTCTTCATCCTAGATCTTAGCTGCTATCCAGAAGATGGAGGAAAGGCAGCTCGGTCTGATGAGCTTCATCAGGGATTTTACTGCATCTACGGTACATTTTATCCAAAACTCTTTAAATTTCCCTGATGTTGTATTCCCCACCTTCCCTGCACATTATTTTATTGTACCTACCCCTGCCCACACTCCAACACCTGCTGCCACACCACGGACACCCTCTGCCGCATCAACACCATTACCGGCCCTAAAAGCAGCTGGCAACAACCGTGCTGAGACGTCTGCCCGAGGAACGAAACGCAGAATGCCATCGGAAGAGCTTGACGCCTTCATTGCTGGTTTTTCTTCATCCTCCGTTTGGGCCGCTAGCGACAACGAACCCTCTGTTAAGAGGAATTTATCAAAGGAGTTTACACCGGTCAAGCAGCGGAAAAGAGTGGCAGATAAAAACAACATGCGAGCCAGCGGTAGTAGCAGCAGCGACAACAGCAGTGGTGAGGACAGCAGCAGCAGCTCAGAGGTCCAGGTTGTGGAGAAACCCCCACATATCTCCCCAACCAGGATTCAACCACCACGGGAGGCCAAAGCAAAGAACACATATGCCTCCCCCATCCGCCAGCCAGCTCCGAAAGCTCGTGCCCGCCGCCAGTTCAGAGTCAGCAACAGCAACGACGACAGTGCTTAAAATTTAAGTTCCTTATCTTATTTTGCTATCTGCCTATATATTTTGTGATGTACTGCTTTTATTTTTTATCTTGTCATTTGCATTGAGGGCAATGCAACCCTCGAGTTTGGGGGTGGCATCCCTCCATTAATGGAGTCCATTTTAGTTTTAAAATTATGTCTTTTTCTTAATTTATTTTTGTTATAAAAAATGAAAATATGAAAATTTTGGCTTAAGTCTGTGAACTAAACTTACCTGCCGTGACAGCTCTGTCGTGGCAGTGCCTTTAGGATAGCTTTAGGAGCAGTTTAGAGCCTTTCTATAGTTCTGAAAACTTAAACACCATTGTGACTGTTATACTGCTTAGAACTCTTTTAGTCAACTAGAATAGGAAGCTTAGCACTTGAATAGCCCCTAGAGGTGCCTAACACTGGCTCTAGGAAAGAAGTTTAGCAAAAGAGACTCAACAGCCCTAGAGGTGCCCGAAACTGGCTCTAGGAAGTTAGCTAGAGGTGCCCAAAACTGGCTCTAGTGAAACTTTAGCTTAAAAAGTAGTGAAATCGAGTCAAAACAAAAAAATCAAAGGAGCATAAGAAATGCCTTCAAAAAAATAAACTTTGGCATGAAAATTCGAGTTAAGGGCTGAAATATTCTAGTGAAACTAAGAGAGTCTTGGCATATAACTGTTCACAAGCATGCACACACTGCACGAGGACTATAGTGATACTCCGAACAGATCCTAAATTATCCGACAAGGTGCTGCCGCCACAGGGAACGAATGAAGGGTAAGGGAAAGTTCACTGTGTTTAAGCCAAAACAAAAATATTTCATTTTTCTTTTGGATCTAAACTGCTTGAGGGCAAGCAAAAACTTGAGTTTGGGGGTGTGTTGAGTGTGTAAAAGTTCTATTACTTACACCCTATTTTACCCATATTTCTGCTGCATTCAAGCATAATTCATTGCATTTAGGTTAGTTTACAGTTAGACATCACAAATATATTAAAAGGCACAGTTTCTACTGATATTGGCTGTTTTTACAGGTTGCTGCTGTAGCAGATGGAGAGGCAGGCGGTGGGCAGTAAAGCAGAAGAGCTGGAACTGGACGAGCAGTCAAGGAGGACGATGCTGCCATGGTTGCCGCCGTGACAGCAGAGGACGACAGCAGTTTTGAGGAGAAGAAGCAAAGTGGACCTCGACAGATAGAGAAAATTAAGCCCGTCTGTCGTGGAAAACCAGTATATTTTTCCAAGCCCTAGATCAAAAGGAATGTCAAGCCCAAAGTTCAAGGAGAGAAAATCCCCAGTAAGAAGGAGGACGATTTAAAGTTAGATTCTCTAAAGATTTAGTCTTTATTAGAGTTGTACTTTAATTTAAACTTGTATTCTTGCTATTTTAGAAAACTTGGACCCAAAGCCTATAAAAGGGCATGTATTTCGACCTAGGAGGAACATCACGCATTCTCTAGCTTTCTTCCTGAAACCCTAGCCGTTTTCTTCCTCTCATCATGTTCTAAACTCCCCTTACGGCCACGGGTTTTTTTTTGTAAAGTAGTTGCAAGGGTTGCTTTTGTTTTAGGAATTTTCATTTCAATAAAATAAACTTCAAGTTCTCTTATTCTGGTTATTAACATCTTGCAAGAGCATCGGGAGAGCATTGTGAGGTTATCTATTTACTTAATATCCGGAGAGTTAAGTATACAAAAGGAATAGGTGCGAGTTCTCTAGTTTATAGTTGAACTATCTCGGACCTAGGGATAGGACGAGGTTAAGTGGCTAAAGAAGAATTAAACAACATCGGTGTTCATCCTTCGATTCACGCCGGGAGGTATCATCAAAGACGTGATCATCGATAGACATGGACCTAGGGATAGGCCAAGGCACAACGGGGATTCCTGCCAAACTTGAAGTACGAAGTTGAGTGTTCGTTGCTGCGACAAGCAACAGACTGCCACCGCGACAGGTTCTGCCGCGACGGGGACGCCGACAGAACTGATTTTCCCAGACTTAGCAATACCTGCACTACTGAGCAATTCAATACCAGCCCATTCTCTCTATTTTGATTTCTATACTCTTTTATTTAAGTTCTCTTTATTATTTTCGTGACAAAAATCTTAAATCATTCTTTTACTCTCGTGCAGTAATTCAAGGTGAAGCTATTAGCCCAGTCCCTGTGGAGACGATATCCGATACTTCCGTGTCACTTTACTACTTGCGTCGTGTACACTTGCACTACAATTGCGATAGACACTTTTACACGCAACAGTGAGATTAGAAAATGCATGGCCATGCCCGAATATTATGATATGAGATATCATAGTGATTCGTTTATCATAATCTACTCAAGACATCAAGAAACACTAGATGGACAACGCAAGTGTGACTAACCCATGACTTGTGTTCATCAAAGATATAAAAGACAAAAGGATGAAATACATAAAGGAAGTTTATTCAGGAATTAGGAAAGTCAAACCATGACTTCATGCAACTTAGGTAGCAATGATGTATTGGTAGATGCCACTCATTGTTTGTAAAATTGGAACAGTTCTAATTTTGCTGCTAACGTTGCATGAACCTAAAAGGGTCACACCCTTCGAATGAAACGAACAAAAAATTGGAAATCATACTCCCTATTTTAGGGAGGTTGCCGAAAATCCTCTATGGGATAGGGGAAATCGGCAACACCCTTAAATGGGGATAATATTGGATAAATATTGTATTTATCAAATATTATTTAGAGTATGGAAAATATTTAGAGACTTAAATATTATAGAATATGATTCTAGAAATTTAAATATATATTTGGAATTTATATAATGTATATTTAATTCCAAGTTTATGTAGAATTAGATTCCACATAATTAAAAATATATATTTAAATATATTTAAATCCAAGTAAAGATAGAATGAGATTCTATATAATAAATATATATTTGGATTAAATATAATGTATATTTAAATCCATGTTTTATGTAGAATAAGATTCTACATCATTAAATATATATATATTTCATTTAATATTATTAAATATAATATACATTTAATATAAACCAATTTCAAGTATAATTAGATTCTATGAATTTTGGTTGAACTTGGATTTAAGGAATTCAACTAGAATTAAGTCTTTGAATACTATTTAAAGGGACAAGGGCTAGCAACCAAATCATCCATCTTCCTCCTCTTGAAGATTTTGACAACACCCCTAGGGATTCCCCAATGGAATTCGACATATCCTACAAAGCTCTCTGAGAAGTTGTTTGATATTTTTCTGGTGTTCCTCTTGCCTCCTGGCAAATACCTGGCGATTTCCTAGTTCGAATCCATGTCCCGGTAGAACCCCTGGTCGATTTCAGACTCCCTCAGGAATCCCTGGAGGGATTTCGACTTCTCCCTGGAAGGTGTTCAAACCTGTCGAAATTTATCCCTAAGTGTTAGGGAGGCGAAAACTTTGTTCGTTTTGTTCGGGTGGACTCCGAAGAGGTCGTTGCGAACCTGTGACGATTCCGGTTTTACTTGACGTGGTTATTCTTACATACCGTCGGTTTCCAGTTTCCAGAGTTTTAAAAGGTAACTCTTCATTTTTTCACCCCGGATTCGTTCCTGTATATGGATCTTGGTTGGATTACGTCGGATTAATTTTTCCGCTGCGCCACGGGGCGTGCCGACGTGACCCAACAAAATCAATCTTTGAAAACACAACCGCTCCACGAAACTGATCAAAAAGATCATCAATCCTTGGCAGATGATACTTATTCTTCACGGTCAACTTATTCAGCTGACGATAATCAATGCACATTCTCATCGTGCCATCTTTCTTCTTTACAAACAAGACCGGTGCACCCCAAGGTGACACACTAGGCCGAATAAAGCCTCGGTCAAGCAACTTATGAAGTTGCGTCTTCAGCTCCTTAAACTTCTTAGGTGCCATTCGATAGGGAGTGATGGACACTAGAGTTGTGTTCTCATACAACTCAATTCCAAACTCAACCTCCCGACTAGGCGGCAATCTAGGTAACTCTTCCAGAAACACCCCATGGAATTCACACACGGTCTTTATATCTTGTACCCGCACATCCTTTGTACTAGAATTCATTACAAAAACTAAATAAGCTTCACATCTTTGACGCAACAACCGACTCGCTTCAAGCGTCGAAACCACATTAGATAGGAACTTTACATTCTCTCCCACCACCACAACTTCATAATCATCAGCAAGTTTCAGCAAAACTCGCTTATTCTCAAAATCCACAATAGCCCTATGCTCAACTAACCAATCGATAACAAGGATTACATCAAATCCATAGAAGGGCAATTCTATGAGATCAACCAAAAACACATGTTCTTGCACCATTAAAGGACATCTCCTATACAACTTCCTCGTTACAAACGTTTCACCAAAGAAACTAGTCACACGCATTATTGCGTGTAAATTAGTCTATCGCAATTGAGTGCAAGTGTACACGTCGCAAGTAATAAAGTGATACTAGAGTATCAGATATCGTCTCCACAGGGACTGGGCTAACCCTTTCCTTTGCTATCTGCACAAGGGGAAAAGAATAGATTAAGATGTTGTCACGAAAATAATAAAGAATACTGGAAAATAAAAGTAGAGAAATTAAGATAGAGAGAATGGGCTGGTATTGAATTGCTCAGTAGTGCAGGTATTGCAGAGTTTAGGAAATCCAGTCCTGTCGTCGCGCCTGTCGCCGACAGCACCTGTCGCGGCAGCTGTCCGTTGGCTGTCGCGGCAGCGAACACACCAACTCCGTACTCCAAGTTTGGCAAGAATCCCAGATCTGCCTTGGCCTATCCCTAGGTCCAAGTCTGTCGATGATCACGTCTTGATGATACCTCCCGGTGTGAATCGAAGGATGAACACCGATGTATATGAATTCTTCTTTAGCCACTTAACCTTGCCCTATCCCTAGGCACAAGATAGTTCAACTATAAACTAGAGAACTCGCTCTTATTTCTTTCGTATACTTAACTCTCCCGATGCTAAGTAAATAGATAACCTCACAATGCTCTCCCGATGCTCTTGCAAGATATTAATAACCAAAATAAGAGAACTTGAAGTTTATTTTATTGAACTGAAAAATCCTAAAACAAAACAACCCTTGCAACTACTTTACAAATCAACCCGTGGCCCTATGGGGTTTTAGAACATGTCGACGGCGGGACGACGGGCGGGTAAACAGCGGAGGGATTTTGGTTGTCGGTTATGGGGTATGATGTGTGGGTTCTCTCCTAGGTTAAAATACATGCCCTTATATAAGCTTTGGGCTCAAGTTATCTAAGGTAACAAGGATTACAACTTTAATTAAAAGTATGAATCTAATAAAGACTTAATCTTCAAGGATCCTACTTTTCAGCCGTCCTCCTTGTTTCTTGGGATTTTCTCTCCTTGAACTTTGGCTTGACATATCTTTTGATCCGGGGCTTGGAAAAATATTTGATTTTCACACGACAGATGAGCAGAATTTTCTCTATCTATCGAGGTCCACTTTGCTTTTTCTCTCCGCAAAACTACTGTCACCATGCTGTCACGGCAGCACCATGGCAGCAACGTCTTCCTTGACTGCTCATTCCAGATCTTCTGCATCGCTGCCTAGCGCCTGCCACTATTGCTGCCCTGGGTGCTGTCACGACTGCTGCCCTGGGTGCTGTCACGGCTGCTGCCCTGGGTGCTGTCACGACTGCTGCCCTGGATGCTGTCACGACTGCTGTCACGGCAGCTCCATGGCAGCATCGTCCTCTTCGTCTGCTTGTCCAGTTCAGCTCTTCTGCTTCTCTGCCCCGCGCCTGCCTTCACCGTCTACGACGACGGAAACCTGCCAAAAACAGCCATTTTTAGTAGAATCTTTGCCTTTTATATATTTGTGATGTTTTGCTGTAAATTGACCTAAATGCAATGAAATGGTGCTTGAATGCAGCAGAAATATGGGTTAAAAGGGTGTAAATAATAGAACTTTTACACACTCAACACACCCTCAAACTCAAGTTTTTGCTTGCCCTCAAGCAACTAAGAACTAAAAGAAAAAGAAATTTTTGTTTTGGCTTTCAAACAGTGAGCTTTCCCTTACCCGCCGTTCGTTCCCTGTGGCGGCAGCAACCTGTCGGATAAATTAGGATATGTCCGAAATCTCCCTATAGTCCTCGTGCAGTGTGTGCATGCTTGTGAACAGTTATATGCCAAGACTCTCTTAGTTTCACTAGAATATTCAACTCTTAACTCGAATTTTTATGCCAAAGTTTATCTTTTGAAGGCAATTTTTTTTCATGCTCCTTTGATTTTTTTTTTTGTTTTGACTCGATTTCTCTATTTTTCAAGCTAAAGTTTGACTAGAGCTAGTTTTAGGCACCTCTAGTTAACTTCCTAGAGGCAGTTTCGGGCACCTCTAGGGCTGTTGAGTCTCTTTTGCTAAACTTCTTTCCTAGAGCCAGTGTTAGGCACCTCTAGGGGCTATTCAAGTGCTAAGCTTCCTATTCTAGTTTGGCTAAAAGAAATCTAAGCAGTATAACAGTCACAATGGTGTTTAAGTTTTCAGAACTATAGAAAGGCTCTAAACTTCTCCTTAAACTATCCTAAAGATGCTGCCACGACGGAGCTGTCACGACAGGAAAGTTCAGTTCACAATTTTCAGCCAAAAAAATTGTTTTTTTTAAGAAAAGTACTAAGTAAAAGACACAAAATTTAACTAAGATGTACTCCATGAATATGGAGGGTTGCCACCCCCAAACTCGAGGGTTGCATTGCCCTCAATACAAATGAAAAAATAAAAATGAAAACATATGAAGGAAGTACATCACTAAATATATATGGCAGGCAGCAATAAGAAGATAAGAAACTTAAATTTTAATCACTGTCTTCATTGCTGCTGCTGAGGCGGATCTGGCGGCGGGTTCTGGTTCGCGGGGCGGGCTGGGGTGGTTGCTGTACAACCTGAATATCAGAGCTGCTGCCGCTGCTGCTGCTGGCCCTTGGCAGAGTTTTCTTATCTGCCATTCTTTTCTGCCTCTTTACCGGTGTAAAGTCCTTCGACAGGTTCCTCGGAATAGAGGGTTCATCGTCGATGTCTGCCCAGACGGAGGAGGAAGAGTACCCAGCAACAAAGGCAGCAAGGTCATCCGAGGGCACTTGTCGCTTTGTTCCTCGAGCAGATGTTTCGACATGGGTGCTGCCAGCTGTCGTCGGGGAAGGTGATGGTATGGAGGCGGCATATGGTATGGAGGCGTCAGGTGATGAAAGGTTTGAGGCCCAGATTATTTCCCTTTGGAGTATAAATGAGGCCTCGTTCTTCCCACAGATCTCTGGTTGCAAAGGACTGTGGGGGAGTTGCTGCCGCCGAGGAAGTAGAGGCAGCATTGCGGCGGGTTTTTTCTGGAAGACATGTTAGTGCAAGGGTTGTGAAAAGTAATTAAAAGCAAATGAAAACTAAATATGGAGAGCAAGTAAGAAAACCAGAAGTGTGTGAAAATGAAAATGAAACGGAGTTTTATAGAAAAAGAATTGCTGCCCGTTGAAACTGTAACGACAGGCGTGAATAACGGGGCGGCTGTCGAGCTTTAGTGTGTCTGATGCGTCTGACACACATTTCTGCGTCTGTTACGCGTCTGTCACACGTCTGTCGTGACAGCATGGTGACAGCCTGTCTTTGTCGTGTCTGCCGCGGCAGGTGGATCGACAGGCTGCAATATTGGGCGTTGTTGGGCTGATGGATGGATGGTGGGCTGAGTTCACTTCTCCTGTCCTTCTTGACTCCTTTATTTCCTATAAAAACATTATTAAAATATAATAAACCTATTTCCTAATAAATAATAATAATAAAACAAATAAAAATAAAAATAAAAGTTAAGTTAAGTTAGGGATGCCATGTGGGGCATCTCCTAAGGTAACCACTTCCTGTATTCATGGGGCTTCAGTCCCCTGATAATGCTTGAGGCGTCGTTTCCGGTACTTCTTGAAGTCCATCCGTACCCTCCATCTGGTGATTATTCTCATGTTGGGGGCTCCTTTCTTTCTCTTCCCTTTGTAGTCCATGAAGTCCTCCCTTCTTGGTAATGTTTCTGAGGGCATGAATATATGATTAGAAATAATCAAATTGACATTCGGCCACAAACTTACCTTGTTTTCGTTGAATGTTGTTGTGGTTGAATGTATCCCTTGCTGTCGTGTCTGCTGCTGCGGCAGGCAGTTATTTTGACAGTTCTTTATCAGGTTACTTTGCAGGTCAATGGGACATTGGTAAGTGCCATCACTCTCTATATCAAATTTTGTTGACCACTCGTAGATCTCCATCAGTAGAGACTTTGATGATTCTGTGTCCATCGGTGTTGGTTCCTCAAATACCTACAATGGAATTGGTGAGTTTTCATATAATTCAAAAGGTTCGTTTATTACCTGCTCATATTCCATCGGTGAGGCATTGTCATTGGGTAGCTCTTCTAGGTGGTCGTGCGAGTGCCATGACAGGGAAGGATGTGTGCAATCTTGGTCAGGCATAATCGAGGTGGTGGGTTGAGAATTTGCCTCTGATGTGGTTGCTGCTTCAGCATCAGTTGCTGCCGAGGTGGCAGTTACTGTCGAGGCGGCAGTTGCTGTCGAGGCGGCAGTTTCTGCCGAGGCGGCAGTTTCTGTCGAGGCGGCAGTTGCTGTCGAGGCGGCAGTTGCTGTCGAGGCGGCAGTTGCTGTCAAGGCGGCAGTTTCTGCCGAGGCGGCAGTTTCTGCTGAGGCGGTAATTTCCGCTTTGTCTGGAGTTTCTGCCTCAGAAGTGGTTGCTGCCGTGACATTCTCTTGAATTTCACTCAGCGTTGTCGCGGTGTTGCTCCATTCCGGCTCCTCGATCATTGTCATGGCAAGTTGTTGCTCAGACTCATCATATGTTGGGCATTCCTTCACATGGGCATCCTTGTCATCTTGCCTCATGATTTCAGGTTCATCTGTGGCATGAATGAGGGCCGGTCTGCTCAAGATTTCATCCATCTTGGCGATACTTGCGTCCATAGAAGCTGACACTTTTCGGGTGAGTGCCAAGAAGGCTTGCAGTGTGTCTTCTAAGGATTTTGACTCCTCTTGAGGATGATGACATTGCCAGGGCAGGTCGGGTTCTGCAGCAAAACTGTTATGGTATAAAAAAATTTGCGGGTTTTGATCGTACCATAAAAAATTTTGCTGCTGCAGCATCGACATTTGCTGCCCTTGTTGCTGTCGTGGCAGCATATCTTTACGGTAATTGCAAGAACTCTCCCACATCAACTCTCGAATGGTTTTTCCTGGCATGTTGATGTCCTTGAACCTGTATATTCACTTGAGTTTTTTTTTTATAAAAATAGAAAAAGAAGAAAAAAAAGGAAAAAGAAAAAGGAAAGAAATGTGCAGAAGCTAGGGTAAGAGTGTGTTTCCAGTCCCCGGCAACGGCGCCAAAAACTTGTTGCGTGTAAATTAGTCTATCGCAATTGAGTGCAAGTGTACACGTCGCAAGTAATAAAGTGATACTAGAGTATCGCATATCGTCTCTACAGGGACTGGGCTAACCCTTTCCTTTGCTATCTGCACAAGGGGAAAAGAATAGATTAAGATGTTGTCACGAAAATAATAAAGAATACTGGAAAATAAAAGTAGAGAAATTAAGATAGAGAGAATGAGCTGGTATTGAATTGCTCAGTAGTGCAGGTATTGCAGAGTTTAGGAAATCCAGTCATGTCGTCGCGCCTGTCGCCGACAGCACCTGTCGCAGCAGCTATCCGTTGGCTGTCGCGGCAGCGAACACACCAACTCCGTACTCCAAGTTTCGCAAGAATCCCAGATCTGCCTTGGCCTATCCCTAGGTCCAAGTCTGTCGATGATCACGTCTTGATGATACCTCCCGGCGTGAACCGAAGGATGAACACCGATGTGTATGAATTCTTCTTTAGCCACTTAACCTTGCCATATCCCTAGGCACAAGATAGTTCAACTATAAACTAGAGAACTCGCTCTTATTTCTTTCGTATACTTAACTCTTCCGATGCTAAGTAAATGGATAACCTCACAATGCTCTCCCGATGCTCTTGCAAGATATTAATAACCAAAATAAGAGAACTTGAAGTTTATTTTATTGAACTGAAAAATCCTAAAACAAAACAACCCTTGCAACTACTTTACAAATCAACCCGTGGCCCTATGGGGTTTTAGAACATGTCGACGGCGGGTCGACGGCGGGTAAACGGCGGAGGGTTTTTGGTTGTGGGTTATGGGGTATGATGTGGGGGTTCTCTCCTATGTTAAAATACATGCCCTTATATAAGCTTTGTGCTCAAGTTATCTAAGGTAACAAGGATTACAACTTTAATTAAAAGTATGAATCTAATAAAGACTTAATCTTCAAGGATCCTACTTTTCAGCCGTCCTCCTTGTTTCTTGGGATTTTCTCTCCTTGAACTTTGGCTTGACATATCTTTTGATCCGGGGCTTGGAAAAATATTTAGTTTTCACACGACAGACAAGCAGAATTTTCTCTATCTATCGAGGTCCACTTTGCTTTTTCTCTCCGCAAAACTGCTGTCACGGCAGCACCATGGCAGCAACGTCTTCCTTGACTGCTCATTCTAGATCTTCTGCATCGCTGCCTAGCGCCTGCCACGATTGCTGCCCTGGGTGCTGTCACGACTGCTGCCCTGGGTGCTGTCACAGCTGCTACCCTGGGTGCTGTCACGACTGCTGCCCTGGATGCTGTCACGGCAGCTCCATGACAGCATCGTCCTCTTCGTCTGCTTGTCCAGTTCAGCTCTTCTGCTTCTCTGCCCCGCGCCTGCCTTCACCGTCTACAACGGCGGAAACCTGCCAAAAACAACCATTTTTAGTAGAATCCGTGCCTTTTATGGTTGTCGGTTATGGGGTATGATGTGTGGGGTTCTCTCCTAGGTTAAAATACATGCCCTTATATAAGCTTTGGGCTCAAGTTATCTAAGGTAACAAGGATTACAACTTTAATTAAAAGTATGAATCTAATAAAGACTTAATCTTCAAGGATCCTACTTTTCAGCCGTCCTCCTTGTTTCTTGAGATTTTCTCTCCTTGAACTTTGGCTTGACATATCTTTTGATCTGGGGCTTGGAAAAATATTTGGTTTTCACACGACAGACGAGCAGAATTTTCTCTATATATCGAGGTCCACTTTTCTTTTTCTCTCCGCAAAACTGCTGTCACCATGCTGTCACGGCAGCACCATGGCAGCAACGTCTTCCTTGACTGCTCATTCCAGATCTTCTGCATCGCTGCCTAGCGCCTGCCACGATTGCTGCCCTGGGTGCTGTCACGACTGCTGCCCTGGGTGCTGTCACGGCTGCTGCCCTGGGTGCTGTCACGACTGCTGTCACGGAAGCTCCATGGCAGAATCGTCCTTTTCGTCTGCTTGTCCAGTTCAGCTCTTCTGCTTCTCTGCCCCGCGCCTGCCTTCACCGTCTACGATGGCGGAAACCTGCCAAAAACAGCCATTTTTAGTAGAATCCGTGCCTTTTATATATTTGTGATGTTTTGCTGTAAATTGACCTAAATGCAATGAAATGGTGCTTGAATGCAGCAGAAATATGGGTTAAAAGGGTGTAAATAATAGAACTTTTACACACTCAACACGCATCCCAACATCCAAAGTCTCAACAGGCAAACCAGGCATTTGAGCATGTCCACGTAATACGTATGAATGTGTAGACTTTGAATCAATCAGAGAAAGCAATGACAAAGACTGCAAAGTAAAAGTACCTACTATCACGTAGTCTCATTCCTCCCTTCACGATGGGCATACACTCTGGCCTGACCACTACCTTCAGGCTGAACAGCTGCCACATGTGCTACATTCCTCGCACCATCATCTCTATGCTGAAAATTGCCACGGACACGCCCACGGCCCCTATGTGGCTCAGTTGCTCTCACCGGAGCCTGTCCCTCTCTCATCGACTTAGGACAACCTTGTTTCATGTGTCCACATTAACCACAATTCTAGCATGTACCAATGTTGCCCCAGCACTCACTTGTGTGCCTCTTACCGCACCGGTTACACTCAGGTGTCCAGATGAAAGCATTTGGTCCTTGCTGACCTCTCCCGGGGTTAACTCCCCCACATCTAGAATCTACATGAGACCTTCGATTCTGAGGCCTCTTGAAATGATCCCTTCCAGCATTATGTTCTACAGCTCGCTTCCCTGAGCTAGACTCCCCGGCTCGACTCGCTAGACCAAGGTTCAGCTCAATGTCCTTGGCTCGAGGGACCAACACACCAAAATCAGTATAATCTGATGCAACTATGTATGTCTTCACATCTGCCACCAGCCCATACCAGAAACACTCGCATCTCTCCCGTTCATTAGGGATCCCTTCATGTCATCAAATTATGTTGCAGGCCTCTTCTCTGTCAGCCTCTCTCGATGGAATCATTTGATGAGGAGAATCGTCTAGCTTCACCCTGATTGTTCTCCGCAAGCTCGGACTAGGACTGTCGTCTCAATTATGCTCTATGTCGATCGGTCTCCTCTTAAGTAGTGTCCAAGTCTTCCTTATATAGGTGGTGAAACTAGGGTGTAACGCCCCGGTTTTTGGCCTATGAGTTTGTGGGTTGGGTTTAGGGTTCGTTGGACCGAGACTAGAGATATGAGTTAGTTCGGGATTGGTTCACGGAAAACATAGTTTGGGAAGTGATAAAAGTATTAGAAAATTTTCTAAAATCCTTTTTATATGTATATAAGGGTTTGGTGAAGTAAATTTTGGAAAATGACTTTTGGAAGGTGGACATTTCGTTTGGTACGTCATCGTGCCGACACAGTTCTGGCATCCCAGCTTGGCATGGTTCTGCCAACCGCGCTTGGCACTTCTTATCCATTATTTTTTTTCGAATATTGATCTAATCCCTATTTTCTCGCAGCCTGATCTAATCCTATTTTTTTGAGTTCAACAGCTACTTGACATGGCATCAAGTTCTCTTCTCTGTCAATCAATGCTTGGCAATGTTTTGTCTTTCTCTGCCAACATGTACTCGGCATCCTCATTAGCATCGTTTCCTGCCTACGATGGTCTGCTCTGCTCTACTCATTTCTGTGCTAAATACTATGTCATATCTGCAAAAATATCAACAAAAAAACATCCTTTCACTCTTGCATTACACTAGTTCTAACTCTTTAAGCAAATGCATGATTTTGTGACCTAAATGCAACTAAATGTACTTAAAAGACAAGAAAAAAGCATGTGAAATAGGCATGAAAAACAATACTTTTGGAGCGTCAACACTCCCCCACACCTAGCTCATTGCTTGTCCTCAAGTAATGCAAAATAAAAATGATTAAAATAGTACCTCGGCAAAATTTTGGTTGGCATGCCAATAGATGCTGGCAAGCAAAAGTTGGTAATAAGAGAGAGCATACCATGAATCCCCACCTTAATCAAGACATCACTCGGTTTTCTCTTTAACTCGTACCTAAAGTTTTGGACTTAAGAACTAAGAGGGATCATGCCACGAAGCCCCAAGTAACTTTTTATCTCTAGGTAGAGGAGAGCTTCATTTTTTATTGTCATGGCAGAACATTGTTGTCTTATTCATTTTCAATTTTACCTGGCATCATTTTTTTTCAATTCTGAGCATAATGTCAAAAAATTCTAAGTTTGCTAGGGAACTAGATGCATACTACATGTTTAAGTGTAATTCAATTCTCAAAACTAGAGAACAATTGATAAGTAATCCTGGCATTACTATTCTACTGGCATATGCATCTAAAGATTTTAAATTTCCTGATTGGACAGAAACCTAAGTCAAATTAAACTTGCCTAACAAATGTTAACATGCTTCTAAAATCGGTCGAGACAAAATTTTATTTTTCATTTTCTTATTTTAGTGGTTCGGTATGCAAGACTAATCTAAACTACGTGGCATGTCATGAAAAACAGAATTATAAACATGAAATGCATGGCGTGGCATAATGTGAGGAAATGTGCACCCCCAAACCCAAGATGTGCATTTCCCTCAATGCATGAAACAACATATATATATAAAGAAAAATAGAAAAATAAAAATGCATGATCATGAAAATGCAGTAAAAATGAGATGTAAAGAGTTTATGAAGAAGAATACTCCCCCTCGGAAGAGACTTCTCCACGGTTGGCACAGGCTTCTGCTACGAGCTTGGCTCGGGTCTTTCTCTCAACCCAAGTGCCATTGGCAGGGGTTGCTCGCTTCTTCCTACTCCACCCTTGCTTCGAGGCGGCAATGGAGGCAAGGGTTTCTTTCCGCAATCTTCACTGGCTCAGATGAAGTTGGCGTTGCAGTGGACTCGGCAGGGGCAGTTGGTTTCTTCTCACTTTCATCTTCAAATTTTTGTTGTGTAGCAGACTTGGCAGATTCCTCTTTGGAAGGGGAAAGCAGTTCTGTGGCAGTAGAAGGCACTGGACTATGAACATGAGTAGGCATTGGACTATCAAGGTTTCTTTGATGGCAACGTCTCTAGCATGCTCATATCGCCAGAGCGTCCTCCTCTGCTCCTCAACCCTTTCTAATATCTGGAGAATTATCTCCTGGCGGTGATATATTTGGGCAAGCAATGCCGACGAATCTACTGGTATCGAGGTTGTTGGCTTAGCCTTTGGTGCCTTTGACTTGGGTGTTGGCGTGGCAGCTTGCCTTTACCCTTGTCCTTAGGTGCAGTGGCAGTGAAGTTCTTCCAATCGGCAAGTGAGATAGTGTGCCCTTTACCTCAAGGGCCTTATCATTCTCGGTCCTAGGCATGTTATGTCTCAAACAAATATTGGAAATTAAACAGAGAAGAACAAACCATATGTTGGCTTAAGGGCTTATTTGTATATTTCCTCGATTATGATCCTACCATTGTTGATCTTTCAGGTTGTGATGATAGAGTGCAACAGTGCCAACCTCTTCCCTGACACGGTCTCATTGTGCGTCGTCCGCATCAAATTTTCCTTGAGAAAGTGATTCCAACCCTTGCTTATGGTGCAAGGGCAAGCCTTTTGACCGTTCGGTGTCCCTTTGAGGACATGATCCACTCAGTGCCCGATTCACACAAACCTGCCAACAACTTCTTGTGTTTGGCAGCGGTCATGTTGGCGACAATACTACCGTCACAGACCAAGCTCAGATGCTGGCATCGCTGATGGCATTCTATCACTTAATCTTGCCACTTGTTGTAAACTAATTCTCTGCCTTGGCATGGTGCCTGGCACCAAAAATCTGCATACACTAAAATGAAACCTTTCAACCCAGCAGATGAAAATCAAAAACTAAAAAAAAAATATACAAATTAAGGAAATGTTGAAAAAGAAAAACCTCTAATCCAAATATTTACAAAAATCAAACCACAAAGATGTTGTCATGGTACCTCTACCAAGAGGACAACTTGCTTGGCTTTGTTCTGATCACCTTCCAAGAAGTGCTTCAAACGTTAGCCCTTGGTTGGTAGGTGGTAGGGTGTGGCAATCCTTTGTTTTAATAGCCAACATAGAAAGCCAAAGAATTGCTTTCCTTTGGTCATGCCAAATTCTCATTTGCACAATGAAAGGGAATATTTTACCATGGTGGCTTTGAACAATCACCTTAGAAAACTGAAGAATCTCTTTGTTGTCGAGGCATAGTCATCCTCATCTTGTTCCAGAATCATCATGAAATCTTTAGTTTTGAGCCGCAGCATCTCTAGCATTAATGTTACGGAAAAATTTCCCTGCTTCACTTCTTCATTCTCAGTCATCTGGCATCCACTTTTCCTTCCAGTAACAAGCCATTTGAGCACACCTCGCTTTATGACATCAATCCCGACAAGAATCGATATTCACTATCGCTCAATTGTTTTACCATCGCAATTTTGTTTTATGGCGTCAACTTTCATTCCTTGGCAATTCAATGTCAGGTTCTCATCCAAATGGATTTTATTGGTTCAACTGCATGTCATTCAATTTCATATGTACGTTTAAGAAATTTGAACTTGTCAATAGTAATACATGCTTGTCTTGCCGATATATGGTTGGCAAATGGTGGCTCCACTAGTCTTATCGTGGTGGTTTTGGCATCCGACTGATGTTTGGCATCAAATAGCGGGTTGGCATCAGATAGTGGTCAAGCATCAGATAGCGGTCTGGCATCATCAACATTTGTCTCTTCTTTCTCTACTTCCTTGGATTCACCCGCTGGCACTGATTTCTCTTCCTAGCAAATAATCAGCCGCTTGCCTTTGTCTTCTTGGTTTGGAATTTCAGATTCCCCTTGAACTAGTTGTTGTGGCGTGCTATTTAGGATGTTCAAAATTAGTGTCATGTGATTTTCAATTTTTTGATGTTTTCAGCAATCTCTTGACGTTGAGCATCCTCCTTGAAGTGTAAGTTCCCTTGCCAAGACATGTGCGTTGCATCGGCAAAGTTGTAATCATCATAGAAGTCTATTTGATCATCGTACTAGTAGCTCGGCTGATGTTGAGGACCGTTTTGCCATGGCACATGTCTAGCAATAGCAATTCCATTATCGTAAGTAAAAACATCAGCTCCTTGATCATACCACAGAAAATTTTGCAGGTAATGTCATCGCTCATAAGCTCTAATATGGTCTCTAATGCTCATTCTCGAATCCTCCATGTTCCTAGAAGTTCCTAAAATAAATGAAACTAATAATAATGTTAGAAAAATAAATAATAAAAGGAAAATAATCATAAACTAAAATAAAGACAAGTAAAAATCAAAACAATAAAACTTCGTTGCAATCCCCGGCAACGGTGCCAAAAAGTTGTAAACTCTCAGTGTGAATGATTATTTGCTGGCAATAGGGCGTAAAAGATATTAGAAAAGTGTTAACACAGTGCCAAGAAAATCTATTGCGTGCAAGTATACACGGTCTGCAAGTAATACAACAGTTAAGCTGAGCATCGATCCCACAAAGATTGCATTTGAATTCGATTGCTTTGTTTGATTAACTTTCTTGGAAAAAAGATTGTTTTGATTGGAAGTGGTTTTGAAAATGACTAACAAGAAAAGAAATAAAACAAATTAAAGATGTTGGCAAGAAGAGTGTTTAAATGAATGATTAGCGTTTGTTGAGTGTGCAAAAGTTCTAATTTTTACCCCTTATTTAACCCATATTTCTGCTACATTCAAGCATAATTCATTGCATTTAGGATAGATTTCACATATACATCACAATTATATAAAATGGCACAGTTGCTACTGATTTTGGCTGATTTTGCAGGTAGATGCTGTGGCACACTCAGGGCAGTGAAGAAGCAGAGCTGAAACACAGGACTGGAACCAAGAAGGAAGACGCTGTCGTGGCCACTGCCGTGGCAGCCAATGACGACAGCAATGGTGAAGGGAAAAGTGAAGTGGAGCTCGACAGATAGAGGAAATTAAGTCGGTCTGTCGTGGGCCACTCCCATATTTTTTAAGCACTAAATCAGAATGAAGGCCAAGCCCAAAATTCAAGGAAGAAACCCAAAGCAAGAAAAGAGGACGAATTAAAAGCATCTTCTCTGGAGATTTAATCTTAATTAGAGTTGTACTTTAGTTTGAACTTTTATTCTTACCTTATTAGAATACTTGAACCCAAGGCCTATATAAAGGCATGTAATTTAACCTAGGGAGGGACATCTCATTCTCTAGCCGTCTTCCCCAAAAACCCTAGTCGTTTTCCCATTCTCATCATGTTCTAAACTTCCCCTAGGGCTAAGGGTTGATTCTGTAAAGTAGTTGCAAGAATTGTACTGTTTTTAGGAATTTTCTGTTCAATAAAATAAACTTCAAGTTTGCTTATTCTGGTTTTCAACATCTTACAAGAGTATCGGGAGAGTATTGTGAGATTATTCATTTACTTAATATCAGGAGAGTTAAGTATACGAAAGGAATAAGTGTGGGTTCTCCAGTTTATGGTTGAACTATCTCGGAACTAGGGATAGGACGAGGTTAAGTGGCTAAGGAAGAATTCAACAACATCGGTGTTCATCCTTTGATTCATGCCATGAGGTATGATCTAAGACGTGTTCATCGACAGACTTGGACCTAGGGATAGGACAAGTCACAGAAGGGATTCTTTCCAAGCTTGAAGTACAGAGTTATGCGATCGTTGCCGCGACAACAACAAACAGCTGCCGTCGCAGGTGCTGCCGCGACAGGGACGACGACAGAAGAGGAAGTTCTATACAATGCAACACCTGCACTACCGAGCAAATCAATACCAGCCTATTTCTTCACCCTGAATCTTTTAATCTTTTATCTTCAGTATTCTTCATTATTCCTTTACAAACAATTAAACTCTCTTCTTTCTCTCTTGTGCAGCAATCCAAGGATAAAGCTATTTCCAGTCCCTATGGATTCGGCATCCGATACTTCGTGTATCACTTTACTACTTGTGTCGTGTACACTTGCACTCTATTGCGATAGACTATTTTATACGCAACAAGTTTTTGGTGTCATTGTCGGGGACTGGCAACATATCTTTACCCTACTTTTACTGCACTTTCTTTTTAATTTTTCTATTTTTATTGGGACTGTTCACCATGTTCTTTTCACAAGGTTTTTCGTTTGCTTATACGCAGATCTAGACGAGGCAAAGAACCTGAGTATAAACTAGACCCTGAAATCGAATGCTCAAGCAATCTCAGGAACCGGGTCCGTCTTTTGATAGCCAGAAACGATTATCTTGAGCAACAGTTAGAAGCAATGCATAACGGGAGGAACAACCCAATGAATCCTGAAGATCCTGAAGATCCTATCGTGGATGAAGGAAACGGATAGCCTGCCGTTGTCGTGGCCTCACGACGGTCATGCCATGATTACATGATCAACGATCATATGGAACTGGAGACCACCCTGCCAGACGTGGAAGCTGAAAATTTCGAGCTGAATCCTGTGATGTTCAGCATGATCAATTCTGCTGGCCAATTTAGTGGTGCTGCTACAGTGGATGCTAGAGAACATCTGAAAACGTTCCAAGAAATATGTGGATCATTTAGATTACCAGGAGTAAATCCGGAGATACTGAGACTTCGGTTATTTCCTCATTCACTGAGGGATGGAGCAAAAACTTGGTGGAATAAACTAACGTCAGGTTCAATACGAACTTGGGCGGATCTCACTCGTGAATTTTTATCTCGTTTTAATCCTTCCCATTTATCTGAGAGATTACGTAATGAAATTGCTACTTTTCAACAGGAAGATGACGAGCCAATGCACGAGGCGTGGGACACGTTTACCACTCTTCTAAGGAATTGCCCGATGCACAGATTCCCTGCTTGGAATCAAGTGGACTGTTGTTGGATAAAGATCAAGACGAAGCCATGGTAGTATTGAAAAATCTAGCAAAGAATGAAGAGCAATTTCCCACAGTAAGGAGAGGTAAACGAGTGCTAGCTGTGAAGGACTATGAAGCTGACAATTCCCTAAAGACACAGGTTGCGTACCTCACATAGGCAGTAGAAAATTTGTTAAAGAAAGATTCAAAACTTGTTTACTCTGCAGAAGAGGTATGTGAAACTTGCAGTGGGAATCACAGTTCGAAAGACTGCCCGCTACAGCTAGAGGAAGGGATGTATGTTGGAAACTATAACAAGCCAAGAAATTACGATTCCAACAATTACAATCCCAACTAGAGGAAAGACCCCAAGTTCTCCTGGAGTAACCCAAACAACGCAATGAATCCTCAAGTGCAGAACACTCAAAATCAGGGAGCACCCAGAATTTTGACACAGCAGCAACCGCAACAGCAGCCGACAGTCGCACCTAGTATACTGGAGCAGACATTGGCCACATTTATGTCCCAGACAGGAGCTTACCTGGCAAACATGCATCACTTCGTCAAAAAGACTGAGTCGTTCATGGATAAATCAGAGATGAGAATGACTAACCATGAAGCTACACTTAAATCACTGGAGACACAAATAGGTCAGGTTTCCCAGCATATTAAGCCAAGGCAGAACGGAAGATTCCCTAGCGATACTGAGGTCGCTAGACAATACACACATGAGCAGTGCAAAGTCATTACAACTAGAAGTGGTAAACAACTGCCAGGGCCGGGGATGAAAGTCGTACAAATTGAGGAACCAGCCCTAGAATCATCTGCCGCGAACACTGCCCCGGCAGACGATAAACAACCTGCTGTCGCCACTCCTGTCACGACAGCAGAAGGGACAGAGGAGAAAGATAAGAACGATGAAGAACCTAAACCTCCTCATATCCGAATACCATATGAAGGACTATTTGAAGATTATCGTCCTCCACCTCCTTTTCCATATCGGTTACAGAAGCAGAAACAGGAGTACTGGCTCAAAAAGATCTATGATATTTTTAAGCAGGTTCACATTAATATACCGATGTTAGAAACCATCAAACAGATGCCCGGTTATGCGAAATTTCTCAAGGATGCTATGTCAAAAAGATCCAGACTTGGGGAATTCGAAACGGTAAAAATGAAAGAAGGATGCATGACTATTCTACACATGCATCCACCCAGAAAAAGAAGGATCCTGGGAGTTTCATCATACCGTGCAGAATCGGTGATAAATTCGTGGGTAAGGCACTTTGTGATCTAGGTGCTAGTATTAATTTAGTGCCAAAATTTGTATTCCAGAAATTAGGTATTGGACGAGCACGACCCACGACAGTTATGCTGCAGCTGGCAGACCGCTCTTACGTACAACCAGAAGGGAAGATCGAAGATATTCTGGTAAGGGTGGATAAGTTCATTTTTCCTGGTGACTTTCTTGTTTTAGACTGTGAAGCAGATGAGAACGCACCAATCATCATGAGGCGACCCTTCCTAGCCACAGGCAGATCACTGATTGATGTAGAGAAGAGAGAACTAACAATGAGAGTAAATGATCAAGAGATCAAGCTCAATGTTCTCCAGGCAATTAAACATGCTGATGCAGAAGAAGAATGCAAGGCCATCACTCTAGTAATTCTTGACCAACCCTACATCAGGTCGAGCTTCCATGACATCAAATTTGGTCACTGTCACAGTAGCCATCTAGAAGACTGTCACGGCAGCAACGACGACAGCAGCTCCTCAGATTCAGACATATCTGACACAGAAGATCATGAGGAGGTAAACTGGATAGGAAATCATCTAGGTAAGTTATTCGAGCCCCCAAACTATACCTCGAATGAACACATAATCCAAAAGCCTTCAACTGTAGAACCACCTATTTTAGACCTTAAGCCCCTTCCAGGGCAGCTCAAATATGTTTTCCTTGGATTAAATGATACGTTGCCCGTAATCATCTCTTCCAAGTTAATGCAGAAACAGTAACAACAGCTGATAGGGATGTTGCAGCAGCATAAAAAGGCTATTGGATGGACGATAGCTGATATCCAAGGCATCAGTCTGGTACTATGTATGCACAAAATTCTGCTAGAAGATGATCATAAGCCGACAATTGATGCCCAGAGAGGATTAAACGATGCTATGCGAGAAGTGGTTTGAAAAGAAATTATTAAATGGCTTGATGCTGGGATAATTTATGCCATCTCGGATAGTAAGTAGGTGAGCCCGGTGCAATGTGTTCCGAAAAAGGGAGGAATAACTGTGGTGACCAATGAAGAGAACGAACTAATCCCATCCAGGACTGTGACCGGTTGGAGGGTTTGTATGGATTATTGGAAGCTTAACAAAGCTACCCGGAAAGACCATTTCCCCTACCTTTTATTGATCAAATGCTTGATAGATTAGCGGGAAAACCTTATTATTATTTTCTTGATGGTTACTCAGGTTATAACCAGATAGCTATTGCACCGGAGGATCAAGAGAAAACGACTTTCACTTGCCCATACGGCACTTATGCTTTCCGAAGAATGCCATTTGGACTCTGCAATGCACCAGCAACATTCCAGAGATGTATGATGGCGATATTCTCTGACATGGTGGAGGACTTCCTGGAAATATTCATGGACGATTTTTCCGTCTTTAGAGATAGTTTTGAAGGCTGTTTAGGCAACCTTCAGAAGGTGCTCGAAAGATGTGAGAAAGCGAATTTGGTATTAAACTGGGAAAATGACACTTCATGGTGGATGAGGGAATAATCCTAGGCCACAAGGTAAGCTGCCGCGGCATAGAGGTCGATAGAGCAAAGATAGAAGTGATTGAAAAGTTGCCGCCACCCACCACAGTCAAGGGAATTCAGAGTTTCTTAGGGCATGTTGGGTTTTATCGTAGGTTTATTGCAAATTTTTCGAAGATTACCAGGCCTCTGTGCCACTTACTGGAACAGAATCGTCCCTTTGATTTCAATACTGAATGTATTGAGGCATTCAGAATCCTGAAAGAAAAGCTGGTAACAACCCCAATTGTACAGCCACCAGACTGGAATTTGCCATTTGAAATTATGTGTGATGTCAGTGACTACGCTGTAGGGGCAGCACTTGGGCAGAGGAAGGACAAGCTATTCCAGGTAATCTATTACGCCAGCAAAACACTAAATGATGCCCAAGTGAACTAAACCACAACAGAAAAAGAATTGTTAGCAGTGGTGTTCTCGGTTGACAAGTTCCGTTCGTACATACGTGGAACAAAGGTGGTGGTCCATACAGACCACTCAGCACTGAAGTATATGTTCGCTAAAAAAGATACAAAACCTTTACTGATACATTGGATTCTGCTGTTGCAAGAGTTCGACATTGAAATCAAGGATAAAAAGAGGACAGAGAACCAAGTTGCAGACCACTTGTCAAGACTAGAGACGGGAAAAAGTCTACAGACAAACAAGACCATCATACTGGAGACTTTCCCTGATGAACTGTTGGTTGCTGCCACAAGCACTGTCGCGACAACCATGGCGGAAGGTAAGTTTTCTGAACTTCCTTGGTATGCTGATTTCGTTAATTACATAGTTAGCGAAATATTACCTCCTAAACTTAATTACCAAGAAAGGAAGAGGTTCCAAAATGATGCAAAACATTATTATTGGGACGAACCTCTTCTTTTCAAAAATTGTGCAGATCAAATTATCAGGAGGTGTATACCACAGGATGAGCAGGAAGCTGTGCTTCACCAATGCCATGCTTCACCATATGGAGGACACTTAGCTGGAAACAAAACCGCTGCCAAGATTTTGCAATATGGTTTTTATTAGCCTTCATTGTTTAAGAATGCCCAAGCATTTTACAAAAGCTGTGACAAGTGCCAACGGACTGGGAACATTTGAAGAAGACATGAGATGCCATTGCAAAACATCCTAGAAGTCGAAATCTTCGATGTATGGGGGATTGATTTCATGGGACCATTCCCGGCATCATGCGGGAATCTATATATCCTACTGGCGATCATCACAAAAACAATGCCAAGACTGTTCAGAGATTTCTGCACAAAAACATTTTCTCCAGATTTGGCATACCTAAGGCGATCATCAGTGATGAAGGGAGACATTTCGACAATAGGGTAATTGCTGTTGCCTTAAGAAAATATGGCGTAAAGCACCGCATTGCAACATCGTATCACCCTTAAACCAATGGACAGGCCGAAATATCCAACAAGGAAATAAAGAACATTCTTGAAAAGATGGTTAAACCTACTCGAAAGGACTGGTCTTTACACCTCAATGATGCACTCTGGGCCTATAGAACAACATTTAAGACACCATTGGGAATGTCACCCTACAGGCTGATATATGGAAAAACATGCCATTTACCTGTTGAGATAGAGCACAGAGCTTACTGGGCTATCAAGGCAGTAAACATGGACTTAGATAAGGCAGGACAGAGGAGGCTACTAGATTTGAACGAAATTGAAGAAATTCGAGCAATGACCTACGACAACGCAAGAATTTACAAGGACAAGACCAAGAGGTGGCATGACAAGAAGTTGCTGCCACGACAGTTCTGCCCAGGGCAGCTTGTGTTGTTGTTTAACTCTAGGTTGAAACTTTTCCCAGGAAAGCTTAAATCTAGATGGCCCGGCCCATTCCAAGTTGTGCAGGTTTTTCCTCATGGTGACATCACGATCAAATCCTTAAAAGACGGGCACCAATTCAAAGTCAACGGACAGAGACTAAAGCATTATCCGGGGACTGAAGCCCCATGGATGCAGGAAGTGGTTAATTTAGGAGATGCCCCTCAAGGCATCCCTAATTTAACTTAATTTTATTTTTTATTTTTATTTTATTAATTATGTATTTTATTTTATCAGGAAAATAGAATTATTTTATTTTTAGGAACTAAGTTTTTATTTTAATTATTTTGGGAAATAAGGGAAACAAGGAGAGGAGAAGAAGTGAATCATCCCACTGTAACCCCCTTAACCCGGCCTAGACGGTTGACCCGAATTAAGGAAGTGACACAGGGAAAACCAAAGTCAACCCGAAAGTCAATCTTGATTAACGACCCTGTTTTTTCTTTTTAAACTTGTCTAGATGCACGTTAACCCTAATTGTGATCACACAAACATCATACTCAAAGGTCTCAAACATCAGAGATCAAACAGGGACCCAATTGAACAAATTACAACTTTAGGGACCAAATTGTAATTTGTGATAGTTAGAAGGTCTTAACCCAATTTAAAGTTACCAACTTGAAATTAATCAGGTTTCATGCTTCTCTGTGAAATTTCAGCTCAAAAGGACTTCCCAAACTCATACAATTGCACAAACAAGTTTCGGGACCAAAACGCAAACAATTCAAAACATTTAATTGCCATTATCAGCCCCCAACGGTCGACCGTTCCGAAACAGGTAGACCCCGTTTCGAAACACGGGCCGTTCCGCAACGGGTTCCGAAACATAGGCTTGGCAGAGGCCAAACCGTTTCGAAACGGTGCATACCATTTCGGACGCCTGGGTTCATGCAAGGCACCCGTTCCGAAACGGTGCACACTGTTCCGAAACGCCTGCACAGATTGCAGCAAAAAGCATTCCAAAACATGCAATTTATCATTCAAACATGCTCCAATTGCCACCAAACTTTACCAGCATGCAATTCAACATATATAAGACTTGCAAGCATCAACAAATCTTCAGAACAACATCATAAGCAAAAAGCCCCAATTCTATAGGCATGTTTCCTACACAAGCTAGCTATTCATGCACAAAACTTTCAAAACAAGCATATAAGGATCCAATCCAAAAACCAACATTCATATCATCATCCAACATACTTAGGGAGTTCCAAACACCTCCCAAAACATACACCTTGGTCCCCCATTGCCAAATTACCCAAAAGCTAAAAAGTACTTATGAAACTTTCCATACATTGAGCTTTACTTGTACTTGAATGCTTGCCCTCCTTGCTGCCCTCAAGATACTCTAATGCTCTGCATTATTGAATTAAGAAAACGAGGAGAGCGTAAGCAATAGCTTAGTGAGGAATGCTCTTAAAAATCATTCAATTATGCAATTAAAAACGTTTACAAAACATGCTTTAAATCAACCTTTGCACATGCTCAAAAGCATACTTAAAACAAGCAATCTCATGCTTCAACATAAACATAACATGTCATATTGGCTCAAGTGATACATTCCATTTCTTAAACAAGTTCATCAACTTCCCAAGGACTTTTAAACACCTTGGCCCCAAGGACTTTTAAACACCTTGGCCATGGACTTTTAAACACCATGAATGAGGACCACACAAGGACTTTTAACCACCTTTGTGTCCAAAGCTTGAATCACCCCAAGGACTTTTAAACACCTTGGCCCCAAGGACTTTTAAACACCTTGGCCCCATGGACTTTTAAACACCATGGCCCCATGGACTTTTAAACACCATGGAAGGATCACCTAAGGACTTTTAACCACCTTAGCGTCCGCAACAAGAATCATCCAAGGACTTTTAACCACCTTGATGTTCTTAAGTAACAAGGCTCACTCAAGGACTTTTAACCACCTTAGTGACCTTAACCTTTTCAAAACATCACTTGCCAGTATACATCATTGTCATCATTTAATCCACTGTTTTAAAGCATTAAACCAAGCCATATTCATCATGCAATTAAAAGCATCAAACCACATTATTTCAATGTACAAAAATTGAGGAACTCCTACCTAGAGTTACCTTCAACATATGGCTTACAACATCAGCAAAAACCATGCTAAATCATGCTTTCAAAACAGTAATTAAAACATGCAATTAAACCTCTTTGCATCACAACATAATCATGGCCACCACTAGAGAGAAATTCCGAAAACTTACACTTGAGCTTAGCAAAGTTGTTTAGACTTAAGCTAAGCTCCCAAAACCTTCAAACCTTGGTTTAAAAGCTGAAAACCCAACTTCACTCACCGATTTCCACTTTGCTTCAAGCCAAAGCACCCAATCAAGCTTCCGGATCAACAACTCTTGGATCCAAAGATGCCTCCCCTGTTTCAACACATCAAAGCAGAGGATTAATGCATCATCATGCATTAATTGCTTCAATGAAAGCACCTAAACTCGCTGCTCTCATCCATACACCATTTTCGGCCACCAAACACAACCGAAAATGCATCCAGACCACTTCTAAACAAAGCCCAGCCACAAACCAGCAAAACCACACTTCCTTTAACATCATATAACATCTAAAAACAACCTATAAACATCCTTATACCTCCAGCAACATCAGATCCACAAGATCACCTCAAAAACAACCTTGAAACACAAGCTAAACTTAGGAAACTCAACCTATCCGGGATTGCATCAATCAAAACTCAATTCCTTATCAATTTAGAGTTCATTTAACATCAAAAACACATCTCAAATCACAGATTAATCAGATCTAACGAAAATCATCAAAAATCATCAAAATCTTGCATTATAAGCCAAGATCCATTTCACCACTTAAAAACCTTTAATTAAACTTCAATTAAGGATTGAAAACTTAGGAATTTCAGTAAAGAACTGATAGTTTAGAGTAGAAGGACGTTCTTACCTCCAAACTTGAGTTTCTCCTCTTTTTGGAATCAAAATCCTTGTTGAAACAAGTAGCAATTGAAGAGGTTTTGAAGATATGTTGATTAGGAATCAAATGAGAGTTGAAAGGAGGGATTTAGGTGAAGAAATCAGAACCAATTCTCTAGAAAAGAAGTGTTTGGGTTGAGAGAAAATGAGAGAAAGAAAATTAGGAAAAGTTGGTTACAAAATCCAAAAATAGCCAAATGGCTTTCCCTCCAATTTTAATATCTTTTAAAATCAGAATTTAGACTTAAAATATCTTAGAAAAATCTGGAGAAACTCCCTTTGGGTAAATAGCTCCTTAAAGATTCAAAGTTTCAACCCTTTTATAAAACAGTCACCAAACTTTCGAAAATTACATTTTGGTCACTAGCCAAAATGTCACACTTCCAAAACTCATTTTCCAAAATTGATTTCACAGTTCACTTAATTATATTAAAAGATGATTTTAGAACATTTTTCCATATTTTTAATGCAACTCGAACTAGACTTTCCTAAATTAACCTCTTTAGATTCGAACAGCACTTTGACCAACCGGTCAACGCCCAAAACTCCTAAGCCCAAAACCGGGGCATTACAACTCTCCCCCCCTTAAGAAATTTCGTCCTCGAAATTTACCTGAAGGAAAGAGATAAGGAAACTGCTTCAGCATGTCTTCCTTCTGCTCCCACGTGGCTTCCTCAACACCTCGATGCTTCCACAGCACCTTCACCAACTCAATGGTCTTGCCACGAAGAACCTTGCCATCCGAATCCAGAACCTTCACCGGTTCCTCATCATAGGTCAAATCCGGATTCAAAACCACTTCCTCCACAGGCATCACATGCGAAGGATCAGATCTATACTTCCGGAGCATAGAAACATGGAACACATCATGAATCTTCTCCAACTCCTGAGGTAACCTCAACCGATATGCAACAGGACCCACACGCTCAACAACCTCATATGGTCCAATGTATCTAGGGCTCAACTTACCCTTCCGGCCAAACCTCATCACCTTCTTCCAAGGCGAAACCTTCAAGAACACACGGTCACCCACCACATACTCTATCTCCTTACGCTTCAAATCCGCGTAAGATTTCTGCCGATCAGAGGCAGCCTTCAACCGCTCACAAATGAGCTTCACCTTCTCGGTGGTCCCTTTCAACAAAGCCGGCATCGAAACTAACTTCTGACCAGTTTCAGCCCAACAAAGAGGAGTCCTACACTTCCTCCCATACAGAGCCTCATAAGGTGCCATCTGTATACTCGCCTGATAACTATTGTTATAAGCGAACTCAACCAAAGGCAGATGCTTCTCCCAAGAACCTTGGAACTCAATCACGCAGCATCTCAACATATCCTCCAAAATCTGGATAACTCGCTCAGACTGACCATCCGACTGAGGATGATAGGATGTACTGAAGTTCAACCTTGTACCCAGAGCTTGATGCAAACACTGCCAGAAACGCGATGTGAACCTCGGATCCCTATCCGACACAATCGACTTAGGCACACCATGCAGCCGCACAATCTCAGCAATGTACAGCTCTGCCAGCTTATCCAAAGAAAACGTAGTATGCACAGGCAAGAAATGCGCACACTTCGTCAAGCGATCCACAATCACCCAAACAGAATTCTTCTTTGATGGAGACAAAGGTAAACCAGATACAAAATCCATGGTAACCCTATCCCACTTCCATTCAGGGATTTTCAACGGTTGCAACAAACCAGAAGGAACCTGATGTTCAGCCTTAACCCGCTGACACACCAAACACTTGCTCACAAACTCTGCAACATCCTTCTTCAAACCCACCCAATAGTACTCATCACGAAGATCACGATACATCTTAGTACTACCAGGGTGCATAGCAAAAGGACTACTATGACCTTCAGTCAGAATATCACGCCTCAACTCAGCATCAGCAGGCACTACTATTCGACTACCAAAACACAACACACCATCATCATTAAAGCAGAAATCCGAAGGCCTACCCTCCGCGATATCCTGAACATGAGACACCAAGGAATCATCCAACAACTACTTATCCTTGATCAACTGAACCAACGATGGTTTCACTTGCAACTCAGCAACAAGACCACCATCTCGCGATAAGCTCAAGCTAGCAAACATAGCCCTCAACTCAACAGCTACCTTCCTACTCAAGGCATCCGCAACAACATTAGCTTTTCAGGGATGATACTCAATCGTCAGATCATAATCCTTGAGCAACTCCAACCAACGCCGCTGCCTAAGATTCAACTCCTTCTGAGACATCAGATACCTCAAACTCTTGTGATCCGTGTACACAGTACACTTCTCACCATACAGATAATGTCTCCAGATCTTCAGAGCAAAAACCACTGCAGCCAGCTCAATGTCATGCGTAGGATAGTTGCGCTCATGCACCTTCAACTGTCGCGACGCATAAGCCACAACCTTACCCTCTTGCATCCGCACACATCCCAAACCAACATAGGATGCATCGCTATAGACCACAAACTCTTTCCCTGATTCAGGCTGAACCAAGATAGGAGCTTGCGTCAAAGCCGCCTTAAGCTTCTCAAAAGCCTGTTGTCTCGCTTCCGTCCATTCATACTTAACATCCTTTTGCAACAGCTTCGTCAAAGGAGCAGCAATCCTGGAAAAACCATCCACAAACCTCCGGTAGTATCCCGCCAAACCAAGGAAACTACGGACCTCATGTACAGACTTAGGAACCTTCCAGTTCATCACCGCCTCAATCTTCTGAGGATCAACACAAATCCCCTCAGCAGAAACTACATGCCCAAGAAACACCACCTCCTTAAGCCAGAACTCACACTTGCTCAACTTAGCATAAAGCTGATTCTCCAACAAAGCTTGCAGCACAATCCTCAAATGCTCTTCGTGCTCCTCCTCAGTACGCGAGTACACGAGGATATCATCTATGAACACCACAACGAACTTGTCCAGGTATTCATGAAACACACGATTCATCATATCCATGAAAGCAGCAGGAGCATTTGTCAAACCAAACGGCATCACAAGGAACTCATAATGCCCATACCTTGTCCTGAAAGCTGTCTTAGGCACATCCACATCTTTCACCTTCAACTGATAATATCCTGACCTCAAGTCAATCTTAGAGAACACAGTAGCTCCCCGAAATTGATCAAAGAGATCATCAATCCTCGGCAAAGGATACCGATTCTTGATAGTCAACTTGTTCAGTTGACGGTAATCAATGCACATCCTCATAGTGCCATCTTTCTTCTTCACAAACAAGACCGGTGCTCCCCAAGGTGACACACTCGGCCGGATGAAACCACGATCAAGCAGCTCTTGCAACTGCGTCTTCAGCTCCTTCAGCTCCTTAGGTGCCATTCTATAGGGAGTAATGGACACAGGAGTTGTATTCTCATACAGCTCAATTCCAAACTCCACCTCGCGATTAGGAGGTAAACCAGGCAACTCCTCAGGAAAAACACCAGGAAACTCCTTCACAACCTTGATATCTTGCACCCTCAACTCCTTAGAGCTAGGATTCATCACAAAAGCTAGATAAGCCTCACAACCTTGCCTCAGCATCCTACTTGCCTCCAAGGTAGATACCACATTGGCAAGAAACTTCACATTCTCACCAACCACAACAACTTCATAATTATCCGCAAGCTTAAGCGAAACCCTCTTTTTCTCACAATCTACCACAGCACGATGCTCAGCAAGCCAATCCATACCAAGGATCACATCAAAACAATAGAAGGGCAACTCCATAAGATCAACATGAAAGACATGTTCTTGAACAACCAAAGGACATCTTCTATACAGCTTTCGAGTCACAACAGTTTCACCAAAAGAACTAGTGACACGAACACCAACATCCAAGGACTCAACAGGCAAACCAAGCAATTCAGCATGCTCACGCAAAATGTATGAATGCGTAGATCCAGAATCAATCAAGGAAAGCAATGACAAGGATTGCAAAGTAAAGGTACCTGCAATCACATCCGCATCATTCCTGCCCTCACGTTGAGCATACACCCTCGCTTGGCCTCCACCTTCAGGCTGAATAGCCACAACATGGGCCACTCCACGACCACCTTCCTCACGCCTCTGGAAATTACCACGGCCGCGCCCACGGCCTCTCTGCGGTGCAGCAACAATAGGTGCACGCTCTTGGCCACCAGCCAACCTCGGACAATCACGCCTCAGATGGTCTACCGAACCACAATTCCAACATCCATTGCCAGCTGCCACTACAGGAGCTTGCACCTCCCTCACAGCACGAGGACAGTCACGCTTCATGTGACCACGTGAACCACAGATCCAGCAAGCACTAGGATCAGCTCTAGCATAACCACCTCTAGCAGGTGCACCACCACCTCTCCTGGCTGAGGACTGATACTTCTGATCACGTCCCCTCTTGTTCCGTCCACCTCCGGAACTATACTCAGCAGCTCTCTTCCCAGCACTTGCTCCAGCACCTTTCGCAGACAAACCTAAGTTCATCTCAATGTCCTTGGCTCGGCCCACTAACACATCAAAATCATCATATTCAGTGGCCAGCACATACATCTTTACCTCCGTTACAAGGCCATAACGAAACCTTTCGCACCTCTCCCGCTCATCAGGAATCAGCTCCGGTGCATACTGACTGAGTCGCACAAACTGAACTTCATACTCAGCCACACTCATGCTCCCTTGGGTAAGAGTCATGAATTCTCGCTTCTTCTCATCAAGATATCTCACACCAAGATATCTCCTCTTGAACACATTCTGGAAGAATGTCCAAGTCACATCAGCTTCAGCCATCCCAGCTATGGTGGTCGTCCACCACGTATATGCATCGTCCTGCAGCAAGGACACAACACATCCCAACTTTTGCACATCCGTGCAGCTCATCTGTCCCAAGATACGCTTGGTACTCTCTAGCCAAGCTTCCGAACTCTCAGCCGACATACCCCTGAACTCAGTCCCACCAAGACTGCGCAAGCGCTCCAGAGGTAGTCTAACACCAGCATCTCCCTGATGCCCAGCTCCTTGAGCTCCAGCTACTGCTGCTCGAAAAGCACCCGCAATAGCTTGTACCAACATCGTCATATCAGGCATAGCTTGCCCCTGACCAACCTCAGGTCAAGCAGCTCCAGCACCAGCTGCAGCTTCAGCTCTCTCACCTCCAGCACCACCACCAGGCGGAGGAGGGGGTAACACCGCACTACCAGTGTTCTCTTCATTCTCGTTCTCATTAGGAACCGTAGCTCGCACACTACCTCGTAACTCTCTACGTGGTACCATACTTTTACCATGCAATCACAATGCAAATAAAACAAGTCAGGCCCAGCAAGGTAAGCATTCCAAGTATTCAAGCTCAATTTCATTCAAAAATCAACATCATTTCATTAGCTTTTGTTTGGCAATGGGTACCCTCAGCATACAACATCACAACATACATCTCCATTGCATCAACATCTCAAGCCACTAAACATGCTTTCACTCAACAAGCATACAAGGCAAACATACTTCAATCATGCATACATTCATTCCCAATTACTCGAGAACTCAGCTCTGATACCACCAAATGTAACCCCCTTAACCCGGCCTAGACGGTTGACCCGAATTAAGGAAGTGACACGGGGAAAACCAAAGTCAACCCGAAAGTCAACCTTGATTAACGACCCTTTTTTTCTTTTTAAACTTGTCTAGATGCACGTTAACCCTAATTGTGATCACACAAACATCATACTCAAAGGTCTCAAACATCAGAGATCAAACAGGGACCCAATTGAACAAATTACAACTTTAGGGACCAAATTGTAATTTCTGAAAGTTAGAAGGTCTTAACCCAATTTAAAGTTACCAACTTGAAATTAATCAGGTTTCATGCTTCTCTGTGAAATTTCAGCTCAAAAGGACTTCCCAAACTCATACAATTGCACAAACAAGTTTCGGGACCAAAACGCAAACAATTCAAAACATTTAACTGCCATTGTCAGCCCCCAACGGTCGACCGTTCCGAAACAGGTAGACCCCGTTTCGAAACACGGGCCGTTCCGCAACGGGTTTCGAAACATAGGCTTGGCAGAGGCCAAACCGTTTCGAAACGGTGCATACCGTTTCGGACGCCTGGGTTCATGCAAGGCACCCGTTCCGAAACGGTGCACACTATTCCGAAACGCCTGCACAGATTGCAGCAAAAAGCATTCCAAAACATGCAATTGATCATTCAAACATGCTCCAATTGCCACCAAACTTTACTAGCATGCAATTCAACATATATAAGACTTGCAAGCATCAACAAATCTTCAGAACAACATCATAAGCAAAAAGCCCCAATTCTATAGGCATGTTTCCTACACAAGCTAGCTATTCATGCACAAAACTTTCAAAACAAGCATATAAGGATCCAATCCAAAAACCAACATTCATATCATCATCCAACATACTTAGGGAGTTCCAAACACCTCCCAAAACATACACCTTGGTCCCCCATTGCCAAATTACCCAAAAGCTAAAAAGTACTTATGAAACTTTCCATACATTGAGCTTTACTTGTACTTGAATGCTTGCCCTCCTTGCTGCCCTCAAGATACTCTAATACTCTGCATTATTGAATTAAGAAAACGAGGAGAGCGTAAGCAATAGCTTAGTGAGGAATGCTCTTAAAAACCATTCAATTATGCAATTAAAAACGTTTACAAAACATGCTTTAAATCAACCTTTGCACATGCTCAAAAGCATACTTAAAACAAGCAATCTCATGCTTCAACATAAACATAACATGTCATATTGGCTCAAGTGATACATTCCATTTCTTAAACAAGTTCATCAACTTCCCAAGGACTTTTAAACACCTTGGCCCCAAGGACTTTTAAACACCTTGGCCATGGACTTTTAAACACCATGAATGAGGACCACACAAGGACTTTTAACCACCTTTGTGTCCAAAGCTTGAATCACCCCAAGGACTTTTAAACACCTTGGCCCCAAGGACTTTTAAACACCTTGGCCCCATGGACTTTTAAACACCATGGCCCCATGGACTTTTAAACACCATGGAAGGATCACCTAAGGACTTTTAACCACGTTAGTGTCCGCAACAAGAATCATCCAAGGACTTTTAACCACCTTGATGTTCTTAAGTAACAAGGCTCACTCAAGGACTTTTAACCACCTTAGTGACCTTAACCTTTTCAAAACATCACTTGTCAATATACATCATTTTCATCATTTAATCCACTGTTTTAAAGCATTAAACCAAGCCATATTCATCATGCAATTAAAAGCATCAAACCACATTATTTCAATGTACAAAAATCGAGGAACTCCTACCTAGAGTTACCTTCAACATATGGCTTACAACATCAGCAAAAACCATGCTAAATCATGCTTTCAAAACAGTAATTAAAACATGCAATTAAACCTCTTTGCATCACAACATAATCATGGCCACCACTAGAGCGAAATTCCGAAAACTTACACTTGAGCTTAGCAAAGTTGTTTAGACTTAAGCTAAGCTCCCAAAACCTTCAAACCTTGGTTTAAAAGCTGAAAACCCAACTTCACTCACCGATTTCCACTTTGCTTCAAGCCAAAGCACCCAATCAAGCTTCCGGATCAACAACTCTTGGATCCAAAGATGCCTCCCCTGTTTCAACACATCAAAGCAGAGGATTAATGCATCATCATGCATTAATTGCTTCAATGAAAGCACCTAAACTCGCTGCTCTCATCCATACACCATTTTCGGCCACCAAACACAACCGAAAATGCATCCAAACCACTTCTAAACAAAGCCCAGCCACAAACCAGCAAAACCACACTTCCTTTAACATCATATAACATCTAAAAACAACCTATAAACATCCTTATACCTCCAGCAACATCAGATCCACAAGATCACCTCAAAAACAACCTTGAAACACAAGCTAAACTTAGGAAACTCAACCTATCCGGGATTGCATCAATCAAAACTCAATTCCTTATCAATTTAGAGTTCATTTAACATCAAAAACACATCTCAAATCACAGATTAATCAGATCTAACGAAAATCATCAAAAATCATCAAAATCTTGCATTATAAGCCAAGATCCATTTCACCACTTAAAAACCTTTAATTAAACTTCAATTAAGGATTGAAAACTTAGGAATTTCAGTAAAGAACTGATAGTTTAGAGGAGAAGGACGTTCTTACCTCCAAACTTGAGTTTCTCCTCTTTTTGTAATCAAAATCCTTGTTGAAACAAGTAGCAATTGAAGAGGTTTTGAAGATATGTTGATTAGGAATCAAATGAGAGTTGAAAGGAGGGATTTAGGTGAAGAAATCAGAACCAATTCTCTTGAAAAGAAGTGTTTGGGTTGAGAGAAAATGAGAGAAAGAAAATTAGGAAAAGTTGGTTACAAAATCCAAAAATAGCCAAATGGCTTTCCCTCCAATTTTAATATCTTTTAAAATCAGAATTTAGACTTAAAATATCTTAGAAAATCTGGAGAAACTCTCTTTGGGTAAATAGCTCCTTAAAGATTCAAAGTTTCAACCCTTTATAAAACAGACACCAAACTTTCGAAAATTACATTTTGGTCACTAGCCAAAATGTCACACTTCCAAAACTCATTTTCCAAAATTGATTTCACAGTTCACTTAATTATATTAAAAGATGATTTTAGAACATTTTTCCATATTTTTAATGCAACCCGAACTAGGCTTTCCTAAATTAACCTCTTTAGATTCGAACAGCACTTTGACCAACCGGTCAACGCCCAAAACTCCTAAGCCCAAAACCGGGGCGTTACACCCACCATTTCCACAGCAGCCCAAAAAGCCCAAAGGATGAGTCTGTCAATAGCTGTCGCGACAGACACGGAAAATACAGCCTGTCGCCATGCTATCGTAGCAGACATGCAAACGCATAACAGACGCGCAGTAGACACGGAAACACGTGACAGACGCGTCAGAAACTGTGTAACAGCTGGCCCTGTCATTCGCGCCTTCCATTACAGCTCTAACGGGCAGCAAACCATTCATCTATATAAACCCCATTTACTATTCATTTTTCACCTCACTTTTATTCTCTCAACTTGCTTTCTCTCTAGATCTCAAATTTCTTTCATTTTCCACAGCCTTGCAACTATGAGTACCAGATAGACACGACGAAGTGCTGCCTTCAGCTCTGCCGCAGCAGCCAGCACACCCAGCCATGATACCATCCCTAACCGCTTCGCCTCCACTAATTACGCTGGCAGATATTATTGCTCCTTCCAAAAGAGGGAGATGTGGGAAGAGAGATGGTTCCTTTACACCGAATGTACGGAAGACTTCGGGCTCGAACCGTTCATTGCACGAAAAATCAAAGCCCTCAAATGGCAGATGTTTGCTGCCCAGCCAGAAGAGATGAATGTCACGTTGGTCCAAGAATTTTACGCTACCGTCGACAGCATGGATACGAAGACCGTGATAGTGCGAGGTAAAGAAGTTACTTTCGAGCCTGCCTACATCAATACCCTCTATGGCATCTATGTCAGCAAAAGGGAGAACGGACACAAGAGGTTCGTAGAGAGTCTATCGCCGATAGACTATGTTGTTGTGATGGTAGAGGTAACGGAAGAAGGGACGGAGTGGAATACCGACCCCAAGCATCAGTGGATGGTGAAACGCACTCAACTCACTCCGGAGGCCAAACTATGGAACCACTTCGTAAAGAAGAGGATAATGCCTTCTCCCCATAACATCACGGTCGACCGACCCAGGTTAGCACTCGTTCATTCCATTTTAAATGAGAGACTCATAAATGTTGGCCGGTATATACGGGAGGGGATTTTGGAATGTGCCCTTTGACCATCGGGACCTCTTGTCTTCTCGTACCTCATCACCGAGATATGTCGTGGCCACAACGTTCCAGAAATCCCCGAAGATTTCAAGGTCCAAGGGAAGGGATGGACGGAGCGCAACATGTTCAGCTTAATGGAACTGAAAGTAGGCATACCACTCTCCTTCTTCAACCCGTCTGCCACAGTAGAAGAGCCAGCAGAGCCCACTCAGCCAGAACTTGCCACCGCAGAGCAGCAGCCCCTCCAGCAGACTCCTCCATTGAAAAAGATGGAGGAACGGCAGCTTGGTCTGATGAGTTTCGTCAGAGACTTCACGACAGCCACGATACATTTTATTCAAAATAATTTAAATTTTGCAAATGTACAATTTCCTGCCTTCCCAGAGCAATATTTTGACGCCCCTACCCCTACACCTACTCCTGCTGCCACACCAAAAACACCCTCTGCTGCATCCACTCCAACTCCAACCGCGACAACTAAAGGCGACAGCCACACTGCCATTGCCTCTTCCAGAGGAGAAAAACGAAAGGAGCCGCTGCCAGAACTCGATGACGACTACTTCGCAGGGTTCTCATCATCCTCCATCTGGCAAGAATCTGATGGTGAGCCTTCTTTCGCTAAAAACCTTTCAAAGGAGTTCACTCCTATGAAAAGGCAGAAGCCTAACACTGGTGAAGGATCATCCGGCCAGGGCAAGTCTGTCTGCAACAGCGGCAGCAGTAGCAGCAGCAGCAGCAACAACTCATCAGATGAGGTACAAGTGCTGGAAAAGCCACCCCAGATCTCACCCACTCGTATCCAGCCGCCAAGGGAAGCCAAGAAGAAGATTGCCTCCACCTCTCCTAGCACTCTGCCGACAACCACAATGAAGGTCACTGCCCGCCGACAGCTACAAATTAGCAGCAGTAGCAGCGAAGAAAGCTCCTGAAATTAAGTTTCTATCTTATTTTGTTGTCTTGTTGTTTTATTATTATTGTGATGTATTTTGTTTTTTTTTCATTTCTGTTATCATGCATTGAGGGCAATGCAACCCTCGAGTTTGGGGGTGGCATCCCTCCAGTAATATAAAGTGTCTTTTAGGTTTTAAAATTGTGTCTAAGTGTTAATTGTTATTTTTGCTTAAAAAATTGCTTAAGTCTTTGAACTGAACTTACCTGTCGTGACAGACTCTGTCGTGGCAATGCGTTTAGGATATTTTTAGGAACAGTTTAGAGCCTTACTATAGTTCTGATCTTTAAACACTCTTTGTGACTCTTATGCTGTCTAGATTTCTCTTAGTAAACTAGAATAGGAAAAGCTTAAACACTTGAGTTGCCCCTAGAGGTGCCTAACACTGGCTCTAGGAAAAGAAGTTAAGAAAAGTTAGACTCGATACACCTAGAGGTGCCCAAAACCGGCTCTAGGAAGTTAGCTAGAGGTGCCCGAAACAGGCTCTAGTCAAACTTAAATTAAGAAAAGAAAATCGAGTCTAAGAAAAACTAAAGGATCCTAAGAATTGCCTCCAAGAAAATGAAAGCTGGCATAAAAATTCAAGTGAGTGGCTTAGCTATTCTAGTAAACCAAGGGAGTCTAGGTATATAATTGTTCACAAAACATGCACATACTACACGAGAATTATAGCAATGTTCTGAATGAATCCTAAAATATCCAACAAGGTGTTGTTCGCAATAGGGCATGAACGGTAGTTAAGGAAAAGTTCATTGTTTTAAGCCAAACAAAAAAATTTATTTTTATTTTTTAGGTCATAATTGCTTGAGGACAAGCAAGAACTTGAGTTTGGGGGTGTATTGAGTGTGCAAAAGTTCTACTTTTTACACTTTATTTAACCAATATTTCTGCTGCATTCAAGCATAATTCATTGCATTTTGGATAGATTTCACATATACATCACAATTATATAAAATGGCACAGTTGCTACTGATTTTGCAGGTGGCTGCTGTGGCAGACTCAGGACAGTGAAGAAGCAGAGCTGAAACACAGGACTGGAACCAAGAAGGAAGACGCTGTCATGGCCACTGCCGTGGCAGCCAATGACAACAACAATGGTGAAGAGAAAAGTGAAGTGGAGCTCGACAAATAGAGGAAATTAAGTCGATCTATCGTGGGCCACTCCTATATTTTTCTAAGCCCTAGATCAGAATGAAGGCCAAGCCCAAAGTTCAAGGAAGAAACCCAAAGCAAGAAAAGAGGTCGAATTAAAGGCATCTTCTCTGGAGATTTAATCTTAATTAGAGTTGTACTTTAGTTTGAACTTTTATTCTTACCTTATTAGAATACTTGAACCTTAGGCCTATATAAAGGCATGTAATTCGACCTAGAGAGGGACATCTCATTCTCTAGCCGTCTTCCCCAAAAACCCTAGTCGTTTTCCCATTCTCATCATGTTCTAAACTTCCCCTAGGGCTAAGGGTTGATTCTGTAAAGTAGTTGCAAGGATTGTATTGTTTTTAGGAATTTTCTGTTCAATAAAATAAACTTCAAGTTTGCTTATTCTGGTTTTCAACATCTTACAAGAGTATCGGGAGAGCATTGTGAGATTATTCATTTACTTAATATCGGGAGAGTTAAGTATACGAAAGGAATAAGTGCGGGTTCTCCAGTTTATGGTTGAACTATCTCAGACTTAGGAATAGGACGAGGTTAAGTGGCTAAGGAAGAATTCAACAACATCGGTGTTCATCCTTTGATTCACACCGAGAGGTATCATCTAAGACGTATTCATCGACAGATTTGGACCTAGGGATAGGACAAGTCACAGCAAGGATTCTTGCCAAGCTTGAAGTACAGAGTTGTGTGCTCGTTGTCGCGACAACAACAGACTGCTGCCGCCGCAGGTGCTGCCACGATAGGGACGACGACAGAACGGGAAGTTCTATACAGTGTAACACATGCACTACCGAGCAAATCAATATCGGCCTATTTCTTTACCCTGAATCTTTTAATCTTTTATCTTCAGTATTCTTCATTATTCCTTTACAAACAATTAAACTCTCTTCTTTCTCTCTTGTGCAACAATCCAAGGATAAAGCTATTTCCAGTCCCTGTGGATTCGACATCCGATACTTTGTGTATCACTTTACTACTTGCGTCGTGTACACCTGCACTCTATTGCGATAGACTATTTTACACGCAACAGCGTTGGCAATGGATGCCTGGTTTTCACGTTATTCATTCCATGCCAGCCTTTAACAAATCTCATCTTAGCATTGTTTGCCGGGCAGATTTAAAGATGGCAATACCTTTGTCGATGAAATTGCCCTAAATTAATAATGCAAAAATCCCCTATCTGTCTATAGTGAATGTTTTTTCGTAAACTAATTTGATTAAGTACCAATCTTTACTCCTAAGGTGTAACATCCCAAAAAGTAGCCTAAAAGCTTTATGAATTAATTTAATAATTAGTGACTTAATTAGATTAGAAACATTAAATAATTAAATTAGAGTAGCTACATTAGGGACTCAATTAAAATTCAAGGAAAACTAAATAAGTGACTAAACCGAATAATAGAGGAAATTGGAAGGATTGCATGCAACATTTAGGGGATTGCCATATTTGCCCATATTATTAAGGTTAATTAATGTATTAGATAAGGATGAATTAGACAATTTGTAATGATAGTTAGGTGACTATCATGTCACCATTATGACCCCTTGGCCGGCTCTCTTAGTGGGAAAGGAAACCTCAAAGTTAAGCTAAAAATTAAAACCAATTTGGTGAGTGAAGAAGCTTTATCCGGCCATTGTTGTGAAGAGAGGAAGAAAAGAGCTTTGCATGGCAAGCATTTTGGCTTAAAATCCCAAATTAAAAATCAAAAGTAAGTTGAGCTTCTCATCCTTTATTCGAGCATGTAAGAATTTTTAAGAATGGAATTGTTTTTGTACATTTGATAATTCATGGAAAATTTATTAGTTAAACATCTAAGGTTGCTGGAAAATGTAGAGACAAGGGTGAGGAGTTGGGATGAGAAAAATTTGGAAGATGATGAGTGTAATGAAACTCCTAAACTAAGAAAATTCAAGATGGCCAGAAATGTACTAGTATAAACACTCAACTTTGAAGAATTATAGAAAATAAAATATTAGGAAATTGAATTTGAAATTTTAACACCATCTACCTTAGCATGTCGATTTTAATAGGAAATTTACCAAATCAAATTTAGAGCTTTGAAAATTCATGAGAAATGGTACACTTAGCAATTATATCCGAAATTTTAATAGGTAAAAATTGGGGACGTTAATTGAGTTTAGAAACAAACGGAACTTAATTCCGAGTTATATACTGAAAATGGGAGTTAAATTAATATAGATGGTCAAAACTGTCTAATATAGGAAATGTTGAACCTTAAATGACAATCTAAAGTGAATTGATAAAATTTGATAAGGAAAAATTTAGTAACATGAATGAGAGAATTGTTATTTCTAAATTGACATAAGTAATTAAATAAATCAAATGGGGATTATGAATAATTAGAAAATTAGTAGACTAATTCGACACTATCCGAGGTTGAAATTAGTTTAGGGATCAAAACTTAAATGTGAAAATCTAATGTCTAAATTGAATTAAAAGATTCTGAAATTTTGTCTATATGATTGTTTATAATGTAATAGAGCCTATAGGAGAATGAATTGTCGAGGAGCCGATAGCTGGATTAGCAAAGGAGCGTGAGAAGAACCTCCGAATTCAGAATTAGCTCGACGATTGTGAGTGAAACAAACTTTAGAGTTGAGAATAGTGTCTCAACTAAATTGATTTAATTTCTATCTTAGAATTGCATGAAAATGGACTAAACGATGGTTTAGTAAATTAATAAGGGAAGAAGGATTATAAAGGAATTTGACTTTGTGAATTTTTATTGTGTTTGAATGGTGTGTGCATCGATTGAAATTTGGTGATTTCATGTTAATTTGAAAAGAATTGAAACCATTAAGATTTGTATTATGTTGATTTTCTATGAATTGGTTGCTGAAATTGTTTGAGAATTAAGATATGCTCTTGTTAATTGAACTATTGATGAGCAATGTATACTACATGGTCAATGGTTGAATTATTATGACATGTGTTTGGAAATTTTGTTGTAATCAGAATTATGTATTGTGTAATTGAGATCATATGTTTGAAATTGAGGATATGCGAATTGTGGTATTTATATGAGATGTTTGAAGGTAATATCACATGTGCTATTGGAACTGAAATTACATGTGAAAATAATCGAAAGGATAGATTAATATATTCTGGAAATTAGATTGCTATATTATATGAATTAAATTTAAAACGTAATTGGAAAAGCCCTTGGTATGTATAGTCAGTCTAGGTAGTACTGCATGCCTAGAGTCTATAGCACGATAAGAATCGGTACGTTAGTGTACTCGATTGCTATGGTACGTAAGTGTACCTATCCGCTTAGTGTAAATTGACACTAATATGACATGTAATATGTTAAAATGAAGTGGTACTCGGGTACCTATTATATGGTGAATTTGATTCACATCTTTGTAACATGTGACTCGAATACCTAGCTAACTATATGAACCAAGGCATCAGAACCAAATTAACAAGTAAGTAAACCTATATAAATTGATATAGACTTCTATGAATTGCTATTGGAATTGTAATGAAGCATGCAAGTTATGAATTACAAATTTAATTATTATTTTGCTACAGTTTGTTGCTACTTGTATACCTGAAAATATGATTGACTGAAATTTGTATATATGAATCATGTTTGTTCGAATATAGCTTGGTTTAAAACAAACTTATTAAATGGGATTGATCGATGTTATATGTATGGTGTATAATTGCATGATATTTGGTAAACCCAAATTGATCGATTGGATGTGTAATTTGAATTTAGAATTGATAGCATTAGGTTGTTATATTTGAATTGCTACTATTGCTTGATAAATTTCTTGTGACCTTGAATGTTGGCTAATGGTCTATTCGATTGAAATGGTATAAACATGCTAAATTAAAGATTCGAATTATTGTGTGATCATTTAAATAAGAAATTGGAAATGGATAGACTAAGGTTTCCTCACTAAGTACTTATCACTCGAAGTTTCCTTTCTTCCCAAAACTACAGGAAGTAGAGTGATCGGTCTACCCTCTGATTTCAGCTAGCTCAAAGATAGAAGTATGCCTTTCATTGTCCTTTCTATGCTTATGATGGGTGGTCTAATTGTCAGCATGCTAGTTCAATTTGCTCTAATGGTCATGTTCATGAATTATTATCTTAAGAATGTTTAAACTCTTAAGCCTAGTTTCCCTCATTTTGTTATGTAAGTAAGGGGTATATACAGGGTATAGATTAGCCCTTGATATATGTTTTGGGGCTTGGTTTCTTTTTGTCACTTTTTGTATAGGAAACCATTAGGTTTAACCGATATGATAGTTACCCCGGGAGGCCTTTTGTATAAGGGAAACAATTACTATGTTTGGATGATGATGCATATATATATATATATATATATATATATATATTTGTGTGTGTGTGTGTTAAGGTTAAAATGTTGATCTTAAAATTGAAATCCTTTAGTTGGGCATGGTTGGATTTAGGTTGTATTCATTAATATGAATCATTCGAAAATGGTAAACATGAATTAGAATGTATATATGTTTGTATGACGAATGTGTGATAACTAAGATTAAGAATTCAACATGGATTATAAGTAGATTAAATGGATCAAAAATTTAGTAGGCCCACCTAGATAGCATTCAAATAAGAATATATAAAAAAATATTAATAAAATATTACACATTTTCTGTTGCCTAATTGTAACAAGATAGTACGGATCCGAGTAACGCTCCTTGCCCCTAATCCAGGGTGAGTGGTGTTATATAAAGTGGTATCATAGCTTTTTAGGTTATTTCCTAAAGCTTAATCTTGTCTGCATGCATTTGTGTTACTTTTAAGTATGCCACCCATGAATTGCACACTGAGATAATTGTATTGAGCTTTTCTAATCTTCTTGTTTAAATTTATGATAGAAAATGACGGGCCAAAAGAATGGAAGCTCACACAAATCTTTGAGTGAAGGTGAAAGTGTGAGACTAGGTGATAATCCACCAACACGAACTGAACTTCCAGAAAAGGAGAAAAATAAGGGGCTTGTTCAGATTAATGAGCCTGCTCAAGTCACTGAGCGATTCAATAAAGAGCCTGTTCAGACCACGGAGCGTGAGCAGCTTCCACCTGAAAATCCTATGGTTCAATCTGCTCAATGGGAATGTCTCCTCAGTATGAAGGAGATGTTCAATCAACTTCTGTCAAATCTGAAACAAGAGCAACCTGCTACTTCTGCTACTGTTGCACCTAGCAGAGCACCTATAGATAAACTTGCTCAACACCGAGCCTACACTTTTGCTGGTACGAATGATGAAAGACCAGAAGATGCAGAGTATTGCCTTGAAAACACCATTAAGGTGGTAACCAAACAATTACAATATTCCGATGAACATAAACTGGAGTGTGATATGGCTCTGTTAGCAGATGAAGCTATGAATTGGTGGAAAACCACTACCCTAACTGTTCCAACTGAATCGGTGACATGGGAATTCTTCATCGAAGAATTTAAAAAGAAGTATATAAGTGAGCAATACCTTGTTGAAAGAAGGAAGAGATTTCTGCACCTTAAACAGGCCAACCGACCTATTGAGCAATATGTTGCAGACTTTTGCAAATATTGCAAATACGGTTCGGAGTACATTAAAACTGAAGTTGATAAATGTAGGATGTTCATTGATGGTGTGAATGATGAACTGAGTCCAATCTTTACTGCTCCGGGAATCAATGATTTTCAGAACCTTGTTAATCGGGCCATCGCAACAGAAGCTAAGATGAAAGCTGCCGAAAGAAGAAAAGGGGTAATCGATCTGATAAAAACAGTAACCTGACGACAAGTCTCAGTGGCAGTTTAAGAAGACTAAATTTCACAAAGAGGGGTCTTTTAATTTCACTTCTGCTCCGAGAAGTAATTATACTTTGAAACCGTCCACAGTGATCAAATCCTTAGTACCGGCTATATCAATCAATAGCACGGGAAATTCAGAAAAGATTCCTCCTTGTAAGTTTTGTTAGAAACTACATCGTGGTCAGTGCAGATTCTAGTCGAATCTATGTTATGCTTGTGGTGGTGATGATCACTACATCAAAGACTGTCCTCAAAAGCCTAAATCAATGCCAGCTCGTAACACTGCGGTTCCTAGTCTGACATCATCTAATCGGAACATAAATGCTAAGTTAGCAGAACCGAGTTATCAAAATAAAGGCAAGGGTACTCACTCAAATGCTTCTACACATCAAGAATCCTGAGCTCCTGATAGAGTCTACCACATTCATGGTATGGATGACGAAGAATATCCTGAAGTGATTGTAGGTATTATATAGCTAAATTCACATCATGTTTATGCCTTAATAGATTCGGGATCCACTCATTCATTCACATGTATATCTGTAGTTAAAAAGTTGAAATTAGAACCTAAAATTGTGAAAAACAAGTCTGATTGTTTTGGACCCTTTAGGAGGAAATTCAAACATTAACCTAATATGTTGAAATTGTTCATTGCATATTAGCAATTTGCCATTCTCTATTGATCTCTACATATTACCATCCTGTGAGTTCGATTTAATTATGGGTTTAGACTGGTTAAGTAAACACGAGGCTTGGGTAGATTGTCAAAATAAAAAAATTATACCTTCAGGTTTAGGAAAAGAATCCATACTCCTAATTGATAAAAAGCCCACTTCCATTTTTGCATTTATGGTCTTGCGAGATCAAATTGAATTTGGAATACCTAAGATGCATGTTGTTTCTGAATTTATTGATGTGTTCCCCAAGGAACTACCTGGTCTCCCTCCAACTAGAGAAGTTGAATTTGGAATTGAAATACAACTTGGTTCAAGTCCGGTGTCTATCACTCCGTACCGGATGACACCTCTTGAGTTAAAAGAATTGCAAAAGCATCTTCAAGAGCTTCAGGACAGGGGTTTCATTCGACCTAGCACTTCTCTTTGGGGTGCACTTGTTCTGTTTGTAAATAAGAAGGATGGAGCAATGCGCCTTTGCATTGACTACCGTCAATTGAACAAGATCATAATTAAGAACCGGTATCCACTCCCAAGAATAGAAGATATGTTCGGTCAACTTAGGGATGCTTCGGTGTTCTCAAAGATTGATCTATGATCCGGATACTATCAAATGATAGTTAAGGAGGAGGATGTGTCAGAAACAGCCTTTAGAACTCGTTATGGTCACTATGAATTTCTGGTAATGCCTTTCGGATGAACAAATGCTCCGGCGGCATTCATGGATCTCATGAATAGAGTATTCAAACTCTATCTTGATAAATTTGTAGTCGTCTTCATTGATGACATTCTAGTCTATTCTCGCAATCGAGAAGAACATGTTGATCATCTCTGCATTGTCTTGCAAACTCTTTGGGAACGTAAGTTATTCGCAAAATTCTCTAAGTGCGAGTTCTGGTTAACGGAAGTTTCTTTTCTTGGTCATGTAATTTCAGCAGAAGGAATTAAAGTAGATCCAAAGAAAATACAGTCAATCATGGATTGGCGACCTCCCATAAATGTCAGTGAAATACGAAGTTTTCTTGGTTTGGCTGGTTATAACAGAAGGTTTGTCAAAGGATTTTCCACTATAGCCTTACACTTGACTAAACTTCTTCACAAAGATCAACCGTATGAATGGTCTGAAAAGCAACAAAAAAGCTTTGACCAACTCAAAGAAGCTTTGACTCATGCCCCAGTCTTGATTCAACCAAAACCTGGTAAAGATTTTACCGTATACGGTGATGCTTCGCATGCGGGTCTTGGATGTGTCTTAATGCAGGGTGAAAATGTGATTGCTTATGCATCTCGCTAATTGAAACCTCGTGAATTGAGCTATCGAACGCATGATCTAGAACTTGTTGTTATCGTGTTTGCTCTTAAAATATGGAGACATTATTTGTATGGTGAAAAATGTTACCTATTCACAAGAGCTTAAAGTACCTCCTGACTCAGAAAGATCTGAATTTGAGACAACACGGATGGATGGAGTTGTTTAAAGACTATGATATAGTCATTGACTATCACCCCGGAAAGGCCAATGTGGTTGCAGACGCCTTGAGTCGTAAACCGACATTGGGTAATTTTCAAATCCTTAATCCTTAAGAATAAATAAATATACCTTCCATAATATATCTGCCTAAATTGTTTAATTTATACTTGTAGCTCCAACTGCTATCAACGCTCATCTACGAGTGTATCAAAAACAAGGATTTTTATACGAACTTCAAATTCAATCCAATCTAATCTCAAGGATTGGAAGTCTTCAACAAGCTGACCCAGAACTTCAGGATATTATTTCCAAACTTGATAAAAACTGAGGAAGGGTTCCGTATTCACACAAACGGTCTCCTATACTTTAAAGACAGAATCTGTGTTCCAAACGATGAAAATTTGAAAAGAGATCTTTAGAAGAAGCACACCAGAGTTCTTTCTCTGTCCACCCTGGATCGATTAAGATGTATAAAGATCTCAGATCAATTTATTGGTGGCTTGGTATGAAAGCGGCTATCAATGAATTCGTATCAAAATGTCTCAATTGTCAAAGAGTCAAAGCTGAACATCGAGTTCCCACCGGACTACTCCAACCACTCGAACTACCATAATGGAAATGGGAACAAATTACCATGGACTTCGTGACTGGTCTTCCTTATTCTCCCCGAAAATATGATGCTATTTGGGTGATTGTTGACTGGTTCACCAAATCAGCACATTTTATTCCAATTCGTATCAATTATAGTTTAGAGAGTTTAGCCAATCTGTATATACAGTAAATAATCCGGCTACATGGAATTCCTATCTCTGTTGTCTCTGATCGTGATCAAAGATTTACTTCCCGGTTTTGGAGAACTTTACAAAGAGCTATGGGGACCAAATTGAATCTAAGCACTACTTTCCATCCGCAAAGTGATGGTCAATCTGAACGAGTAATTCGAATCCTCGAGGATATTCTTAGAGCTTGCATTATTGATTTTGGAAAGAATTGTGAAAAATCTTACCCTTAGTAGAATTTGCCTACAACAACAGCTATCAGTCATCTATTCAGATGGCTTCTTTTGAAGCATTGTATAGAAGAAAATGCAGAACTCCTCTTTGTTGGTCTAAACTTGGTGAGAATAAAGTACTAGGACCTCAACTACTCAGAGAAACAGAAGAGAAAGTCCAAATTATTCACTCTCGATTAAAGCAGGCTTTCGATTGACAGAAAGCCTATGACGATCTGAAGCGAAGAGATATCCAACATAATGTGGGAGACAAATTCTTTCTTAAAGTCTCCTTATGGAAGAATGTATTTTAGTTCGGAAAGAGGGGAAAACTCAGTCCTCGCTTTTATTGGACCTTTTGAAATTACTGAAAGAATTGGCCCAGTAGCTTATCGACTTACACTTCCCAGCGAGTTTGATAAAATCCACAAAGTCTTTCGTGTATCAATGCTCATAAGATATAGGTCTGGTCCATCTCGCATTCTAGAACCAGAAGAAGTAGAGTTGAATCCTGACTTGTCCTACGAAGAGGAACCAGTTCAGATTCTGGACAAGGAAACCAAAAGTCTTAGAAACAAAAATGTTTCACTGGTCAAAGTGTTGTGGAGAAATCATAAGATGGAAGAGGCAACATGGGAACCAGAAGAAACAATGCGAAAACAATGCCCCTACTTGTTCAATCCAGGTAAGAATTCGAGGACGAATTCTTTTTTTAAGGGGGAGGGAAATGTAACATCCCAAAAAGTAGCCTAGAAGCTTTATGAATTATTTTAATAATTACTGGCTTAATTAGATTAGAAACATTAAATAATTAAATTAGAGTGGCTACATTAGGGACTCAATTAAAATTCAAGGAAAACTAAAGAAGTGACTAAACCGAATAATAGAGGAAATTGGAAGGATTGCAAGCAACATTTAGGGGATTACCAAATTTGCCCATATTATTAAGGTTAACTAATGTATTAGATAAGGGTGAATTAGACAATTTGTAATGATAGTTAGATGACTATCATGTCACCATTATGTCCCCTTGGCCGGCTCCCTTAGTGGGAAAGAAAACCTCAAAGTTAAGCTAAAAATTAAAACCAATTTGGAGAGTGGAGAAGCTTTATCCGACCATTGTTGTGAAGAGAGGAAGAAAAGAGCTTCGCATGGCAAGCATTTTGGCTTAAAATAACAAATTAAAAATCAAAAGTAAGTTGAACATCTCATCCTCTATTTGAGCATGTAAGAATTTTTAAGAATGTAATTGTTTTTGTACATTTGATAATTCATGGAAAATTTATTAGTTAAACATGTAAGGTTGCTGGAAAATGTAGATACAAGGGTGAGGAGTTGGGATGAGAAAAATTTGGAAGATGATGAGTGTAATGAAACTCCTAAACTAAGAAAATTCAAGCTGGCCAGAAATGTACTAGTATAAACACTCAACTTTAAAAAATTATAGAAAATAGAATATTAGGAAATTGAATCTGAAATTTTAACACCATCTACCTTAGCATGTCTATTTTAATAGGAAATTTACAAAATCAAATTTAGAGCTTTATGGAAAATCAGGAGCGAAGTTATGCATGGTACTCGAATCTGTCCAGCGGTAATTTAGTTTGGACAGTGAACTTTGAAAATTCATAAGAAATGGTACACTTAGCAATTCAATCCGAAATTTTGATAAGTAACAATTGGGGACGTTAATTGAGTTTAGAAACAAACGGAACTTAATTCCGAGTTATATACTGAAAATGGAAGTTAAATTAAGATAGATGGTCAAAACTGTTTAATATAGGAAATGTTCAACCTTAAATGACAATCTAAAGTGAATTGATAAAATTTGATAAGGAAAAATTTAGTATAATGAATGAGAGAATTGTTATTACTAAATTGACATAAGTAATTAAATAAATCGAATGGGGATTATGAATAATAAGAAAATTAGTAGACTAATTCGACACTATTCGAGGTTGAAATTAGTTTAGGGATCAAAACTGAAATGTGAAAATCTAATGTCTAAATTGAATTAAAAGATTCTGAAACTTTGTCTATATGATTGTATATAATATAATAGAGCCTAGAGGAGAAGGAATTGTCGAGGATCCAATAGCTGGATTGGCAAAGGAGCGTGGGAAGAACCTCTGAATTCATAATTAGCTCGGCGATTGTGACTGAAACAAACTTTAGAGTTAAGAATAGTGTCTCAACTAAATTGATTTAATTTCTATCTTAGAATTGCATGAAAATGGAATAAATGATGGTTTGGTAAATTAATAAGGGAAGAATGGTTATAAAGGAATTTGGCTTTGTGAATTTTTATTGTGTTCGAATGGTGTGTGCGTCGAATGAAATTTGGTGATTTCATGTTGATTTGAAAAGAACTGGAACCATGAAGATTTGTATTATGCTGATTTTTCTATGAATTGGTTGCTGAAATTGTTTGAGAATTAAGATATGCTATTGTTAAATGAACTATTGATGAGCAATGTATACTACATGATCAACGGTTGAATTATTATGACATGTGTTTGGAAATTTTGTTGTAATCGGAATTATGTATTGTGTAATTGAGATCATATGTTTGAAATTGAGGATATGCGAATTGAGGTATTTATATGAGATGTTTGAAAGTAATATCACATTTGCTATTGGAACTGAAATTGCATGTGAAAATAATCGAATGGATTGATTGATATATTCTGGAAATTAGATTGCTATATTATATGAATTAAATTTAAAACGTAATAGGCAAAGCCCTTGGTCTATATAGTCAGTCCAGGTAGTACGGCATGCGTAGAGTCTAGAGCTCGATAAGAATCGGTACGTTAGTGTACCCGATTGCTATGCTACGTAAGTGTACCTATTCGCTTAGTGTAAACTGACACTAATATGACATGTAATACGTTAAAATAAAGTGGTACTTGGGTACCTATTATGTGGTGAATTTTATTCACATCTTTGTAACACGTGACTCGAATACCTAGCTAACTATATGAACCAAGGCATTAGAACCAAATTAACAAGTAAGTAAACCTATATAAATTGATATAGACTTCTATGAATTGCTATTGGAATTGTAACGAAGCATGCAAGTTATGAATTACAAATTTAATTATTATTCTGCTACAGTTTGTTGTTGCTTGTATATCTGAAAATATGATTGATTGAAATTTGCGTATATGAATCATGTTTGTTCGAATATAGCTTGGTTTAAAACGAACTTATTAAATAGGATTGATCGATGTTATATGTATGGTGTATAATTGCATGATATTTGGTAAACCCAAATTGATCGATTGGGTGTGTAATTTGAATTTAGAATTGATAGCATTAGGTTGTTATATTTGAATTGCTACTATTGCTTGATAAATTTCTTGTGACCTTGAATCTTGGCTAATGGTCTATTCGATTGAAATGGTATAAACATGCTAAATTAAAGATTCAAATTATTGTGTGATCATTTTAACAAGAAATTAGAAATGGATAGACTAATGTTTCCTCACTAGGTACTATAAGTACTTATCACTCGAAGTTTCCTTTCTTTCCAAAACTACAGGAAGTAGAGTGATCGGTCTACCCTCTGATTTCAGCTAGCTCAAAGATAGAACTATGTCTTTCATTGTCTTTGCTTTGCTCATGATGGGTGGTCTAATTGTCAGCATGCTAGTTCAATTTGCTCTAATGGTCATGTTCACAAATTATTATCTTAAGAATATTTAAACTCTTAAGCCTAGTTTCCCTCATTTTGTTATGTAAGTAAGGGGTATATATGGGGTATAGATTATCCCTTGGTATATGTTTTGGGGCTTAGTTTCTTTTTGTCACTTTTTGCATAGGAAACCATTAGGTTTAGTCGATATGATAGTTACCCCGGGAAGCCTTTTGTATAAGGGAAACAATTACTATGTTTGGATGATGATGCATATATATATATATATATATATATATATATATATATATATATATATATATATATATATATATATATATATATATGTTAAGGTTAAAATGTTGATCTTATATTTGAAATCCTTTAGTTGGGCATGGTTGGATTTAGGTTGTATTCATTAATATGAATCATTCGAAAATTCTAAACATGAATTAGAAGGTATATATGTTTGTATGACGAATGTGGGATAACTAAGATTAAGAATTCAACATGGATTATAAGTAGATTAAATGGATCAAAAATTTAGTAGGCCCACCAAGATAGCATTCGAATAAGAATATATAAAAAATATAAAAAAAATATTACACGTTTTCCACTGCCTAATTGTAACATCCGATTAACGCTCCTTGCCCTAATCCGGGGTGAGAGGTTTTATATAAAGTGGTATCAAAGCTTTTTACGTTATTTCCTAAAGCTTAATCGAGTCTGCATGCATTTGTGTTACTTTTAAGTATGCCACCCATGATTTGCACACTGAGATAATTGTATTGAGCTTTTCTAATCTTCTTGTTTAAATTTATGATAGAAAATGACGGGCCAAAAGAATGGAAGCTCACACAAATCTTTGAGTGAAGGTGAAAGTATGAGACTAGGTGATAATCCACCAACACGAACTGAACTTCCAGAAAAAGAGAAAAATAAAGGGCTTGTAAAGATTAATGGGCCTGCTCAAGTCACTGAGCGATTCAATAAAGAGCATGTTCAGACCACAGAGCGTGAGCAGCTTCCACCTGAAAATCCTATGGTTCAATCTGCTCAAAGGGAATGTCTCCTCAGTATGAAGGAAATGTTCAATCAACTTCTGTCAAATCTGAAACAAGAGCAACATGCTGCTTCTGCTACTGTTGCACCTAGCATAGCACCTATAGATAAAGTTGCTCAACACCGAGCCTACAATTTTGCTGGTACGAATGATGAAAGACCAGAAGATGCAGAGTATTGGCTTGAAAACACCATTAAGGTGGTAACCAAACAATTACAATGTTCCGATGAACATAAACTGGAGTGTGCTATGGCTCTGTTAACAGATGAAGCTATGAATTGGTGGGAAACCACTACTCTAACTGTTCCAACTGAATCGGTGACATGGGAATTCTTCATCGAAGAATTTAAAAAGAAGTATATAAGTGAGCAATACCTGGCTGAAATAAGGAAGAGATTGCTGCACCTTAAACAGGCCAACCGACCTATTGAGCAATATGTTGCAGACTTTTGCAAATATTGCAAATACGGTTCGGAGTACATTAAATTGAAGTTGATAAATGCAGGATGTTCATTCATGGTCTGAATGATGAACTGAGTCCAATCTTTACTGCTCTGGGAATCAATGATTTTCAGAACCTTGTTAATCGTGCCATCACAACAGAAGCTAAGATTAAAGTTGCTGAAAGAAGAAAAGGGGGTAATCGATCTGATAAAAATAGAAACGGGACGGTAAGTCTCAGTGGCAGTTTAAGAAGACTAAATTTAAGAAAGAGGGGTCTTCTAATTTCACTTCTGCTTCGAGAAGTAATAATACTTTGAAACCGTCTACAGTGATCAGATCCTCAGTACCGGGTATATCAATCAATAGCACGGGAAATTCAGAAAAGATTCCTCCTTGTAAGTTTTGTCAGAAACTACATCATGGTCAATGTAGATTCCAATCGAATCTATGTTATGCTTGTGATGCTGATGATCACTACATCAAAGATTGTCCTCAAAAGCCTGAATCAATGCCAACTCGTAACACTGTGGTTCCTAGTCTAACATCATCTAATCGGAACAAGAATGCTAAGTCAGCTCAACCGAGTTATCAAAAGAAAGGCAAGGGTACTCACTCAAATGCTTCTACACATCAGGAATCTCGAGCTCCTGCTAGAGTCTACCACATTCGCGGTATGGATTGCGAAGAATCTCCTGAAGTGATTGCAGGTATTGTAGAGCTAAATTCACATCATGTTTATGCCTTAATAGATTCAGGATCCACTCGTTCATTCACATGTATATCTGTAGTTAAAAAGTTTAAATTTGAACCTAAAATTGTGAAAACAAGTCAGATAGTTTTGAACCCTTTAGGAGGAAATTCAAACATTAACCTAATATGTAGAAATTGTTCATTGCATATTAGCAATTTTCCATTCTCTATTGATCTCTACATATTACCATCATGTGAGTTCGATTTAATTTTGGGTTTAGACTGGTTAAGTAAACATGAGGCTTGGGTAGATTGTCAAAATAAAATATTATACCTTCAGGTTTTGGAAAAGAATCCATACTCCTAATTGATAAAAAGCCCACTTCCATTTTTGCATCTATGGTCTTGCGAGATCAAATTGAATTTGGAATACCTAAGATGCATGTTGCTTCTGAATTTATTGATGTGTTTCCCAAAGAATTACATGATCTCCCTCCGACTAGAGAAGTTGAATTTGGGATTGAAATACAACCTGGTTCAAGTTCGGTGTCTATCACTCCGTACCGGATGGCACCTCTAGAGTTAAAAGAATTGCAAAATCAACATCAAGAGCTTCAGGACAAGGGTTTCATTCGACCTAGCACTTCTCCTTGGGGTGCACTTGTTCTGTTTGTAAAGAAGAATGATGGAGTGATGCGCCTTTGCATTGACTACCGTCAATTGAACAAGACTACAATTAAGAACTGATATCAACTCCCAAGAATAGAAGATCTGTTTGATCAACTTAGGGATGATTCGGTGTTCTCAAATATCGATCTACGATCTGGATACTATCAAATGAGAGTTAAGGAGGAGGATGTGTCAAAAACAGCCTTCAGAACTCGTTATGGTCACTATGAATTTCTGGTAACGCCTTTCGGATTAAGAAATGATCCGGCGGCATTCATGGATCTCATGAATAGAGTATTCAAGCTCTATCTTGATAAATTTGTAGTCGTCTTCATTGATGACATTCTAGTCTATTCTCGCAATTGAGAAAAAAATGATGATCATCTTCGTATTGTGTTGCAAACTCTCCAGGAACGTCAGATATTCGCAAAATTCTCTAAGTGCGAGTTCTGGTTAACGGAAGTTTCTTTTCTTGGTCATGTAATTTCAGCAGAAGGAATTAAAGTAGATCCAAAGAAAATACAGTCAATCATGGATTGGCGACCTCCCAGAAATGTCAGTGAAATACGAAGTTTTCTTGGTTTGGCTGGTTATTACAGAAGGTTTGTCAAAGGATTTTCCACTATAGCCTTACCTTTGACTAAACTTCTTCGTAAAGATCAATTGTATGAATGGTCTGAAAAGCAACAGAAAAGCTTTGACCAACTCAAAGCAGCTTTGACTCATGCCCCAGTCTAGATTCAACTAGAACCTGGTAAAGATTTTACCGTATACAGTGATGCTTCGTATACGGGTCTCTGATGTGTCTTAATGCAGGGTGACAATGTGATAGCTTATGCATCTCGCCAATTGAAACCTCATGAATTGAACTATGCAACGCATGATCTAGAACTTGATGCTATCGTGTTTGCTCTCAAAATATGGAGACATTACTTGTATGGTGAAAATGTTACCTATTCACCGATCACAAGAGCTTAAAGTACCTCCTGAATCAGAAAGATCTGAATTTGAGACAACACAGATGGATGGAGTTGTTTAAAGACTATGATATAGTCATTGACTATCACCCCGGAAAGGCCAATGTGGTTGTAGACGCCTTGAGTCGTAAACCGACATTGGGTAATTTTCAAATCCTTAATCCATAAGAATAAATAAATATACCTTCAATAATATCTCTGTCTAAATTGTTTAATTTATACTTGTAGCTCCAACTGCTATCAACGCTCATCTACGAGTGTATCAAAAACAAGGATTTTTATCCGAACTTGAAATTTAATCCAGTCTAATCTCAAGGATTGGAAGTCTTCAGCAAGCTGACCCAGAACTTTAGGATATTATTTCCAAACTTGATACAAAAACTGAGGAAGGGTTCCGTTTTCACACAAACGGTCTCCTCTACTTTGAAGACAGAATATGTGTTCCAAACGATGAAAATTTGAAAAGAGGTCTTCTGGAAGAAGCACACCATAATTCTTTCTCGGTCCACCCTGGATCGGTTAAGATGTATAAAGATCTAAGAGCATTGTATTGGTGGCCTGGTATGAAAGCGGCTATCAATGAATTCGTATCAAAATGTCTCAATTGTCAAAGAGTCAAAGCTAAACATCGAGTTCCCACCGGACTACTCCAACCACTCGAACTTCCACAATGGAAATGGGAACGAATTACCATGGACTTCGTGACTGCTCTTCCTTGTTCTCCCAAAAAATATGATGTTATTTGGGTGATTGTTATCCGGTTCACCAAATCGGCACATTTTATTCCAATTCGTATCAATTACAGTTTAGAGATTTAGTCAATCTGTATATACAGGAAATAATCCGGCTACATGGAAATCCTATCTCCATTGTCTCTGATCATGATCCAAGATATACTTCCCGATTTTGGAGAACTCTGCAAAGAGCTATGGGGACCAAATTGAATCTAAGCACTGCTTTCCATCCGCAAAGTGATTGTCAGTCTGAACGAGTAATTCAGATCCTCGAGGATATGCTTAGAGCTTGCATTATTGATTTTGGAAAGGATTGGGAAAAATCTCTACCCTTAGTAGAATTTGCCTACAACAACAGCTATCAGTCATCTATTCAGAAGGCTCCTTTTGAAGCATTGTATGGAAGAAAATGTAGAACTCCTCTTTGCTGGTCTAAACTTGGTGAGAATAAAGTACTAGGATCTCAACTACTCAGATAAACAAAAGAGAAAGTCGAAATTATTCACTCTTGATTAAATAAGGCTTTCGGTTGACAGAATGCCTATGCCGATCTGAAGCGAAGAGATATCCAACATAATGTGGGAGACAAAGTCTTTCTTAAAGTCGCCCCATGGAAGAAAGTATTTCGATTCGGAAAGAGGGGAAAACTCAGTCCTCGCTTTATTGGACCTTTTGAAATTACTGAAAGAATTGGCCCAGTAGCTTATCGACTTGCACTTCCCAGTGAGTTTGATAAAATCCATAATGTTTTTCATGTATCAATGCTCAGAAGATATAGGTCTGATCCATCTCACATTCTAGAACCAGAAGAAGTAGAGTAGAATCCTGACTTGTCCTACGAAGAGGAACCAGTTCAGATTCTGGACAAGGAAACCAAAAGGCTTAGAAACAAAAATGTTTCACTGGTCAAAGTGTTGTGGAGAAATCATAAGATGGAAGAGGCAACATGGGAACTAGAAGAAACAATGCAAAAACAATACCCCTACTTGTTCAATTCAGGTAAGAATTCGAGGACGAATTCTTTTTTTAAGGGGGAGAGAAATGTAACATCCCAAAAAGTAGCCTAGAAGCTTTATGAATTAATTTAATAATTAGTGACTTAATTAGATTAGAGACATTAAATAATTAAATTAGAGTAGCTACATTAGGGACTCAATTAAAATTTAAGGAAAACTAAAGAAGTGACTAAACCAAATAATGGAGGAAATTGGAAGGATTGCATGCAACATTTAGGGGATTACCAAATTTGCTCATATTATTAAGGTTAATTAATGTATTAGATAAGGGTGAATTAGAAAATTTGTAATGATAGTTAGGTGACTATCATGTCACCATTATGACCCCTTGGCCGGCTCCCTTAGTGGGAAAGGAAACCTCAAAGTTAAGCTAAAAATTAAAACTAATTTGGAGAGTGAAGAAGCTTTATCCGGCCATCTTTGTGAAGATAGGAAGAATAGAGCTTTCCATGGCAAGCATTTTGGCTTAAAATCACAAATTAAAAATCAAAAGTAAGTTGAACTTCTCATCCTCTATTTGAGCATGTAAGAATTTTTAAGAATGGAATTGTTTTTGTACATTTGATAATTCATGGAAAATTTATTAGTTAAACATGTAAGGTTGCTGGAAAATGTAGAGACAAGGGTGAGGAACTGGGATGAGAAAATTTTGGAAGATGATGAGTGTAATGAAACTCCTAAACTAAGAAAATTCAAGCTGGCCAGAAATGTACTAGTATAAACATTCAACTTTGAAAAATTATAGAAAATAGAATATTAGGAAATTGAATCTGAAATTTTAACACCAGCTACCTTAGCATGTCTATTTTAGTAGGAAATTTACAAAATCAAATTTAGAGGTTTATGGAAAAATCTGGAGCGAAGTTATGCATGGTACTCGAATCTGTCCAGTGGTAATTTAGTTTGGACAGGGAACTTTGAAAATTCATAAGAAATGTTACACTTAGCAATTCAATCCGAAATTTTAATAGGTAACAATTGGGGACGTTAATTGAGTTTAGAAACAAACAGAACTTAATTCCGAGTTATATACTGAAAATGGGAGTTAAATTAAGATAGATTGTCAAAACTGTCTAATATAGGAAATATTGAACCTTAAATGATAATCTAAAGTGAATTGATAAAATTTGATAAGGAAAAATTTAATAACATGAATGAGAGAATTGTTATTACTAAATTGACATAAGTAATTGAATAAATTGAATGGGGATTATGAATAATAAGAAAATTAGTAGACTAATTCGACACTATCCGAGGTTGAAATTAGTTTAGGGATCAAAACTGAAATGTTAAAATCTAATGTCTAAATTGAATTAAAAGATTCTGAAATTTTGTCTATATGATTGTATATAATGTAATAGAGCCTAGAGGAGAAGGAATTGTCGAGGAGCCGATAGCTGGACTGGCAAAGTAGCGTGGGAAGAACCTCCGAATTCATAATTAGCTCGGCGATTGTGAGTGAAACAAACTTTAGAGGTTAGAATAGTGTTTCAACTAAATTGATTTAATTTCTATCCTAGAATTGCATGAAAATGGACTAAATGATGGTTGCGTAAATTAATAAGGGAAGAAGGGTTATAAAGGAATTTGGCTTTGTGAATTTTTATTGTGCTCGAATGGTGAGTGCATCGGTTGAAATTTGGTGATTTCATGTTAATTTGAAAAGAATTGGAACCATGAAGATTTGTATTATGCTGATTTTTCTATGAATTGGTTGCTGAAATTGTTTAAGAATTAAGAATGCTCTTGTTAATTGAACTATTGATGAGCAATGTATACTACATGATCAATGGTTGAATTATTATGACATGTGTTTGGAAATTTTGTTGTAATCGGAATTATGTATTGTGTAATTGAGATCATATGTTTGAAATTGAGGATATGTGAATTGAGGTATTTATATTAGATGTTTGAATGTAATATCACATGTGCTATTGGAACTGAAATTACATGTGAAAATAATCGAATGGATTGATTGATATATTCTGGAAATTAGATTGCTATATTATATGAATTAAATTTAAAACGTAATAGGCAAAGCCCTTAGTCTTTATAGTCAGTCCAGGTAGTACGGCATGCGTAGAGTCTAGAGCTCGATAAGAATCGGTACGTTAGTGTACTCGATTGCTATGCTACGTAAGTGTACCTATTCGCTTAGTGTGAATTGACACTAATATGACATGTAATACGTTAAAATGAAGTGGTACTTGGGTACCTATTATGTGGTGAATTTTATTCACATCTTTGTAACACGTGACTCAAATACCTAGCTAACTATATGAACCAAGGCATCAGAACCAAATTAACAAGTAAGTAAACCTATATAAATTGATGTAGACTTCTATGAATTGTTATTGGAATTGTAATGAAGCATGCAAGTTATGAATTACAAATTTAATTATTATTCTGCTACAGTTTGATGCTGCTTGTATATCTGAAAATATGATTGATTGAAATTTGTGTATATGAATCATGTTTGTTCGAATATAGCTTGGTTTAAAACGAACTTATTAAATGGGATTGACCGATGTTATATGTAAGGTGTATAATTGCATGATATTTGGTAAACCCAAATTGATCGATTGGATGTGTAATTTGAATTTAGAATTGATAGCATTAGGTTGTTATATTCAAAATGCTACTATTGCTTGATAAATTTCTTGTGACCTTGAATGTTGGCTAATGGTCTATTCGATTGAAATGGTATAAACATGCTAAATTAAAGATTCGAATTATTGTGTGATAATTTAAACAAGAAATTGGAAATGGATAGACTAAGGTTTCCTCACTAAGTACTATAAGTACTTATCACTCGAAGTTTTCTTTCTTCCCAAAACTACAAGAAGTAGAGTGATCGATCTACCCTCTGTTTTCAGCTAGCTCAAAGATAGAAGTATGCCTTTCATTGTCTTTGTTGTGCTCATGATGGGTGGTCTAATTGTCAGCATGCTAGTTCAATTTGCTCTAATGGTCATGTTCATGAATTATTATCTTAAGAATGTTTAAACTCTTAAGCCTAGTTTCTATCATTTTGTTATGTAAGTAAGAGGTATATATGGGGTATAGATTAGCCCTTGGTATATGTTTTGGGGCTTGGTTTCTTTTTGTCACTTTTTGTATAGGCAACCATTAGGTTTAGCCGATATGATAGTTACCCCGGGAAGCCTTTTGTATAAGGGAAACAATTACTATGTTATGGATGATGATGCATATATATATATATATATATATATATATATATATATATATATATATATATATATATGTGTGTGTGTGTGTGTGTGTGTGTGTGTGTGTGTGTGTGTGTGTGTGTGTGTTAAGGTTAAAATGCTGATCTTATAATTGAAATCCTTTAGTTGCGCATGGTTGGATTTAGGTTGTATTCATTAATATGAATCATTCGTAAATGGTAAACATGAATTAGAATGTATATATGTTTGTATGACGAATGTGGGATAACTAAGATTAAGAATTCAACATGGATTATAAGTAGATTAAATGGATCAAAATTTAGTAGGCCCACCTAGATAGCATTCGAATAAGAATATATAAAAAATATATTACACGTTTTCCGCTGTCTAATTGTAACAATATAATATGAATTCGATTAACGCTCCTTGCCCCTAATCCGGGGTGAGGGGTGTTATATAAAGGGTAGATTTCACTCCCGAAGTAAGTTGATCTACTTGAACATCTTCTTTCGAACCATCTCTCTTTAGTATCCAGAAACTGATCATTGCCACCCAAGTCTGTTAAGATATTGAGAAGCAATTGGCCAACCATGCCAACTGTCGCTTGGCAAAGTATTTAGAAAATGGTAATGCCAACTCTCGCTTGGCAGAACATTTAGAAAACAGTAAAGCATGTCAGATAGAAAAAAACTGCCGAGACAATTTTGATTTATTAAAAACTAAACATTAAAAGTAGTGTTCAAATGCAAACACCCCTCACTAACTGTTAAATTAGTTCTTGGTGAGGGTATCAACCATAAAACTTTCATCGTTTTGTAAGAACGTCATCATGAAAATAAAATAAAACAACTAAACCAAAGAGAATGGCGAGAAGGAGGTCTCTCGATGAAGCCCTTTCACGGTCTAGGCTCTCAGTCAAGCTGATCAAACCATCTCTCCTTGGTGCAGCCGGTTGTGATCAATTCTCTCAAAAAAATCTCAATCGCTTGCTCTTCACAATCGGTCTTTAAATAGGCGTGTAAAGGAGGGTAGGATAAGCCTTTGTATTTGAAATTTGAATGCTCAATGGATAAGGCTTGTGATCACCTTTATCCAGATTTAAAGTGATAGGTTGATAAGGTGATAAGATGATCAGGGCTAGGGTTGACGTCATCATGCCAACACAGCTCTGGCATCTCAGCTTGGCATGGTTCTGCCAACCGCGCTTGACGTTGCTTATCCGTTATTTTTTTTCAAAGATTGATCCAATCCCTATTTTCTCTCAGCTTGATCCGATCTTAATTTTTCGGGTTCAACAGCTACTTGGTATGGCATCAAGTTCTCTTCTCTGCCAACATGTGCTTAGCAATGTTTGGTCATTCTCTGCCAACAGCTACTCGGCATCCTCCTTGCCATAGTTTCCTGTCTACGATGGTCTGCTCTGCTCTTCTCTGCTCATTTATGTGCCAAATACTTGCCAAATCTGCAAAATATCAAAAAAACATCCATTCACTCTAGCATAGCAAGTTCCTAACTCTTTATGCAAATGCGCGATTTTGTGACCTAAATGCAACTAAATGTACTTAAAAGAAGAGAAAATCATGTGAAATAGGAATGAAAAACAATACTTTTGGAGCGTCAACAACTTCACATCCCTAAATTTTCATAAAAGACATTCTAGGGCGTTTCCCAGTCTATATCTCATATGGTGTCTTTTGAACCGATTTAGATGGAACATGATTTAGTGTGAAAGCAATTGTTTCTAACGCATGTCCCCAAAAAGAAGTTGGAAGACCAGCATGACTCATCATTGACCGAACCATGTCTAACAATGTTCGATTTCTCCTTTCAGAGACTCTATTGTGTTGTGGAGTACCTAGAGGTGTAAGTTGTGACACAATCCAACATCCTTTAAGAAGTTCATCAAACTCTAGGCTTAGGTATTCTCCTCCTCGATCTGATCAAAGAGCTTTGATACTCTTTCTTAATTGGTTTTGTACTTCATTCTTAAATTCCTTGAACTTTTCAGGGGCTTCAGATTTATGATGCATTAGGTAAACGTACTCATATCTACTAAAGTCGTCAGTGAAAGTAATAAAGTATTGAAACCCTCCTCTGGCTTGTGTATTCATCGGTCCACATACATCACTATGTATTAGACCTAATAAATCACTTGCTCGCTCGTTTTTACTGTCAAATGGTGATTGGTCATCTTTCCCATTTAAGCAAGGTTCACATATATCAAATTGTTCGAAAACAAAAGAATCCAAAAATCCATCTTTATGAAGTTTTGATATGTGTTTCTCACTTATATGACCCAAGCGATAATGATAGAGATAAGTTTGATTAGAGTCATTTATTTTTTGATCTTTTCATATTTATGTTACATATGGAATTGTCTTGATCTAAGATATAGACATCATTGATTAATTGAGTCGTACCATAAAAACATTATTGAAGGAAAAAGAACAACTATTATTCTTAATAATAATCTCAAAACCAATCTTGTCCGAACAAGAAATTGAAATAATATTTTTAGTCAAACTAGGTACGAAAAATAATACTCTGAATCTAAAACAAGTCCACTAGGTAATGACAAAGTATATGTTCCAATAGCTAATGCATCAACTCTTGCTCCATTTCCAAGTCGTAGGTCCACATCTCCTTTTTCCAATTTTCTAATCTCTTTTTTGTCTTTGTACAGAAGTACAAATGTGTGAACCACAACCGGTATCTAGTACTCAAGAAGTAGATGTTGATATATTAATATCAATAACACAAATACCTGATCTGGACTATCCATTTTCTCTTGCCTTCTTGATTTCCTCAAGATAGACAGGGCAGTTTCTCTTCTAATGTCCAACATTGTTGCAATGGAAACACTTTCCTTCTTTTGCAACTCCTCCTTTGGGTTTCAATGCAGCCATTCCTTTGTTGGGATTTGGCTTTGCCTTGGTGTTGGGCTTTCATTTTTTGTTATCCTTTCGAAACATCAGAATAGGTTTGCAACCAACCTTTTTCATGTTGTTCTCTATTGTTCTTAACAGACCAAGCAACTGGGGAAATGATTTGTTAATTTCAACCAGGATAACATCAGTAGCCAATTCAACACTTAGAGGGAAGCTCAATTTTTCAAGGGTCTAAATATACCCTATCATTTTGAGAACATAAGCTCCCACTAGAGTTCCATCCAACATTTTGCATCGAAACAAAGCCTTAGATGTCTCATACCTACCTCTCTAGACGAGCTTGTCCCTCATATAATTCTTTGAGATTTTTAACCATCTCATATGGAACCATGTCCTCATGTTGCTTCTGAAGCTCAAGGGTCATGGTCGCAAGCATCAAGCATCCAATATGCCACCCCTTCAACTTGGCCTGGCCGATAGACCGAACCGAACGGATCACACGGGGAATATTAACGTAAACCGAGAAGGTTTACCTCAATAAATGACACTTTTTTCTTGTCTAGATGCAACTTAGGTTCCTATATGTACATACACAAGCAGTGGATAAAACACCAACATAATAGCCCCTCAATTAAAGTCGATTAAGATTTAGGGACCATTTTGTAATTTACATAAATTATAAGGATTATTAGCAAAATCGAGTTACCAACCTTTAATCAGGTTATTTCATGCTTCTCTGTGAATTCTCAGCTCAAAATGACATTTAGAGCTTATCCAATTGCATACAAGGCAAACGGGGACCAAAATGTAAGAAGCAGAAACTCGGAACAATTCAAAAACAGGTCCAACGGTCAAACGTTTCGGAACGGAATGCCCCGTATCGGAACAGCCGTTTCGAAACACAGCTGACCGTTTCGATACGTGGGTTCGCTTTGAAACTCCTCAAGACACGTTTCGGTACGATGGTTCACAGAGGCAAAATGTTTCGAAACATGCCTCATTGTTCCGAAACACCAAGGCCATTTCAGGCCACCGTATCAAAACAGGCAAGGGTGTTTCGAAACACATGGGCCTGCAATGTTCTAAAAAGCTAGTTTAAGTCACTTTATGCCCCCCCGAAATCATCCCGACACATGCCCTAACATATTGGCAACTTAATTACACATCAATGACCACACTTACGAAGCATAAGAAACATCATAGCATCATTCTCATAAGCTACGGAACTAAAGGCATGCTTCCTAGAAGTTAAAAGCACCAAAAGGCTAAAATCCAATTGCAAGCATAAAATCAAACACAATGGCCATTTACAAGTCCAAATATGCATCTCAAACTTGCACAAACCGAGAAAATACCAAACAAACCACACGCATAACATTGGACACCCCCATTGCCTTTATTACACTAGTCCAAAACCAAAGCATACCTTCAATTAAAGTCTTCCTCCTATCCCCTTGCAAGTGTTGCCTCCAAAGCTTAAATTGACTGCATTGATGAACAAAGAGAGCATAAGCATACAAGCTTAGTGAGGATTGCTCAATACAAAACATCATTAATGCACAAAACCGTTTTTCACTCTTTTCAAAACCATCAAGCTTCCTTTGACGAAACATGTACTTTATCCTCAAAACCATTGTAATAAACATCAAGTAATATGATACACATAAATCCAGCAATAAAACCATTGCTACTCATAAAACAAGCCTTCCAAGCATAATAACCTTTATGCCAAGCTTAGAACAAAACATGCATCTTTCAATTTATGCATTAACAACATTTTCCACAATGTTTCATTTCATTACATTGGCTCACAAGTGATAAACATCAATCTCAAAAACATATATCGGATACACGGATTACCAAGGGTTACCCCACACCCTTCATACACTCTACCGGCATCTCAAGGTTTACACACGAGAGTAACCCTCCATCGTTGTGACACCCGTGGTGGAGTATTCGGTACAATCACAACCCCTCAACACCACTCATCGGAAGATGTATAACCCACTAACGAAAGACGGGACACACACAAGGTTCACACCCAGGAGCTACCCTCAACCGTTGCAACCTTAAACAATCCTCAATCATTAGGGTACTTGGATGGAGTATTCGGTACAATCACAACCCTTCAACATTCGAAGTGACTTGTTTATAGTGCACTTAATCCTATAGCCGGCTTACTATATCCGGTTTCATTTATAAAACATTTTATACAACATCACTTCCCAATATAATCCATATCAAATGCATACCTCATTGTTTTTACACAGCATTCATGATAAGCTATAAATCAAGCATTAAACCATGCTTCAAACCTCATGCATCAACACATGCATCCAAGGATCACTTACCTAGTGCATCCTTCAACCACATGGCATCATCAACCTCATTTCACATATTCAAAACATGCTTTAAAACAATAGGTAAATGCAATTAAAACTAAGTGCAATCAAAGGTTCAAAACTAGCACAATTCGAGAGAGAAAATCACTTTACTTACTTCTGAACTTAGTATAGCGTTTCAAGCTCTTACTAAGTTCCTAAAACCTTTTCTGAAACGTTCCCTCGCTGGAAAACCAAATTCCACTCACCAACTTGCGAAACCACGCTTGCCGATGCATCTATCGATCATCTAAAGCCTCCAAACCCACTTCGTTTGCTTCCAGAACAATATACCATGTTTTCAACACACCAAAGCAGAGGTTCAATGCATTAAAATGCATCTAAAGCACCAGCACTCACAAGAAATCTCGCAGCCCTGCTCTAGAGCACCAAAACATCCATCCGAAACAATTGAAAACTCAATCGATTGACCTTTAGTCTCACCCCAGCCATTACCCAACTCACCCAACACACTTAAGGCATTAATCAACATCCAAAAACAACCTAAAACCATCCTTATACCTCCAGCAACTCAAATTCCTCAAGAACACCTCAAAATCTCACCCAAAAGCACTTCAAAAACTAAGGATCTCAAGGATTTCGGGATCTATGTGATTAAGACTCCACTTCAACACCAAAAACCTTTCAAAACTCATTTAGAAACAATCTCAAACCATCCATTTAAATCAAACTCCGAAAATCACCTTAAAATCTATTTTTTCAATCAAGATTTCAAGAGTTTAACAATCTAACAACAAAACCTCAATCAAAGTAAGTATTAAATAGCAAAATATCTTTGGAATTTCATGAAAGAACCTAGGTTAGAGGGTTAGCACGAAAATTAACTCCAATCCTTGCTTCTCCTCTAATTTGGCAAGATTTGCTTGAAGAAACTTGAAGGAAAATGAAAGAAATCAATAAAGAAAAGATAGGAATCACAAGAGGATTTGAGAGAAATGGATTTCTGGAAAATTGAGAGAAAAGGGAGAGTGTTTAGCTGAAGTGAAAGTGAGAAATGAAAAGCTCGTCCAATTTTTCATTAACCGATTAACTAACTTTCCTTAATTAATTAAATAAAACCTTTTTAGTCATTTTATAAACATTTAAAACACATGCCAAATTAGGGAAAAGGCATAATTGCCAAGTAGCTCCCTCAAGATTCTAAGATTTTTTACTCTTCTTGAAAAACACATTTTTCCAAATTTTAAATCTTTACATTTTGGTCACTACCCAAAATGTACACTTTAAAAAACTCGTTTTGTAAAATTGATTGGACCAACCTCTTAAACATCATTTTAAAAGATTTTAGGAATTTTTATCATATTTTTATCCCATCCCAAACCCTGATTTCCCTAAACCACCTTTTAAATGGTTCGAACAACCGACACCGGTTCCATCAGCCCAACCAGACTCGCTAAAACATCTAAGCCCAAAATCGGGGCGTTACAACTCTCCCCCACTTAGGAAATTTAGTCCTCGAAATTTTGCCTGAAGGGGAAAGGCAAGAAACTGACTCAACCCATCCACCTTACTTTCCCACACAACCTCATCAACTCCTTAATACCATAACAATACCTTCACAAGCTCAAACGTCTTGTCACGAAGAACTTTACTACTCGTATCCAGAATTCTCATCGATTCCTCACCATAGAATAAATCTGAATTCAACTCAACTTCCTCAACTGGCATCACATGCGAAGGATCCGATCCATACCTCCATAACATAGATACATGAAACACATCCTGAATCTTTCCAATTCGAGAGGCAACCCCAACCGATAAGCTACAGGACCAACCCATTCCACGACCTCATAAGGTCCAACAAACCTCAGACTAAGCTTTCCCTTACGTTTGAACCTCATCACCTTCTTCCAAGGCGATACCTTAAGGAACACGAGATCCCCAACAGCGAACTCAATCTCTTTACGCTTTAAATCCGCGTAAGACTTATGGCGATCCGATGCAGCCTTTAACCGCTCACATATGAGCTTCACTTTCTCAATTGTTCCCTTGAGCATATCTGGCGAAGAAATCAACTTTTGCCCCGCCTCAGTCCAACAAAGAGGTGTTCTACACTTCCTCCCATACAAGGCCTCATGCGGTGCCATCTGTATACTTGCCTGAAAACTATTGTTATAAGCAAACTCAACCAACGGCAGATATTATTCCCAAGAGCCTTGGAAATCAATCACACAACATATCCCCAAGCACCTAGATAATTCATTCCGACTAAGGATGATATGAAGTGCTGAAATTCAACCGCGTACCCAACGCCTGATGTAAACATTCCTAAAACCTCGCTGTGAATCTCGAATCTCTATCTGACACTATGGACTTGGGCACACCGTTCAAACACACAATCTCAACGATAAACAATTTTGCCAACTTATCCAATGTATACGTAGTATACACGGCTAAGAAATGTACACACTTCGTAAGACGATCCACAATCACCCACACAGAGTTCTCCTTCGACGGTGTCAAAGGCAACCCGGACACAAAATCCATCGTAATCCTTTCCCATTTCCACACTGGTATCCTCAAAGGTTGTAACAAACGGGAAGGAAACTGATGCTCAGCCTCCACCCATTGGTGAACCATACACTTGCTTACAAAATCAGCCACATCCTTTTTCAACCCCACCCAATAGTACTCATCCTTCAAGCCACGATACATCTTAGTACTACCAGGGTATATAGCAAAAAGACCGCTATGAGCCTCAGTCAAAATAGTGTACCTCGACTCAACATCTCCCGGCACCACTATTCGACTTTTGAAACATCAAACACCAACATCATTAAAACAGAAGTTCGTAGCCTTACCATCAACTATAACCTGAACATGAGGTACTAACGAGTCATCCAACAACTACTTCTCCTTAATCAACAGAATCAATGAAGGTTTCACTTGCAACTCGGCTATCAATCCACCATCACAGGATATACTCAAACGAGCAAACATAGCTCTCAACTCAACAACCACCTTTCTACTCAAAGCATTGGCCACAACATTGGCCTTACCCAGATGATACTTGATGGTCGGATCGTAATCCTTAAGCAACTCCAACCATATTCGTTGCCTAAGATTCAATTCCTTTTGAGACATAACATACTTCAAACTCTTATGATCGGTATAAACCACACACCTTTCACCATAAAGGTAATGTCTCCAAATCTTCATGACAAAAACCACCGCCGCGAGCTCAAGATCATGCGTATGGTAGTTGCGCTCATGCACCTTCAACTGTCTAGACGCATAAGCCACAACCTTCCCACCTTGCATCAACACATAACCGAAACCGACATAAGATGCATCACTATAGACTACAAACTCCTTACCCGATTCTGGTTGAATCAAGACGGGACCTTGCGTCAAAGCTTCCTTCAACTTCTCGAAAACTTGCTGCCTAACATCCGTCGACTCGAAGCGAACATTCTTTTACAATAACTTGGTCAAACGTACAACAATCTTAGAGAAACCTTCGACAAACCTTTAGCAATATCCAGCCAACCCAAGGAAACTACGCACTTCTGTCACTGACTTAGGCGTCATCCAACTCATCACCGCCCCAACCTTATGTGGATCAACCCAAATCCCTTCGGCTGACACCACATGTCTAAGAAAACCACTTCTTTGAGCCAAAACTCACTCTTGCTCAGCTTAGCATAAAGTTAATTCTCCAACAGCACTTGCAACACAATTCTCAAGTGCCTATCATGATCTTCCTCGGTACGTGAGTACACAAGTATATCATCGATAAACACAACCAAAAACTGATCCAGAAACTCATGGAAAACCCTATTCATCATGTCCATGAATGCAGCCGGTGTGTTCGTCAAACAGAACGGCGTCACCAAGAACTCATAAAGGTCGTACCTCGTCCAAAAAGCTGTCTTAGGTATATCCACATCCTTCACCTTAAGCTGATAATACCCAGACCTCAAATCTATCTTTGAAAACACCGAATCACCACGAAACTGATCGAACAAATCATCGATCCTCGGCAAAGGGTACTTGTTCTTAATCGTCAACTTGTTCAGTTGTCGATAGTCAATGCATATACGCAAAGTACCATCCTTCTTTTTCACAAACAAGGCCAGTGCACCCTAAGGTGAAATACTTGGCCTTATGAACCCCCGATCAAGCAACTCTTGAAGTTGCGTCTTCAACTCCTTCGGTGCCATGCGACAAGGAGCAATGGGCACCGAATTCGTATTCTCGTACAACTCTATACCAAACTCAACCTCTCGGTTGGGTGGCAACCAAAGCAACTCTTCCAGAAAAACACCCGGAAACTCACATACAACTCGTATATTTTGTACACGTACTTCCTTTGTACCAGGATTCATTACATACGCTAAGAAAGCTTCACATCCCAACTCCAACATCCAACTCGCTTCAAGAGCCGAAATTGCGTTCGACAATAACTTCACGTTCTCACCTATGATTACTACCTCGTAATCATCCGCAAGCTTTAGGGTAACACGCTTAACATCAAAATCTACTACAGCTTAGTGCTCATCCAACCAATCCATTCCATGCATCACATCAAAGCCATAAAAAGGTAATTACATCAAGTCAATCGAAACCATATGACCCTGAACCGGTAATGGGCATCTCCTATACAGTTTCCTTGTACCAACAGTTTCACCAGAGAAACTAACCACTCTTACCCCTACATCTAACACCTCCGCAACAAACATTCGAGTCACAACTTCCAAAGCAACTTACAACAACAAGTGCCAAAAGCTATACCCCATCGATCAAAGGTGGATAGGCTCGCCTAACATGGTCATACGATCCACCTACTTAATAGGTATCAAATGTTACTCAGGCCTTATATGGTCAGCTGACCCACAGTTCCAACACGAATTAGCTCCAGCCACAGAAGCCTGCACCTCACGAGATGCACGAGGGCAACCTCTCATCAAGTGCTCTCGTGAACCACGCGTCCAACAGAACTACAGCCTCGCCTCAACCCAGACGATACTTCTAAAACATGACCATTCGCACACTGGCTACCACTAAACTAGAGTTCACAACTCACTTCCTAGCGCTTGAACCTCTCGCACGAGCTATTAAACTCAGGTTCCGCTAAAATACCTTGCCCGTGTTACCATCACGTCAAAAACAATGTAGCAGTAAATCAACAATTATGGCTTATCAACAGGCACCAATCCATAAAGGTGCCAACACAACTATGTCTCATATCCATTTCCAATCCAAGAGCACACATGCTCAACTAAACAATGTGTACCTTAACTCAACCACAACTTACGATTTCGAATCAAAACCAAAGATTCGCATTTCTCAACACCCAATTATCTAACCCCCCAGATGTTTCTCCTTTAAAACATTTCAAAAGAACTCTCAGAACACAACATCAGGTTCTATGCCCACAACCACAGTTGTCAACCAACTAAACACATCTCTATATAATCGGCATACAACCCATCTTTACACTATGGGCATCACTACACTCCATTTATTCCATAATCTTATTCATACATGTCATCCACTTCCTGGATACCTTCGGTGCCAACCTTCGAGCTCAACTTCTACTCGACTTGCGTAAGCGCTAACCGCAACTCACAAACATCCACCAGCTAGTGCAGTCACATCCACCTTAGCATTAAAATCTTTACAAGCTCTAAACATCGCCTATATACCTGGCGCCATACAATCCAACACTTACCCAACCAACACAGGTTGTACTTACATCGAGGCACATTGGGGCGTCTAGCCCCCAGGAGACTTTATACACTCCTATATTCCTTGCCCAAAGGCAACAGTAATCATACCATATCGCTACTCTCTCCTCGGGTTATTATGCTATTATTTTTAATGCATGATAACAATTTGTAAAACAAACAAAACAAATTGCTCAGGCAAGCTCCAAGTAAGGATCCAAGACTTTGATTTCAACTTAAAACATTTCACTAGGTAATAAGGCAATGGCCATCCCAATTTCCCCCTAGCATAGCACAAATACGACATGAATGTCACATCCATCATGCATTACAAGCATCAAGGTTCAGCCAATTCAAACATCATAACAACTCGTATTCATATTCAATAATCATATAATCACATCGCAATCACATACTTAACCTTAACATGCTTTAACATTCGCCGATCAAAGCAAACATCACAAAAACATACGTGATTACAATAACGTCACTTATCATCATCCCAACTTTTCGTAACCTGGCTCTAATACCACCAAATGTCACCCCCTCGACCCAGCTTGGCCGATAGACCGAACTAAACGAATCACACGGGGAATATTGATGTAAACCGGGAAGGTTTACCTCAATAAACGACCCTTCTTATCTTGTCTAGATGCAACTTAAGTTCCTATGTGTATGTACACAAGCAGTGGATAAAACACCAATGTAATCGCCCCTCAATTAAAGCGGATTAAGATTTAGGGACCATTTTGTAATTTTCATAAATTATAAAGATTATTAGCAAAACCGAGTTACCAACCTTTAAATAGGTTCATTTCATGCTTCTCAGTGAAATCTCAGCTCAAATGACATTTATATTTCATCCAATTGCATACAAGGCAAACATGGACCAAAATGTAAGAAGCAGAAACTCAGAACAATTCAAAAACAGGTCCAACAGTCAAACATTTCAGAACGGAATGCCCCGTATCAGAACAGCCGTTTCGAAATACAACTGACCGTTTCGATACGCGGGTTCGTTTCGAAACTCCTCAACACACGTTTCGGTACGATGGTTCACAGAGGCAAAATGTTCCGAAACAAGCCTCATTGTAACGAAACACCAAGGCCATTTCAGGCCACCGTTTCGAAACAGGCAAGGGTGTTTCGAAACACCTGAGCCTGCAATGTTCTAAAAAGCTAGTTTAAGTCACTTTATACCCCCGAAACCATCCCGACACATGCCCTGACATATTGGCAACTTAATTACACAACAATGACAACACTTACGAAGCGTAAGCAACATCATAGCATCGTTCTCATAAGCTACAGAACTAAAGGCATGCTTCCTAGAAGTTAAAAGCACCAAAAGGATAAAATCCAATTGCAAGCATAAAATCAAACACAAAGGCCATTTACAAGTCAAAATATGCATCTCAAACTTGCACAAAATAGGGAAAATACCAAACAAACCACACGTATAACATTTGACACCCCCATTGCATTTATTACACTAGTCCAAAACCAAAGCATACCTTCAATCAAAGTCTTCCTCCGATCCCCTTGCAAGTGCTGCCTCCAAAGCTTAAATTGACAGTGTTGATGAACAAAGAGAGCATAAGCATGCAAGCTTAGTGAGGATTGCTCAAACGAAAACATCATCAATGCACAAAACCGTTTTTCACTCTTTTCAAAACCATCAAGCTTCCATTGACGAAACATGCACTTTATCCTCAAAACCATTGTAATAAACATCAAGTAATATGATATACATAAATCTAGCAATTAAACCATTACTACTCATAAAACAAGCCTTCCAAGCATAATCACCTTTATGCAAAGCTTAAATCAAAACATGCATCTTTCAACTTATGCATTAACAACATTTTCCATAGTGTTTCACTTCATTACATTGGCTCATAAGTGATAAACATCAATCTCAAAAACATATATCGGATACACAGATTACCAACGGTTGTCCCACACCCTTCATACACTCTACCGACATCTCAAGGTTCACACACGAGAGCAACCCTCCATCGTTGTGACACCCGTGGTGGAGTATTCGGTACAATCACAACCCCTAAACACTACTCATCGGTAGATGTATAACCCACTAACGAGAGACGAGACACACACAAGGTTTGCACCCAAGAGCTACCCTCAACTGTTGCAACCTTAAAAAATCATCAATCGTTAGGGTATTTGGATGGAGTATTTGATACAATCACAACCCCTCAACATCCAAGGCGACTTGTTTATAGTGCACTCAATCCTAAAGTCGGATAAATATATCCGATTTCATTTATAAAACATTTTATACAACATCACTTGCCAATATAATCCATATCACATGCATACCTCACTGTTTTTACAAAATATTCATGATAAGCCATAAATCAAGCATTAAACCATGCTTCAAACCTCATGCATCAACACATACATACAATGATAACTTGCCTAGTGCATCCTTAAACCACATGGCATCATCAACCTCATTTCACATATTCAAAACATGCTTTAAAACAGTAGGTAAATGTAATTAAAACCAAGTGCAATCAAAGGTTCAAAACTAGCGCAATCCGAGAGAGAAATTCACTTTACTTACTTCCGAACTTAGTAAAGCGTTTCAAGCTCTTACTAAGTTTCCAAAACCTTTTCTAAAACGTTCCCTCGCTGGAAAACCAAATTCCACTCACCAACTTGCGAAACCACGCTTACCGTCGTACCTATCGATCGTCCGAAGCCTCCAAACCCACTTCGTTTGCTTCCGAAACAATATCTCATGTTTTCAACACACCAAAACAGAGGTTCAATGCATTAAAAATGCATCCAAAGAACCAGCACTCACAAGAAATCCCGCAGCCAAATATCTTTGGAATTTCATTAAAGAACCTAGATTAGAGAGTTAGCACGAAAATTACCTCCAATCCTTGCTTCGCCTCTAATTTGGCAAGATTTGCTTGAAGAAACTTGAAGGAAAATGGAAGAAATCAATGAAGAAAAAATAGGAATCACAAGAGGATTTGAGAGAAAAAGATTTCTAGAAAATTGAGAGAAAAGGGAGAGTGTTTGGCTGACGTGAACGTGAGAAATGAAAAGCTCGTCAAAAATTTCATTAACCGATTAACTAACTTTCCTTAATTAATTAAATAAAACCTTTTTAATTATTTTATAAACATTTAAAACACATGCCAAATTAGGAAAAAGGCATAATTGCCGAGTAGATCCCTAAAGATTCTAAGATTTTTTACTCTTCTTGAAAAACAATTTTCCAACTTTTAAATCGTTACATTTTGGTCACTACCCAAAATGTACACTTTAGAAAACCCATTTTGTGAAATTGATTGGACCAACCTCTTAAACATCATTTTCGAGGATTTTAGGAATTTTTATCATATTTTTATCCCATCTCAAACCTTGATTTCCCTAAACCACGTTTTAAATTGTTCGAACAACCGACACTGGTTCCAACAGCCCAACCCGACTCGCCAAAACATCTAAGCCCAAAATCGGGGCATTACATGATATCTACCATGTCATTTGAGTATTTCTTAAAGCCTTCTCTTTCATCTCAAGAGGCATCATTTGCTTGCTTTTTTAGGGATAGGTTCTTCGATGATTTGCAATTTTTGTTCTTGCTTGAGGATAATATTTAAGTTACGAAACCAATCAAGGAAGTTCAAGCCATTCAATTTGTCCTTATCAAAGACGAGTTGCAACGATAATGTGTTTGAGTTTTCCATAAAATCTACAATGATAAACTATGATTTATAAGTACATTTTATCATGTTTATAAAGAAATTACATTCCCACTATTAAAAACCCTCAAAATTGAAAAACTTACTAAAAGTATTTCTAGTGGGTAAGGATCTATATTTCATTTCATCCTAGGTCAGCTTTGGCTTTACTCCTAGAATTTAATTATTTAGGTAAGCAACACTTGCTAATTACATCTCATGTAATTCCTATATTTGGTGAACAACTATTGTTCCTAATCATCTTATGATTATCCAAATCATTAGTCTATAGGTTTCTAATCTCATTAGAACAACCTAATTTAACCAATATTATAACTAGTGAATATCACTTGCTTATTCTTCGCGTTTAACCAAGATAGATCTAAGTATTTTGCTTTGGCAAAACCTACAAAGTACCGATCGAGGTTTTAACGATGACTAATATTGGATGACTAATTTTAATTGAATATATAGGGTTTTTGTTATATTATTCTCACCATTCTATCATGATCTAATCAATTACCATCATACTAAAAACATACATTGTATCATATATATGTAAAGCAGTAAATATAAATAAAATGGTTATAGCCCTTAAAACTAAGGTGGCCCATCCCAAGCCAAAGGGAGAACCATCATACTAGAACTTGCTTCTCAAGCATCTAATCCACCTTTGATCGGCCTATCATTCTACTCATTTGATCCACGCTTTCTTCGCAAATATTACAGTTTTTCAAAAACTCGTTTTACATACGAGGGAGTAAGATGAGAAGAAAATTACAATAGAAGAAAGAAAGGCACGACACGCAGGCCGTATTTATATAAAACCAAAATAAATGGGCTATAACCATGCATTTTCAAACACCGTGCATATCAAACATAACATCGATGCAATTTATTATTGAGGTCTTGACAGATTGTCCCTACGCAGGGGTCAAGGGGCGGAACCCCTTGTGGGGATCTAGCAGCCCCACAGCGGCCTCTTAGTTACTGTGTAAAAACCTCACGATTTGATAACTTTTATCAACATTATCATTTTTTTAGGATTTCAAAATTAACGATGTTTTTACTTAAACAACTCTTTGTTACTTTCCCCGCACGTTATTTATAGACTAACCATTAGTCTAAATATAACTATCACCCATATATGTTAACGCTTAACATCTGAAAACCCTAACATATATGTGACTAACTTTTTAATCACTTGGAACAGTCAATTTAATTTATTCAGATTAGGCGTAAAACGATCTAATGCGTGAAAATATCATATATTCGTCAAAAAATCGAATAAACCCTAATCTAATAACATACATCTCATACAAAAGCATCATCCAAGTATTTAAGTCTGAATTCGTATTGTACAAGTGACTCTGATACCGCTGTTGAGAAATGTCGGTGCACCCCATGGCGCAACGAAAAATTATCCAACAAAATTTGCCAGTGATCCATGTACAAGGGACAAATTTGGGGTGAATAGAGATGAAATATTACCTCAATAAATCTGGTATCTTGATATCCTTAGGGAGTTAGGATAAACCAAATTGAATCCAAGTCGTCACAATAGCGTTCTGACCACTACGTAGTCCACTCAAACGAAACGAACAATATTTTCTCTTCTTTAACTGTTAGAGAGGTTTTCCGAAAAAGCATATTTTGGCTGCTAGACCTTATGCCTTTATATAGCATTCAAAAACTTAATTCTAATTAAATTCGGATTTATTAAATATACAATATATTTAATCGAATATAATTAAATATGTAAAATCTGATTCTAATTTAATTAGGTTTCTTTAGGGATATATATATTTTAATAGTGTTTGATGATTACAATAATTAACTAGTATTAATATATATATATATATATATATAAACGAGATTATCTATAATTATAATAATTTCGTTTTAATAATTATTACGTGTACAACAAGTTTGTACACATGTTATCTAGTCGATATTTGTTCGTTTCAATCATAGGGTGTGACTGTTGTAGGTTCATGTAACGTTAGTAGTAATATCTAGAACAATTCTAATATTACAAGCAATGAGTAGCATCTAGCAATACATCATTGCTACCTAAGTTACATGAAGTCGTGGTTTGACTTTACCTTTTCCCGTGATTAACTTCTTTTATGTATTACATCCTTTTATCCTCGTATCTAGATCAAACACAAGTCATGGATTAGTCACACTTGTACAGTCCATCTAATATTTCTTGATATCTTGAGTAGACTATGATAAAAGAATAACTATGATATCTCATATCAATTTATTCGAGCATGGCCATGCATTTTCTAGTCTCACTCAATCAAGTGGCCTACGATATTACTCCTATTATGTAAGAGGGACAAATTCTATCTTGATCAATCATATTTCGCTATATAGATTGTGACATATCCAATACCAATCTTTGTAGTGTAGTCTGTTACAACACGCGTTTGACCGCATCAAAATATGTCACTCTCGATATTGAAATAATGATGATCTCAAGTCCGAGGATCATACACTTAGTTATCACCATGAGCAATGTTGTGACCGTCACATAATAATCCAATAACATGCTCATAGCGGGTCAGTCCAATATGTCGTTCTCTAACACATACTTATGTATGATTTTGACATCTCTATGTCAATAACAACACTTTATCATCAATCAACTACATATTAAGCTTAATATATTATTGTCGTCCACGCCCACAATAACTATCGACTAAGGACATTCAAGAATAACTATATTATTCTAAGGACATTATTATAATTCAGTTTATTTATAGATGCACAGAATAAGACTGAAATGATAATAATGGATTTATTAATAAACAAGATAAAATAAGTATGTCTTTTAAAACCATCTCATGATTAGTCTTTGGGCATACTCCAACAACATCATCATCATCAGAAAACATTGCATATAGCTCAAGGGGCCTTCTTAATGAATACTGCAAGTGGGATTCTACCATCAATTCCACATCACCGTTATCTGCAATGTGGTATATTAAGTAGGTTAATGGTTTTAACAACATCGGTATTCGATACTTCAATGGTTACAGCTTTTTTCCACGAGCATGTGGAACATTGTTCTTCACTTCCTTCATCAAGCGTTTATACGTTAATTTCATCGGCAACGTTAGCGTAACAATATTTGAGAACTGAAAGACGACGCCAAGAGATGCATCAACAATTATCTAGCCATCATAGTATACCAAAGCAGTAATAGTTCCCCGTCTCGATATATTTTGAGAATATCTACGATCATCCAGAAAGAAAAATAAACATTAACGTTATTGTAATGACTTCAAACTATATAAGAATCGAGAAGTCTCGTATAAACTTACAACTGAAACACTTATCTGAAAGTGGCGCCTCGCAAATTAAGTTGGTGTTCTTAACTTCTCTTCTCATTGGCTTCTATGAACTACTGCAATTGATAGCAATTGTTTGATGTTTAGGGTCCTTCACTTATGTTTGAAATAAGAGGCACCAAGATCAACAATTATTCGTCCTCTAAAACCGGAGGAATCTTTATTTTTCGGACGTGTCAAACATGTTTTGTCAGTAAGGCTGACATGTCACTAACCTCACGCTCTGCAGAAAGCGAGTTCTACAATGATTCCTGACATGGCAGGGAACTCGCTATCTGTAGAGCGCGAGGTCTCAATGGAAGTCACTTTATGCAGAAAAGCGAGGTCCACTTTTTAAATCAAAATTAAAATTCCCCGTCTATAAAAATGTTCAGCCATCATAGCTTAAGTTAAATGATGTGGTTTTTACACGTTCATCGATTGCCAACATTCTCCAAAAGAAAGCAAGCTTTTCTGTAACAGTGTTTCATTCCGGAATTTATTTCTACACTTCCTTCAACAGCAAGATCAACAAAGATGAGTTATATGATTTGTTTTCAATGCAGCTTGCCAAATCTACAACACGCCAAATGTCTTATTTGTTGGCGAAAATACTCGTTGATGAGCCCGTACCTGAAGCGCATTACATGCTCACCTTATTAAATGCAAGGGACCTTCGCAACATGTTTACGAGTTACACTCATGTCGGGGGTACGAACATCGAGTTAACTGTAATATTTGATAAAGAAACATCTTCATCAAAAAACGCAACAGCAACTCCATTGTCAAAAGACGAAGAGGCAATTCTACAACGTAATTACAATAAACAACGAGAGAAAGAACAAAAGATTGAGGAACTGAACTTAACATAAGGATTTGTTTTAGAGTTTTGTATTAAATATTATTGGAAAATAAGGATTTTTCCTAAAAGATTTGTATTAAATATTCATATTTTAGGATAATTATGTGAAATTAAAATAATTAGGATATTAAAAACAGATTGCATGGACCTCGCTTTCTGCAGAAATTGAGTTCCTTGCATTAAATCTCGCGATAAATTCATCAGACTGTTTAATTTTTCGGGGACATCGCTATGTGCAGAACGCGAGGTCCCAAAACCTAATTTTAAATTGAGTTATCTGAAAAGTGCTTCCACGTAGGACAAACCTCGCTTCCTGTAGAAAATGAGGTCTACAATCGCGTTTCACGGAACGCGAAGTCCCATAGGTGGCTGATTTGGGGTCGTTTTTTAAAATAAAGCCTGGAGGGGTCATTTCTATAGATCAATATTAAAAGGGTAATCTTCACCCGTTGTCCCTTTCGTTTGGGGTTTGTTCTATTTTGATTACCATAATTCAAAAAAGATTATTCTAGCCACTTACGTTTAAAATTGTTTCTATTTTGGTCCCTTAGCCGTTAGTCTTCGTTACTTAAAAAATATTAATTTCTACTTTAACCCCCAAACTTTCAAAACTTTATTTTCACCATCTTCCCAAAAATTATAAAACTAAAACCCCAAGAAATTAAATCAATGGCTATAACCCAGCACTACAACCCATTCCCCAAAATTAGATGGAAGAATCATCGTGGATGAAAACAACACCAATTATGGATTCAACGAGGTCGGCTAAAGCCTTTGGCACTTCAACCAGTCCATTTGAATGCAAAGAATATCGCCGTATTTCTTCATAAAATTGTCGAATCTGTCAACGTTATAATTTTGCTCATACTTCTTCTAGTATATATGAGAAGTCAACTCATACCAAATATATCACTTGAAAAATAAACATCAAAACAAAAGGAATATTTCACAACTAGTTCTAAAAATCTAACACGCCACTAGCGTTGATCTTCCTCCGTTTAAGTACATGTTTATATCATATTATCTATAAAAATTATCATCTCAAAGTGGTAAGTATTTTTTATTTGATCTTATATACATATATATACATAACCACTTATGTGTTCTTCAAGAAGATGTTTCTAGGAAATATATATAAAGGACATAACTACTTGTTCTTCAAGAAGAAGTTTCTTGTGATGTAAAAATCGGTGCAGACTGTGTTTAACGGCGATGCGAGCCAGCTTATCGAAATCGACATTCACCGTTCGGAGTCTAGTCAAAATTCTGGGCGACAAATCTGGGTACTCAAACACTAAACAATAAAAAATTAATAAAAAATTAAACAACTACACTATATGTACCTCACTTTCAACTTCCGAGATAAAAACTAACAGGTAAAAATCAAAATATTCAATATTTAAAATAAAAAAGAAGAAGAAGAATAAACTCCGAAATTATTTATTTTTCGAGATCTCACTATAAATTCTATCCATGTAGATTCTGATTGCATACTCATTAATTAGAATACGATACCTTTGAAAGATAGCAATATGCCGCTTGAGCCTTGCCTACGAATTTTCGGTTGTGTGATTTTTTGTGTTCTTTGTGTGTAATGAATTTATAGGGGAGGCAAATGTTATGGTTTTGAATAAATTTTTTAGGGTTTTAGTATTATAATTTTGGGGGAAGATGGTGAAAAATAAAATTTGAAAGTTTGAGGTTAAATTAGAAACTAATTTTTTAAGTAACGGAGACTAACGACCAAAGGACCAAAATAGAAATTATTCTAAACGTAGGTGACTAGAATAATCTCTTTTGAATTTTGGTGACCAAAATAAAAAATAAGGGCAAACTACTGCAGGGGTCACTTACGTTTAGCGTCTGTACAGAGTTAGTTACCACTTTTGAAAAGTGCCTATTAGTAGTCCTCTACGTTTTTGATGTGTAAATACTTGGTCACTCCGACGTTAACTCCGTTAGCCCCCTAACGGATTGCTGATGTGGCAAAATTAAAATAAGGATAAATTACTGCAATAGTCATTAAAATTTATCTCATGTACATTTTTTCTCCTCAATTTAAAAAAGTAAACATTATAGTCACTAATAAAAATGTTTCTTTATAATTTCACCCTTAAATTTTTAAAAATTCATTTTTCAATCCTAAAACTTTACAATCAATTAACACAATAATATTATAAATGCTTAGATGAAAAATAGGTGCCCAAAGTATACCCTTTGAAACTTAGGTGCCCAAATTGCTCCTATTTAATAACTCAAACTTAAAAATTTAGTCCACTAACTACTAAAAAATTTGAGTTATTGTAATTTCTATTTTATAATTCAAACTTTATTTTGAATTTTTGAGTCGAGTTTATGAAATTATGAGTCGATTATTTTCACATCAAACCAAAAAATTTAATTTTTTCGAGTCAAGTCGAGTTATTGGAATTTCTATTTTATAATTCAAACTTTATTTTAAATTTTTGAGTCGAGTTTATGAAATTATGAGTCGAGTATTTTCACATCAAACCTAAAAATTTAATTTTTTTCGAATCAAGTCGAGTTATTGGAATTTCTATTTTTTCTTAAACTCGACTCAAAAATTCAAAATAAAGTTTGAATTATAAAATAATATTTAACTTCATCATGAAGAAAGACGAACGATGTCCGATTATCACAGGGGATTAGGGAACAAACACGCCTCCAAATCATTCAAAACCGTAAACTTCGTCATTTGATCGACGACTTTGTTACCCTCACGACAGGTATGTTGAAACCATTGAAAATAAGCCATTATTTTTAATATAAAAAATTTGGTTTATTATTATTAGGACTCCGTCAGTTAAAATTAATAAAATATATTTATTCCTTAATTTTCAGGTTTAATTATTTTTAAGACCGTTTAATTTTAAAATTAATAAAATTAAACCTTAGCTCCTTTAATTTTTTACGATTTAAATGTTTTTAAGATTTAATTCATCTCAAAGTTAATCATTATGCCCCTCATAGTTTAATCATAACTACGTTAGCGTGGACCTGAATTTAACAAAAAAATTAACAATGTTGAGAATTAGACTTGAATTTTTAAATTCTAAAAATATAAAACAAAATTCTTATAAATAAAGTACTAGATAACTAAATTTCAAATGTTCGAAGAATATAAGAAACAATCGAAAAGAATTAAAACTGTGGCACTGTGATAAGCTTTTTTCTTCTTCTTTTCAAAACAGTTCTAATTCATGAGTATACACCTTTAATTAATACTCCTATATCGAATCATAATGGAAAATAGTAAAAGCTTTTGAGACCAAAAGCTGTGTATTGAAAGTTTGAATTATAAAATAAAAATTCTAATAACTCGACTTGATTCGAAAAAAATTATATTTTTAAGTTTGATGTGAAAATACTCGACTCATAATTTCATAAACTCGACTCAAAAAATTCAAAATAAAGTTCGAATTATAAAATAGAAATTCCAATAACTCGACTTGACTCGAAAAAATTAAATTTTTTGGTTTGATGTGAAAATACTCGACTCATAATTTCATAAACTCGACTCAAAAATTCAAAATAAAGTTTGAATTATAAAATTGAAATTCCAATAACTCGATTTTTTTAGTAGTTAGTGGACTAAATTTTTAAGTTTGAGTTATTAAATAGGAACAATTTGGGCACCTAAGTTTCAAAGGGTATACTTTGGGCACCTATTTTTCATCTAAGCATTTATAATATTATTGTGTTAATTGATTGTAAAGTTTTAGGATTGAAAAATGAATTTTTAAAAATTTAAGGGTGAAATTATAAAGAAACATTTTTATTAGTGACTATAATGTTTACTTTTTTTAAATTGAGGAGAAAAAATGTACATGAGATAAAATTTAATGGCTATTGCAGTAATTTATCCTTATTTTAATTTCGCCACATCAGCAATCCGTTAGGGGACTAACGGAGTTAACGTCGGAGTGACCAAGTATTTACACATCGAAAACGTAGAGGACTACTAATAGGCACTTTTCAAAAGTAGTGATTAACTCTGTACAGACGCTAAACGTAAGTGACCCCTGCAGTAGTTTACCCATAAAACAAACTTCCAAACAATATTACACATATTAAAAAAGGGTTTTATATAAAAATGCCCAGTTTAGCTTAGGGTCTTCTTTCTCCACGATTCTCGACAGGATCAGTTATTGCAGTCTGCGTGAAATTTCCTGCATCTATAAAAATTCTCCTCCGCGGTCACCTACCCAAACAAAGATTTACCTTAACTCGACACTCAACTCAGCTTGTCAACCCGCCCCACTCATTTTCAATGATGGATTCTAACTCTAGGTGAAACTCAATCTTCTCGAATTGGAATCTAAAGAAAAAAATACTCTTTTCCCCCCTTTTTGGTTTAATAAATTAGTGTTATATTACAATTACAGCTGCATGGATGGATCGTATGCTGAGATTGTGGTGGTGCGACATGGAGAAACGGAGTGGAACGCGGATGGAAGAATTCAGGTTTGAATTTCTCGAGAATATTTACAATATTGAGAAATATTTTAATCATTTTGATATATTTTGGAATTTGGGATTGCACATTTAACTCGAAGTCGAAATTGTTGTCTGGGAATCATCGGATATTATGGTATATGGCGTGCGCGTGAGCTATGAAATATTTATTTGAAGTACTGTTTTTAATATGGTTTTGCTAGTTTGAGTTATCATTGATTAATAATACTAATTTTATGTTGAAAGATTATAACTCTTTGTTTTTCGATTCTAAATATAAAGTAAATGTTGCACATTTTATGTGGTACTAAAATTTGGGGATTTCAGAATTTGATCTAGTAGGAAAGAAAAAAACTTGGTATTTATCTGCTTCATAGAACCCTAAACCGGTTATATTTCACATGGGTAAACGAAGTGCCCAAATTTGTATGGTTTATTATCTGTATTATATAACAAAATTCATATAATAGAATGAAAGATGATGAACAACAATGCTCCATCAGTTTCATTCTCATGATTGTTATACCAATCATAGTTTCATAAATCTTGGAAAAAGTTCTCAGACAGATCATATCTTGAAAAAATGATAAAATCAGGTTCCTGTTTCATTTTAATTTAATTCTTATACATGTTGATGCTTCAAATTTCAATGTTTGATCATGTTTTCACAGATACTTCCTCTTATCATGTAGATGTCTTGGTTAATGTATCAATGTATCTTGCTACTCTGATTAGCTTAATTTGTCCTTTGATAGGGGCATCTGGATGTGGAGCTAAATGAAGCTGGGAAACAGCAAGCAGTTTTAGTATGTTATTTAGTTGTATTATTTGCTCATGTGACCTTTATTGACTGATATTGATGCCTTAAGCTCATTCTTTGTCCCCTGCCTCTCACCTGTAGGTGGCTGATCGATTATCAAAGGAGCCTAAGATATCCGCTGTATATTCATCTGATTTAAAGCGAGCCCTTGTGACAGCTGAGACAATCGGAGCTAGATGTGGTGGGTTAGAGGTATAAATCTCGAAGTAATGACTATTGGGGTTACATATGTTAAAATATATGTTTTAGGGTTGTAAAGGCAGTTGCATGGAATTGTGTTTCTCTTTTTTTCATGATATAGAAGTTGTCCAGAGCTTGGAAGAGTTTGGCATTATATGTCAAATTTTTATCTTTTCTATTGGGATGCAAACCAGGTTATAACTGATCCAGACCTAAGGGAGAGGAATTTAGGAGATCTACAAGGCATTGTATTTCGTGAAGCAGCCAAACTTAGTCCAAAAGCTCACAAGGCCTTTTTATCACACAGGACAGATCAAGATATACCAGTAAGTTCGGACTGGTCTGAACTTGAAAGACAACATTTGTGAATCTTAAAAGAAAGTTGTTGCTTTGGCTTTGTTATAATTAGCACATATTCTCTGTTTAAATCAGTAATGTGTTGGCTAGACAATATCTGGCCCTGGGTTTTAATATTGCGTGTAATTTGCTAAATTATGTTCAAATAACAATCATTTGAAGCATGGCTCTATAACATATATGTCTCAAGTTAACAACTTCTGTTCCTGACCGAAGGTCCAAGTTTTGATAACATGCTAACAATGAATTGGATCAAATTGAGTCTATTTCTTGCTTGCTTGATTTTGCATCTACCATCCTCTCCCCCCTTGGATATTACATATATATCCATGTATGTTTAATGCCTAATCTGATTCACTTAATATTCAGGGTGGTGGAGAAAGCCTAGACCACCTCTTTCAGCGCTGCACATCTTCATTGCAGAGAATTGGCATGAAGCATAAAGGTATGCTGTATCATTTGTCAAAGGGAACTCTTGAATTATAGGTGTAAATGATATGGTTTATGGAAAGTTTCTGTAATTTTGTACTCATTCAAACTTCAGTACATACCATTAAACCTAATAACCAGGTGTTGCTTCTGTAAATATCTTGACTGTAAATGTCTTTGATCTGCTTTATTTGCCTTTCAATATCTCCCACTTACCTTATAACATCACCTGGGATAATATAGTTCAGTTTCAAATATTTGAATTGTTGCTCTGTGATAGGGGAGCGAGTTGTTGTGGTTTCACATGGCGGTGTCATTAGATCACTCTACCGGCGGGCTTGCCCAAATGGAAAGTCGGGAGGAAAGGTGCTTAATACATCAGTAAACATATTTCACTTGTCCGATGAGGAATGGTCCATAAAATCCTGGGGTGATGTTAGTCATCTCCAACAAACAGGATATCTGAAGTCGGGTTTTGGGGGAGACAAAACATCTGGTTAGTTTGTAGTTGATACTTGATATGCACTACGTTGGCAATTTGTAATTGGTCTTTTAGACAACAGCATTGATTATCTATTCTAAACTTGATTCTGGAACAGCTCTTACATTGACTAATGAGGCAGCATTTATCTTAATTACCAATGAAAAGTTGTTACATATGTATATACATGCATATATCTTAAGATTCTACAGATGAAAATGATGAATTAGAAATGTTGGCATAAATTTAGGCACACGTTACGTTTCTTCCCTAGTTGAGTATATCACAATGACGAGTAATAGAGGAAATTTAAATGTCTATTAGACTATTTCCATTATACAACAGAAAGAGAAGGTGCAAATCACATTGTTATGCTTGCTTTCTACTCATTGACTCATTGTTCAATTTCGTGAAGCTCTGTTCCACCTTCATTTTTCATATACTATAATTTTTTTTTACCTCAAATGCACTCAATCATCCTTTTGACAAAAAATATAAATTAATTAAAATTTATAATTAATTTATATCCAGCGTATTATTCAACCTTTTAAAAACAAAACAAATCGGAAGCAAATCAAAGAATAAAATATATTAAGAGGTATTGTAAAAAAGTTTGCAGACAAAAACCCTAGATGGAGAACCAAGATCCTAACGTGCCAATTGGTGCAGGCGCTCATGGAGGGTCGGGAGGACGTCCACCGGACCCTGTTCCAAGTATCCTTGCTCTGCCGGCAAGGGAAAGGTCGGCGTTTCCGACCTTGGTGAATGATCGAAACACTAAAAGAGGTAAGGGTGAGAATCTTATTGGGAATCATGGTATGGACTCGCCTATGGAGGCTGATGGGGATAATATGAAAACAACGTCTGATTTTGTTGTTGTGACGATCGGAAAAGATGGATTTGGTGCTAGAAGCGATCTCCTAACCGGCGAGGACAAGGTTTCTTATGCACATGTTGTTGCTGGTGTGAACGGTTCGAGTGGTAAAGCCCCTACTATGCATGGTTTCATTGACAATGAGGTTGTGATTCAACAGGAAACCATAATTACGGATCGAACTGAGACTATTCCATCAATAAAATTTTCGGACCGAGCTCATGATCAAATTGATCATAACATGTGTAATACAATTACTGTGAGGCTTTTGGGGCGTTCGATTGGTATAAGACGTTGGTGTCTTGTGTCCATGCTCTTTTGAAGCTAGTTGGGGAATTACAAATCATTGATCTTGATACTAGTTACTTTATTGTTCGGTTTTTTGATGAACGAGATTATACGAAGGTCTTAACGGAAGGTCCTTGGACTATTTATGGGTGCTATTTAATGGTGCAACCATGGAGTAGGGGTTTTTCAACAACTGAGAAACACCCTTCGAAGGTTATTGTTTGGATTCGGTTACCTAGGCTATCATATAGATACTATACGAAGGCCTTGTTTCGTCACATTGCTTCGTTCATTGGATAGGTTGTAAGAATTGATTATAATACGGCGGAAGGGGGGCGTGGGAGATTTGCTCGCTTAACAATTCTGGTAGATTTGGGCAAACCTTTGTTGTCATGTATTCGTATTGATGGATTTCTGCAGAAATTAGAATATGAGGGACTCCAACAGGTTTGTTACTCATGTGGAGTTTATGGGCACTCCAAGGAGTCCTGTGGGATTCATTCATCATGTGGTATGGCTCTAGAAGGGAATAATAGTGCTCCTACAGTTTCAGAATCTCCGCCAGTTGAAGTTGTTTCTGAGGAAAATTTGTTTGGACCATGGATGCTTGTTGATAATAGGAGTAAGCGTGGCGGGGTGTCACGTAAGGGGACTCAGCCATGTTTGATTGTAGATGCAGGTTCTAGGTTTGACTCGCTCGTTGCTACTGAGAGGGATGCGCCTAGTTCACCTGTAGCGGGGCTGCGTGAGGAGGAGTGAGATTAGGCGCGTCGATAGTTAGTGGAAATGAAGAATACACAACATGAGATCATGCGAAATGCTGCTTACTTGGCATCAAATCCGGATAAGAAAAAGAAGAATAACAAGACAAGGGATAAGGTAGAAGAGGTTGTTCCTTTGATTGAGGGTGATAAAGTTCAGGGAGTTGATCGCGTGGTCCCAGCTCGGTCTGGTAGTCATAAGGTGGTAACTATTGTGGAACCGGGTGTAGATGAGTTTGATGGTAGTGCTAAGGGTGTTAGGAGCCGTATAGTTCAGGGTAAAGGGAAGATAGAGAGTAATCGGCGTGGTTTACAAATCCGCAAATCATTGGAGGTAAAGAATAGTGCGAGGGTGACGGCTACTGAGTTCGCGAAGCGTTTATCGCATGAATTGGATGCTCATCTAGTTGCAGCTAATACTGTGACGGGACAGGATAATGTGGGGAATGATTCGATTGCGTCAATGGAGCATTTATCAGATGATGCAGATGTTTATTTGCCAGATACTCTGCTTGGGGACATGTATGAGGTAGAAATGCGTGCGGGTGATCGCACATTGGGCGAGCAGTAAGTCTCGTGCATCGTGTATTTATTTTTTAATGATTAAATTTATGTTCTGGAATTGTCAGGGTGCCGCTACTCTGGCCTTTAGGAAGCATTTCAAGGCTTTTGTTCGAGAAAATCATCCAAGTGTGGCGGCTATTTTCGAGCCATGTATTAGTGGTCGAACTGCGGATTCGGTCATCGCAAAACTGGGGTTTGCTTATTCTTATCGAGTTGAAGCGCATGGTTTCAGTGGTGGTCTTTGGTTATTGTGGGCTGAGTTCATGGTGGTGGATGTTCTTCAAATATCTAACCAGTTCATCAACGGGGTGGTTTCAGAGGTGGATGGATCGGCTCGGTTTCAATTTACTATAGTGTATGCAAGCCCGACGAGCTCAAAGCGTAAGTATCTTTGGCGTCTTTTGTCCAATCTCAATCCGGGTGAGGAGATGTCTTGGATTCTTGGTGGTGATTTTAATACTATCTTGTCTGCGGATGAGAGGTTTGGTGGGATCAATACACATGTTAATGGGAGCCGGTTATTCTCTGATTTTATGTTTAATAGAGGGCTTATTGATTTGGGGTACCGTGGACATCCTTTTACTTGGGATAGGGGAAACTTATTTCAAAGATTAGATTGTTGTGTGGTTAATGCTAAACGGATGTTGGATTTCAGTGATTCTTTTGTGGATCATCGTGATAGGATAGGATCTGATCATTGCCCGTTGTTAATGTATTTGGTGAATTTTTGGATTCAGTTTGGTCGAGTGATGTTTTTTTGGATGATAATGTGAATCGGTTCCAAGAGGAGGTGAGTACGTGGAACATGGAAACCTTTGGACATCTAAGGACGCAACGTCAGAGGTTACGTGCGCAACTCCGAGGGATTGAGCGGGCCTTATCTATTCGATATTCTGATTCGCTAGTTTCTTTTTCGGTGCAGCTTAAGGAGGAACTGGAGTACTTTATGGAGTAAGAAGAGAGTTTGAGGAGGTAGAAAGTGTGTTCACGGTGGGTGTTACATGGTGATCGTAACCCTAAGTTTTTCTATACATCAATTATGGCACGTAGATGGGCTAACCGGATTTCGGCTCTTCGACGTGAGGATGGTTCTTGGTGCTCTAATGATAAGGAAGTGCACCAAATTGCGTTTGATTTTTATAAATCGATGTTTAATGCGTCATCGGATCCACAACCGGTCTTCTCTATTAGGGGATGTTTTCTGTTGCTCTCACAAACAACAAATGAGAGTCTTGTTCAAACAGTGACAGGTGAGGAGATACATTGTGCTATTTTTGAAATGGGTCCATCTAAGTCGCCTAGGGTTAATGGTTTAAACGCCGGGTTCTTTCAATAGAATTGGTCTATTGTGGGGGATCCGGTGTGTAAGTTTATTCGTCATGTCTTTCAGACGGGAATATTGCTAGCTAAAATTAACCAAACTCTTTTAGTTCTTTTGCCCAAGGTTGCTAGGCCAGAAACTATGGGACAATTTCGGCCCATTAATCTCTACACGATAATTTATAAAGTTGTCTCCAAGATTCTGGTAAATCGGTTGAAGCATCTATTACTTGTCTTGGTCTCTGAGAGCCAGACTAGCTTTGTTCTAGGCCGAGCTATTACGGATAATATTATTATAACGCAGGAAATCATCCATACTATGAAACGAAAACCAGGGTAGAAAAGTTGGATGACACTCAAAATTGATTTGGAAAAGGTGTATGGTCGCCTTGAATAGGGATTTATTAATGATACATTGGTGGATATTGGAATCATTGTTGCTATGCGCAATCTGATTATGCAGTGTGTTACTACAGTGACTGCACAGATTATCTGAAATGGTTCTGTTGCAGAGTCTTTTACACCGACTCACGAGATTCGTCAAGGGGATCTGTTGTCGCCATATTTGTTTGTATTGTGCATGGAACGTTTGTCGCAATTTATCCATGGTGTCACATGTTCTAGTTCTTGGATATCGTTTCGTACTGTCTCGCATGGTCTTGAGGTGTCCCATCTTCTTTTCGCCGATGATATGATTTTCTTTGTTGAAGCATCTTTGACGCATATGGATGTTGTTCGGTCAGTTCTTACTACTTTTTGCCAAGCGTCTGGTCATAAGGTTACTGCCTCAAAAACGAAAATATATTTTTCAAAAAATGTTCCGATTGAAACTTGTCTTAGTATTAGTACTGAGTTTAGTTTTACGGAGTTTGATGACTTGGGCAGATATCTTGGTGTTCTGTTACTAAATCGTCGGGTTACATCAGCGTCATACCAATATTTGATACAAATGATCCAGCGTAAGCTTAATGGTTGGAAAGCGAAGTGTTTATCGCTGGCGGGTTGGATTACTCTAGCTAAATCTGTCTTAGCGGCAATCCCGGTCTATACCATACAAACTGTTGTTCTATCGAAGAGTACTTGCTTGGGAATTGAAAGGCTCATTTTCCATTTTAGTTGGGGTATTACAGCTGATAATGGTGGTGTACATCTTGTAAAGTTGGATGATATATGCAAGCCGATAAGGAACGGGGGCCTGGGCTTTCAGAAGGTAACGATGCTGAATGATGCTTTTCTCATGAAAATAGCGTTTCACTTTCTTACTAAAATGAATACCCTCTGGGTTCGCTTTCTTAAGGCAAAATACAAATGCCTTGAAGGTATTCCTTTGCTTATTCGAAACACTAGCTGCTTGCGTCTTTGGAAGGGGCTTAGCGTGGTTCGGAGTGATGTTCGTAATAACCTGGTTTGGACTGTTGGTTCGAGAATGGAAGTTGACTTCTAGTTTGATGTGTGGCTGCATGATGTTGGTCCGTTAGTGAATCATGTGGTTTCTAACCCGTTGCAGCCTATTGTGAGAACTCTAGTTGCTCAAATGATGGCTCACAATGGGGAATGGGATTGGCATTTGTTTGAGCATTTTTTGCCACATGACATCCTTTTTCGGATAGCAGCAACAAAGGGGCCGAGTGTTCGAATTGGGCAAGATTGGCTTGGTTGGTACGGGTCACACAATCGCTTGTTCTTTATTAAGTCGGCATATGCTTTGGACCAAGGACCTGTTTCGACCAATGTTTCTAATATTTGGATTGTCATCCATAGGTTTAAAGGTTTACCGCGGGTCAAGTACTTCCTCTGGCTTGTTTGTTGGTGGAAGCTTATGAAAAGCCTTCCTTCATCCGTCATTGATTTGAAGCTTTCTTCTTTCTTCATCCGTCATCTCATACTTGGTCTTTGGCACAAGCCTTCCTTCATTTGTCCTCTTCAATAAGATTGTTGGGCCATCTTCTACAACATCCCACACCGTGTAGTCATTGGACTTGATGAATAGCTTCATCATATTTTTCCAATAGGGACAGTTATCCCTATTGAAATAAGGTGGCTTGGCGGTGGATTGAGCTTCATAGAGGTTGGGGCCGGAAGTAGAAGCCATGAAATGGTTGAAGTAGATGATCACACTCTTCTACGATCTTCTCTTGAGGATGTGAAGCCTTCCAAGAGTCTAGCTCTAATACAAATTGTTGAGTGAATCGATCGAATGGAAAATGTCAAGAGGGGGTGAATTGGAATTTTAAGAGTTGTGGGACGAAATTGAAATATTGAAAAATCAAGACAAGAGGATTTATAGTGGTTCAAGCTTAGAACAAACTCTACATCCACTACCTTAGTCACCACTAAGGATTTTTAACCAATTTCACTATTAAATCTTCCCCTTTTCTAGGCTTAAGAGGAAACCTTTTACAAAGATCAATCTTTCTACCCAAAGATTGATCTTGAGACCCTCACAAGAATAAAGAATTACAAGGCAATAAAATGTATCTCTCAATAGACAGATATGCCCAAAATACACTCAACCACACACTCAATTTGAGAATGAAAGATTTACAATAAAGGATTACAAACTGGGGTACAAGATATGAAATTAGAGCACAAGGGTTTGGATTGATTTCTTTAATGTTGCTCTGGTGATCAATAATTGTTGCTGGTGCTTAAAATGCTTCCTTTCATACCTTCTCATTGACTTTTAGCCGTTTGGGTGGTTGACATCATAAATATAGCCGTTGAGACTTCATCTTCCCACCATAAATGCAGTTTTGAAACTGCCGGTATCGAAACGGTACCTATCTGTTTCGAAACACGACTAAAAAAGAAAGAGCCGTTATGTGCATTAAAGATGTCGTATATAAACGTTCGAAGACGTTTCGAAATTGTAGGGGTCGTTTCGATACTGGGATCGAAACGATTGAGCTCATAAAAATTTCAGTAGTAAAACGTTTCGAGACCAAACTAGGCCGTATCGAAACGAGTAATTACTTTGAAAATTTTGGTTTCTGACAAGCAACGGTCGAAAACATTAAATGCCCAATTTGAAAAAAATTAAACCCCCGTATCGAAACGGTTAACTGCCATTTCGAAACGAAGTCAAAGAATGACTTGTCCAGATGAAGGTTGTATCGAAACAAGTTGAAGTCGTTTCGAGACCTATTCGATATGAAAATTATAGTAGCAAAACATTTCAAAACAGACCTAAACCGTATCGAAACGCCTGGGCAAAATCTACAGATTTAACTTGAAAATATTTAGACAAATTCATGGGATTATTTTTAAACCTTAAAACACTTTGGAATAAATTTTTACTTGTCAACTTTTGAGCTTCTTGAGAACTTAAAAAATTTGTTTACTTTCCAAAATAATCTTTAAAGTATTTATTATATCAAAAATCAAGTTAAGTCAAATTAAAAGTTTTACATAAAAGTTGTTTCATCCATAACACTTGTTCGCAAAAACTACTGGCCGAAACGTATTCTGCCTTAGTGGTTGATAATGTCAAACGATTTCGTTTATTTGAAAACCAAGTAATAAGTATATTTCTTAGGAATTGAAAAGTACATGAGGTGTTCTTCTTATCTATTTTGCAACCTCCGTAATTTTTATCCGAGTATGCATGCAAACTAAAGAACGAGTCTCTAGAATATTGAAGTTCTAAAATAAGAGTGTCTCTAAGGTATATAAAGATTCTCTTAATGACATGTAAATGTGATTCCTTAAGACATGATTGAAATTTAGCACATAAACAAACACTAAACATGATATATAGTCTACTTGCGGTAAGACAATGTAAAGAACCAATCATAGACCTATAAAGCTTCATATCAACACATTTATCTCCTTTATTTTTATCAAGTTATGTAGAAGTACTCATTGGTGTGGCTTGAGGTTTCACATCCTGTAGTCCAAACTTGTTGAGAATCTCTTTTACATACTTTGCTTGACCGATAAAGATGGCAACATTTTTTTATTTGATTTGGAGTTTCAAGAAGAATGAGAACTCCATCATCATGCTCATCTCAAATTCAACTTGCATTAATTTAGCAAAATCTCGACAAAGAAATTTATTAGTAGAACCAAAATTATTTCATCAACACAAATTTAAACTACAAAAAAATATCTTTGTCTTTTCTTTTAATAAACAAAATCGTGTCAACCTTGCCTTTGTTAACACTTAGTTGGACAAAGTCGAACTTAAAATTTTTAAGAGTTATTCGAGATGGCTCGAATAACTCAAATAACACAAAATTAAAAAAAAATTATTTTTTCGAATCGAATTTTGTTCATCCTAACTCCGCCAGTGGGTGTAGGTGAGGAAAGTATGTGAATATTCAATTATAATCGATATAAAACAATAAATTTCATTTAATACAATTACAAAATTTATTTTAATATTAATATAATTTTATTTCATTATTTTTTTATAAATAATATTACTTTTAATATTGTATAAATTTTAGCAATACATTTAAACATTATTTTTCTAATAACAATTTAAAAATAGAACAAAATATAAAATTCGTTATTTGGTCTAGTGGTCAAAGATTTTAATGTTGTTTTCATTTTGTATGAGTTCGATTCAAGACATATACATTGAGAATGTAATTATCTTTTTACTTAATAAAAATAATAAAATAACAAAACATAAGAGGCTATTTTTGTCGGTTTAAATTTTTTTTCAAAACATCTTTTGTAGATTATAGATATAGATAGAAGGTTAATTATTCTATACATTGGCGGTGAAAATCGAAAGTTTCTACAAGTGATTTAGTTTTAGGGTTTAGGGACTTAGTTTAGGGTGTATGGTTTAATGGTTTTGGTGTATGTGTTTAGAATTTAGGGATAGTGTTTAGAATTTAGAGTTTAGAGTTATAATTCAAGGTTTATAAGTTAAAACCTAAATCCTAACGATATTAGCCTAAAAACTAAACCCTAAATTATAACCAATATCCCTACCTTCTAAACCCCAACATGTAAACCCATAAACCCTACACTCTAAACTAAATTTCTAAACCCTAAAACCAAGGCTCTTGTAAAAACTTTTAGTTTTCACCGCCAGTATATAATATGCTTTTAAAATATTGAGTTTTCTTTTATGCTAAGTAAAATATCTCTTATATCGAAATCCAAATCTTTATTAATGAAAATTGAAAAGAAAAGAAAAACATTGTTTTTCTCATTAATTCATTAAATATTCGATTTTAAATATACATCACATCGAAAGAGTGTTTGACCTCTTTTAAAGGCTTAACGTCAAAATTGATTCACTTATTCTTTTTAGGGTAAACTACATAAATGACCATCATACTATTGGTAAAGTCGCGATTTGACCACCTTACTTTTTTTTAAGCAATTAAACAACCAAATTATTTAATTGGGTGCAATGTGACCACCAACCGTTAAAAACTAACGGAAGGTGTGACGTGGCTGTTAATAAAATTGGTATAATTACACATTTGATCCCCGCTATTTGTACATTTTATTAATTTAGTCCCAATTTTAATAAATAAAATAATTTTATTATTTAATTAGGTTACGACACGTGTCGTCGTATTATTGGAGGACTTTATTTATATATTTTAATTTAATAATTTTTATTTTTGCTCCTCCAATCAGGTGGTGACACGTGTCACCAGATTGGAGGAGTAAAATTTAAAGAAACAACCATTTGCCTCCGATGGGAGTCGAACCCAGGGCAGCTGGGATGAAGGCCAACGCTTATACCACTGGGCCAAAGCTATTGTTGTGAACTATTTTACACAATATAATATATCTTAGTTTATTACTCATGCCAGGAAAAAAACAAGAAACATAACTCTGGCAGGATTCGAACCCAAGTTTCTTGGGTTAAAAGTGAGCATGCCTACCACTAAACCAAAGTTATTCTTATGATATAATGTACAAAATCTATTCTATAACTTAATTTGTTTCTCATGTCAGGAAAAAGAAAATAAATATAGATTAAAGAAACTCGAATATGATACTTTTGGGATGCATAAAATATTTAAACCACCGAAATATATTTAATAATTAAATTATTAACCATTTTATTTTTATTAAGTTTTAATTAAATTATTATATTAAAAAATAAAAAAATATATTAAAATTTTATTTAACGAATATAAATTTAATAAAAGTTTAGACTCGTTAAATAAAATTTTAATATAATTTTATTTTTTAATATAATAATTTAATTAAAATTTAATAAAAAATAAAATGGTTAGTAATTTAATTAAAATTAAAATTATTAATTTTATAAAAAATTAATATAATTTTTTATTTTTAACCATTTTATATTCGTTAAATAAAATTTTAATATATATTTTATTTTTTAATATAATAATTTAATTCAAATTTAATAAAAAATAAAATAGTTAATAATTTATTTGTTAGATATATATCAGTGGTTTAAATATTTTATGCATCCCAAAAGTATCATATTCGAGTTTCTTTAATCTATATTTATTTTCTTTTTCCTGACATGAGAAACAAACTAAGTTATATAATACGTTTTGTACATTATATCATAAGAATAACATTGGTTTAGTGGTAGGCACACTCATTTTTAACCCAGAAAACTTGGGTTCGAATCCTGCCAAAGGTATGTTTCTTGTTTTTTTCCTGGCATGAGTAATAAACTAAGATATATATCATATTGTGTAAAATAGTTCACAACAATAGCTTTGGCCCAGTGGTATTAGCGCTGGCCTTCATCCCAGCTGCCCTGGGTTCGACTCTCATCAGAGGCAAATGGTTGTTTCTTTAAATTTTGCTCCTCCAATCTGGTGACACGTGTCACCACCTGATTGGAGGAGCAAAAACAAAAATTATTAAATTAAAATATATAAATAAAGTCTTCCAATAATACGACGACACGTGTCGTAACCTAATTAAATAATAAAATTATTTTATTTATTAAAATTGGGACTAAATTGATAAAATGTACAAATAGCAGGGATCAAATGTGTAATTATACCAATTTTATTAACAGCTACGTCACACCTTCCGTTAGTTTTTAACGGTTGATGGTCACATTGCACCCAATTAAATAATTTGGTGGTTTAATTGCTTAAAAATAAAGTAAGGTGGTCAAATCGCGACTTTACCAATAGTATGATGGTCATTTATGTAGCTTACCCTTCTTTTTAACCCTTGGGCATTCGCTTTTTCACCTTTTATGGTTAAAAGATATTTTTAAGGAAAAAAAGAAAAGAAAAGAAAGGGTGTGTGCCCTAAATTAGAACACGAAGTCATAGTTGTATCCATGCAACTGACCTTAGAAGCACCTCAAACTTTCTCACATGGGCCCTATCTTCCGCATAATTAATGATACTATTACTAATAAGCCGACAAATATTTTTCAAACGCTTTTGTAGCAAAAGAAATTTGAAGAAAAAAAATTCTTACGCCTACAATAGAAATCTAGGGTTCTTATTTTCAGAATTGAAATATCTGTTTGTTTGTACATCCATCGGTTATTATAGTTTGCAAAATTTGAGATGTCATTTTAGACCTTTCATCTCTAATAGTTTATGAACAAAAAAATTCTAATAATAAAAAAAAACAAATAATTAATGGAGTTTGTGAAACAGCATTACTCTTTATTTTTCAAGAAAATGGAAACATTACTTAAATTATTATATTTCTTCAAGTTTAATTCCAGTCATATATAAGCAATCGTAATTAAATTTGACAATTAATAAACTTGGAGTTCCAATTTTTTTAATATATGATATGCAGAAGATTGATAATAACTAAGTAAAGCATTAATATATTTTCCCTTCATAAGTAAAGCATTAATCTATACACAATGAAATTGTAAACTTATGTAATGAAAATAAAGAGAAAAGAACCGTAGAGTGCATTTACATAGCAAATCTTAGTTAAATCTTTAATGAATAGATTAAAGCAACAACATTTGTAAAGCTAAAAATATAAAACGGTGTAGAAATGGAAAAGTATTGAAGATATATATATGTATGGTAGAAGTTGCAAAAGATATGAAGGAGCAAGTTGAGCAGATGGGAATATTGAATAATGGCTAATAGAATCTTGTGATGGAGGGACGGAGGTCAATCTCCTGGGTCCAAGCGGTCCGGTCTTGAACATGCAAGTGCCAGTAGGTCTGAGCCAAGGCGTCCGGGTCCATCATCATCACCGCCCCGACGTCCCCGCCGCTTTGCTGTTGCTCCCCAAACAACCCTCTCTGCGACGTCGATGACCCCCTGCATTTCCATTCAACTTAATTCCCATGTTTTTACTCTAATTTCGATCAATACATACATATATGCCATATACCTGGGTGAACCAATGATCCCGTCGATGATAATATGGGCAACATGAATACCGAGAGGCTGGAATTCTCTTGCCAGGCATTGGGATAATGCTCTCAGGGCAAACTTTCCACAGCCTGTTACATATTAAAACAAGCTATTGCTAAATTATTCTGATTCTCATTCATTTTAAACTTAGGTTTTGCTATCGGCCGGAGGCGTTTCAATGGGTGAAAAAGTTGAGAGTTTACATAGTTCAGAGAAACCAGCAATGCCATTGAGTGAAGCTGAGCAGCCAGTAAAGAGAATGGTTCCTTTCCCCCTTTCCACCATCCCCGGAAGTACCTTTCATTCATTAGCACATCAAAAGTAGAATTTCTTTAAAAAAAGGAAATGGTAATTAAAGATTTCTCAAAGGAAATTAATCTACCTATGGATTGGGGAACTTAGAAGGGGTACCTTTTGAATAACATATGGATTGGGGAACTTAGAAGGGGTACCTTTTGAACGCAAAGGAAAGCGCCAATGGAGGACACGGTAAGAGATTTCTCAAAGGAATCGATTTTAATGTCAGTGAAGTTGGTGGGGTGCCATGAAACCGACTGATATGCATTATACACCAGAACTTCAACAAATCCAAGTGAAAGAACCCCTTCAAATGCTTCCCTAACACTTCTAGAATCCGAGCAGTCTATTCTGATTGCAAACACTTGGGCTTTCTCTTCCCTGGCTATCTCATCTGCAAATCTTGACAATCGCCCTGAAAGCATACAATCCAATAGTACTTCACCAGAACAAGTATGGCGAATAAAAGGGCAAAAGGAAAGGGAAAAGAAAGAGCAAGTACCCAAGTCCCTAGCCAGGATGGCAACGGTGTATCCTTCATGAGCAAACTTGCGGGCAATGGATCGTCCAAGCTTAGGTCAGACGCCTACAATGGCGGCTATGCCTTTGGCAGAGGTAGAGCTTGCCATGCTACGCATGTTTAGCGAATCTTAGGGACCAAAAAGATTATAAAGGGATCAGATAACCTGAACAATGGAGATTGGAGAGAGCTTAGTTCAAAGAAAAATGAGATAGCAGATGGGGCTGTGGTATGGAAGCCACTCCTTTCGGTTGTGAATTCTCCTACATTCAGAGTCTTGCCTTTCCCTTTTATATAACCCAACTATTTTATTTCTTCTCTCTCTCTCTCACTCACTCAATCATTATGTATGGAAATGGATGAATCTTTGCATGAATTCTACTGGTTAAATCCGGAAACTTTGCTTGCTTGGTAACATGTCATTTTCCAAGCTTTTCAAGCAAGTGTTGGAGTCGGACATCAATATTGGTCATTGGTCCATATGTCTGAAGAGTGTTGGAACTAGCTGGTTAAAGTGCTTTGCCTTGAATTGTAAACAGGGCAGAGTAGCAAATGTCTAAGTACGTATATAAAACTCATCTCCACTGTGCTGTTTAGGGTTAAAATTCATGCTCAATATTGGAACTGTTTAGAAAAAAAAATAATTCCAAAACACAATAATTAATGTTAACGGTGTGTAGGACCCGTTGTGCTTGCTGGTCCAGTGGGGGAGATACCATATCCACATGATGTTTAAATTGCCTCCGCAAATTGTTTGAGATCATTGATATGGGCCTATTGGGACATCACATGTGCACCATTTTCCTGATTCCTGACCACTAAGTTCTTGCCATTGGTCTTTTGAAAAAGGAATATAGCATCACTTATACTTTTGCTTTTCTTCATCATTTGATCAGAATTTAGAATATTTGCTTCCAAAAAAAAAAATGCTTGGACGGTCAAATTGGGCATTACCATGACTTTGGCACATGGAAAGTTCAGCAAACCACTTAATGCCAAGTTGATCTGTTCTCTTCACTTGGCCCAACTGCAATAAGCACAAGCATTGAATCGATTCTGATTTATGTAAGAAGTTACAGAAAATAAATAAGTCTGAATCATCTGCAACTTTTCTCTTTATCTTAAAACTACGACACCCAGATTCGTTTCCTTAGCTTAAAGAATTATTGACTTGAAAGAAATTTATAAATTCTGGCTACTTTCACTGTCTTGTACCGTGTGAATGTAGCATAGTCACCTAGCTTCCAAGTGTTGGATGCTACAATATTACGGCAGAAAAAATAAACCAAACGCTTCAATTTGTTTTTATTATGTAGAAAGAATATTATATTCTTAAGACATTCGAACTCATATAAGATGAGACTGCCACTAAGTCAATTAGTGGATCTCAAAATAATAGTCACAAAGGATTAAGAAATTCGCATGGCTTAGGAATCAAACCCATGACCAGCAGGCTGAACTGGAATTCATATTGGAACTAATTCCAATGATTTGAAACCGTCAATTTGGACGTGAGATGATTTAAGTGAATAATCTAAAATGATCCAAATTCATAGGCCTGATCTAAAAATTTTGAACATCAAACTTAAATGGTTTGAATTTGAAATGACTTGAACTAATTTGAACAAATATTATCTAAAAATTTAAAATTTAAAATTGAATAAACTGAGAACTAATTTGAACCACCCACGATATTTGTTCCCAATAGTGAAAAGAATGAGGGATCATGATATAAGTAGACAAGGCAAGTTGGATAACTTGTTTAATCTGTTGTGATTTGAACTTGTGGAATATTTACTTAGATGTGTATCTAGATTTCATGAATGTATTTATAGGATACACGAATGCATTGGTGCAACAAGTGATTGATAGATTATCTCCTTCCATCAAAGTGGTAGCGCGTGCTTGGTTCAATAGCGAGAAGATGTGACCAACAATGGAATGTTTCCATTTCAATTTCTTCGATCGCAGTACAAAAGGTAACTATGATAATTGGTGTCAGTACATGAATCAACATTGACACATGAAGAAAAAGATATTTTGGCGAAGTCAAAAAAGAATGATCAACAAGCCCTTACCCTCGCCTGTCAATGTTTGCATTGTAAAAGTGGCTAATGCCGACCCCAAAAAGGTAGTGTGAGAGATTTGCAAAATTCTATCAAAGGAATTTACAATGTGAAGAAGGTGCGACTCGAATCATTCTAGATGAGTTTGATGAAGGAATTCTAGCCAATTTTGGATTATTATTCAATCAAATGAAAAGATGTGAAGAAACGAAGATATTCATGCGACACTCTTTGGTTCTAAAGTTTGATTACGTGAGTCAAAAGATTTAAACCTTACGACTACTGATCAAGTAATTGATGATTTGCAAGGTAAAGAAGACATATTCAAAGTGCGACTAGTATAAGCTCTTAAAGCCAAGATGTGATAGTCGAGAAGAATATAACGAAAGAGGTCAAGGTTGTAACACCCCTACCCAACTGAGTCATAAACCGGTTCGGAGACATTACACACAAACATCAGAACTTTTAACTATCAATAGAAACCAAACTAAGCAAACAATTAATCATTCAAGCAAGCCCTCTTTAGAATTCATTTTATTATCTATTGACTATGTTTAATCTTTTTCTACTCTTTTTTATGCGTGAGGACCTTTTTGAAATTGTTACAATTTTATGGACCATTTAATAATTATTTAAAAGTTGGAGGACCAAACTGTAGTATAAAAATTCTATTGAACTATAACTCATTACCGATCAATTTAGGCCCTTATTAAAATAAATTATCTTATAATTTCATATTAGGAGCTATTCTAACTTTCCACGCTAGTACAACGACTATAACATCCCGATTATCGGGTTAGAAGAATTTGGCATATAGACCGGCTCTTTGCCAATGAGAGTGCCATGCCAACTAGTCTAGTCGCCAGTCCAGTGCCCTCCAATGCCACAAAACCAATTTTCCCTGCTCACGATGAATCTACTAAGTTCGCTTCTCTGCATGAATCTACCACTGAAAGTGAAAAGAAACCCACTGCCACATCAACTTCCTTCGAGCCTATAAAGATTGTCAAAGAAACTCCTATCTCGACGACCGCTTCTAAGCCCGGTTGGGATGGAAAGAAGAGAATGACCCCTGAACGTGAGAGCCTTACTCAGAGGAAGACCCGTGCCAAGATGGCCAAGGAAGCCCGTGCCCACCAAGAAGAAGTCTCCAAAGGCGAGTCATCTTCTTCCAAACTTTTTGCATTATCATTCATTTTTCATGCATTTTTATATGTTCATGCATTTTCTATTTTCTGTTTTCTTGTATATATGTGTTGTTTCATGCGTTGAGGACAATGCACATTTTGGGTTTGGGGCGTGCCTTTTCTCATAGTTATGCCATGTCATGCCATGCCATGCATTCACATTTAAATTCTATTTTCATGCAATGCCATGTAGTTTAGGGTAGTTTGCATACCGAACCACTAAAAAAGAAAAAAGAAAATTTTGTCTCGGCTAATTTTTGGAAGCATGTTAACATTTTTTAGGCAAGTTTAGTTTGACCTAGGTGCCTGTCCGATGAGGAAATTTAAATCTTTTGATGCATATGCCACCAGAATAGTTATGCCAAGATTACTTGCTAATTGATCTCTAGTTTAGGGAATTGAACCTTCACTTAACACGCGATATGTATCTAGTTCCCTAGCAAGCTTAAACCTTTTGAAACCATGCTCGGAATTAAAAAAAAGAGAGAGAAAAAATGTTTATGCAAGGGTGATTAAAAAAAAATAAGGTAGCAATGTTCTGCCATGGCACTAATTTTTTTTTGAACTATCCTCTCCGTAGAGATAATAAGTTACTTGGGGCTTCGTGGTAAGCTCCCTCTTAGTTCTCAAGTCAAAAACTGTAGGGTATAAGTTGAAAAGAGAGCCTAGTGATGTCTGGATTAAGGTAGGGATTCGTAGTGTGCTCCCTCTTATCACTCACGCTAAACAATGCCATGAAGCTTAAATTAATGCCAAAGACCCTAGGCAAGAAAGAAAAATGAAAATAAATTCTAAGTTTGAATTGTAAAATTGGTTAAGGGAGTTAGTAGTTATTTGATGCATATTGTTTGCACTTCATGCACTTTTTTCATGACCTTGGACTAGAGTTATATTACTGCTCTTAAGTTTACTATCTGCATGGCATTACTACAATAAGATTACTAAGGATAGATCTATGCCAAATTCTTCTTGCTTGCATCTGTTGGCGTGCCGACCAAAACTTTACCGAGGTATTATTTTCACTTTTTTAGTTTTTCTATTTTCCTTTGCATTACTTGAGGACAAGCAACGAGCTAAGTGTGGGGAAGTGTTGACGCTCCAAAAGTACTGATTTATATACCAATTTCACATGTTTTTACTTGTCTTTTAAGTACATTTAGTTGCATTTTGCCTTAGGAACCATGCATTTGCATTAAAAGTTAGGATTTTGCGTTAAGCCAGTTTGAAAGGTTGTTTTTGACACCTTTTTGTAGTATGGCATAACAAGAGGCACGGTTTCTGCTAGCGAAAAGCAAACCAAGGAAGGAAGGCGATGATGTCGAGAAGGATGCCGAGTAGCTGTTGGCACAGAAGGACCTTTAAATGCCAAGCACCGGTTGGCAGAGAAGAGCATTTGATGCCAGGCCAAGAAGTTTTTGACTCCGAAAAAATAGGACCAAATTAGGCTGTGAAAAAATAGGGATTGGATCAATCCCCAAAAAAATAGCAAGCAGTGCTAAGTTCAATTAGCAGAACCATGCCAAGCTGCGATGCCAAAGGAGCGTTGGCACGGTGACGCTAGCCCTAATCCAATCAGCCTTGAGATTCAAACGTTGGATGAGATGATCCTTTTCCTTATCCCATGCGCATTAAAATTCAAATCCAAGATAAACCAAGGCTATCCCTTGAGTCCTATTTATACCTGATCAATCCAGAACGGAAGAGAGAGACTGAAAGCCGGAGAGTGATCGGAGTCCAAGGAGTTCAACCTTCAACCAAGGTCTGGCTGTTGAGAGTTGCATCCAAAGACCCTCTTCTAGCCCATCCTTAGTCGAATTATTTTTATTTTATTTTCAAATGATGATGTGTGCTAAAAAAATGATGTTTTTTTGGTTGTTAACCCACCATGAACTAATTTCATAGTTGGTGGGGGTGTTTAGGTTGATCATTATGTTTTATGCGTAGCTTTTAATAAATCTTAACTGCCTCGGCAATGTTTTGTTATATCTGACATGATTTCCATTTTTAAGCGTACTGCCAAGCGAGAGCTGACACTCTCTTTTTGAAATACTATGCCAAGCGACGGCTGGCATAGTCAGCCTATTGCAACTCAATATCATAACTGACTTGGGTGGCAACGAACGAATGCTAGATACTAAGGTTCGATGCTTCGAAAGAAGATGTTCAAGTAGATGAACTTACTTCGAGAGTGAAATCTACCCCTCAAGAGTAATGATTGGACTTAATTAAATAGGTTTTTGATAAAACATTCACTATAGATATATAGGGTTTTTTTAACATAAACGATTTCGGTCATTGACCATCGAACGAGGCAATGCCACCATTGAATCTTCTCGGCAAACAATGCTTAGACATGATTTATTGAAAGTCGGCTTGACATGATTAATGTGAAAACCATGCACTCCCTGCCAACACTCATGATGGTTCAAATGGTGGTTCGTTGTTGAGGTTGTTATTTAGAGCTAAATCCCCCATTCTTTTTGCTCTCGTTGTCTAGCGCAGAAATATCTTTCGATCTTTGGTTCAAATGGGATAGGAGGTTCCTCCTGATGTGTTGTTCTGGTCATGCACTAATAAAACACATGAAAAGAAAAGAAAAACACAAAAAAGTTAAAATTAAACTAAAAATTAAATACAATTACTAAGTTAAAATCAGCAATTACCAATCCCCGAAAATATCGCCAAAAACTTGACGCGTTTGTAATAGATGCGCGAATTAGAGCAAGTGTACATGTTGCTCAAGTAATAAAGTGATAAGTAGAGCGTCGAACCCATAGGGATTGGAGTGATAAACTAAAAGCAATCGCACTTAAGAGTTAGTGGAATCATAATGTGTGGTGAATAGAATTGTAAACTAGATGCGATGACAAGAAAAGTAAATTGAAGCAATGATCAAAGAAAGAAAAAAGATGTTGTAGCAAAGATTCTAATGAGGATGTATGTTTGATTTATTGCCTAAGAACAATGCTAATTATCATTCGAATTCTATAGCGATGAGTCAACTCTTATCTACTCGACAGGGTTTTATAATAAACTCCTAAACTCTCTCGATATCTAGAAGTTGATAACAATATGCTATGGAAATACATGTCTGTGTAAACCCTAACAATGTATTATCTCTTCAAGTTCCCCTTATTAGTTGTTGAAATTCGAAACTTATGTCTAAGCTGGATTAGAACTCAAGTTACCAACTTAAGCTCCATTGTTCACACGGTCTAACTTAACTCTCTCGATATTAAGTCACAAATCAATCATCAAAGGCCTCTCTCGATAGCTCTTACAAGATTAAGCATTAAGTACAATGAACAAACTAGATAAGAACGAATGCTATAGCATTAAACAATAATTCAAACATAGTATCTCAAAACAATAAACCCAACAAATAGTATTTAGCTCATTTTCGAGAAAATAAAAACCATAATAAAAGTATATGTCATGCAGTTTATAAAGCAAGAGAGAAAGAAAATCTAAGCGTCCTAAGAATTCTTCTTCAAGCCCTCAAACTGATGTTGTAGTGCTCCGCGGTTCTCAAGCCTCTCTCGATAGCTTTCATCATTTGGAGACTCCTCTTGCCCTTCAACGATGGTGGTTCTCTTACAATGAAGACAAGGGGTTGTTTCTTCAAATCAAGCTTGTGTAAATTGTTGCCCAAGTTGTCTTTATATAGAGGTGGCAAATCTAGGGTTGGGAAACCCTAAAGCACACATGATCCTTTTAATAAGGATCTTGCTTTCCACGTCATCCAACGAGTCCATAAAGGAGAGGGGTCCACGCGTTATCTGGTCGTCAAGGGTCAAAGATTTGTCTCCAGCTTTATAGCGATGCTATGGAATCAAGTCCATCACGAGCGATGCTCCTCCAATGCTCCTAGCGATCTACTGCTTCCTTCTACTCCATTGCTTCCTGCACAAGCAGCACTAAAACATATTACCTTCCCCATTAATAGCATTAATATATAAAAACGTATTACCTTCCCCATTAATAGCATCAATATATAACATCAATAATTGGTTTGGAAGAGCCGCCCCTATAATGGATCTCTACAATATTTAATCTAAATTACCTTCCCCATTAATAGCATCAATATATAGCTTCGTTCTTCTCCTCTAATGATCAGTTCTTTACTAAAATTTCCAAGTTATGAATCCTTTGTTAATGATTTTTGAGTTGCTTTAATGTTAGAAAACAAGAAATTGTATTAAAACTCAAGGTTTTTGAAGAGATTTTGGTGATTTTCGTGGTTGTTAGTTAGGCTCTATTTTGATGTTGTTTTCTAATGTATTTTGGATGTTAATTGATGTTATAAATGAGGTTTTATCAAACAAATCCCGAATAGGCTTGGATTCCTAAGTTTTGTATGTTAGAATGATGGTTTTTGGGGTGGTTTTGGTGTTCTGTTATAGCTAGAGGTATAAGGACGAGTTTGTGGTGATTTTTTATGTTGATTGATGTTTAGAAATGATTAGAAGTGGTAGATCTTGACTGGGCTTTATTTTGGAAGAGTTTGGAGATGATTTCGGTGGTGTTTGGTAGCCGAAATGTGGTTTGTGAGTATAGCATCGTGTTTAGGAATGTGGCTAATGATTTCAATGCATGATGATGCATTAATCCTCTGCTCTTATGTGTTATAAACAGGGGAGACATCTTCGGACGCTTTTGGTGTTGATCTGAGAGCCTAGATAGCATTTCGGCGAGCAAGCGAAACGTAATCAGTGAGTGTGAGTGGTTTAAAATTCCTTGAGGGACAAGAAACAAGGTTTGGGGATTTAGGAAAGGTTTGAAACACCTTCTTAAGTCTGGAAGTAAGTATTGGCTATATTGCTCTCTTAAATGTGGTGGTTGCCCCTAAATGCTTTTACATGCTCATGGTTTGAGATAGATAAATTCCTATTGTTTTTATGCATGATTTGTAGCATGAGATGATGCTTGAAATGATTTCATGAAATAAGATGTTGCATAGTTGAGATTTGAGCTTTTGTTTTAAAGCATAGAAAATGTTATGGTTTTGAAATGAGATGAGAATGTTTTGGGAAATGTTGCATGAAAAACACTAGGTGAGATGATGTTTTGACATAATATATTGACATAGATGTTGAGATACCTACCGGATATAATTGATCAATCAATAGGATGAGAGTGCAGTATAAACTAAAAATTCGTACGTGCTCTTTGGTTTAATCCAAAGGGAGAGAACCGATGATGGGCATTCCATCGAGTAGGACTTGGTGAAATACCCAAGCTTTGTGGTGATGAGAGATTCCACCATGTGAGTACGGTGATGTGAGATTCCACCGAAAGTTATGTTACTAGACAAGTGAGTACGGTGATGTGAGATTCCACCGGAAGCGTCTAGTGGTTAGAGAATGTTGTCCGCATATCCGAGTAATAATAAGATGTGAAATGCCAATATAAAATATGAAAATGCTTTTGATTCACGTGTACCTTTGATGAGATGATTTATGCTATGAGAAATGCATATGAGATTTGTATATGAAATGCTTTGGTTTTACAAGCATGAGTATGGCTTTTCCATGAGATTTGCATTGGTTTAAATGCATGAGATAGAATTGAGGTACATGTGTTTTCAATGAGAAGTTGCTTTGAATGGTTTTCAAGCATGAGATAGAATGAGCATGTTGTAGAAAAAGGCTTTTGAGAAAGTGATTTGGATAATGCATTATTGTGTTGGTTTTCTTTAGAGCACGCCTCACTAAGCAATTGTGCTTACGCTTTCTTTTACCAATAATGCAGATAATTGAGGTGTTTTTGGGCAGCAAGAAGGTTAAGAACATCCAAGGAAGTGCAAAGCTCATGTATGTTGATGTTTTTATACACTCAAGTTTTGATATATGGCAATGGGAAACCAAGAGTTGTATTTGGGAGACACGTTAGAACTCCCTAAGTTTTTGGCATGTTTGTGATGGCATTTGTGGGTTGTAAATGGTCCTAAATGTTTTGGTTTCCTATTTTGGTTTTGAGACTAGGGAGAATGCTTTTAGATTGTGTGTTTTTGCGATTGATGCCATGCTCTAGCTTTAAAACCTTAAATATGTTCCTTAGTATCAAAATGAGTTGCTGGTATGATTTGTTGCTCATTGAAGTATGTTGAATGGTTTGAAAGAAAAAAAAAAACTAACAATTTCTGCTGTCACTGGGCAAAGTGTATCGAAACACCCTTACCTGTTCTGAAACGGGGGCCTGTAATTGCCATAGTGTTCCTGAACGGTTGAAGCTGTTTCGACTGATAATGGCCATACTAGATCTACGACTGATAATGAGAACGTAGAGAATGTTAACGATTTACCTCCTCCTCCCCCTGGTGGACCACCTGGTGGTGGTGAAGCTGGGGCTGGTGCTGCTGGAGTTGGTGCTGGGGTTGCTGGACCCGAGGGTGTTCAGGGGCAAGTTGCTCCTGATATGACCATGTTAATCAAGGTTGACTTTCGGGTTGACTTTGGTTTTCCCGTGTAATCTTCGTAGTTCGGGTCATGCGTCTAGGTCGGGCTAAGAGGGTTAAACATAGCCTTCTCACAAGGCAATATCATATGTTTGTGAAGCTCTGTTTCTCATTAAGTTCACCTTCGCCACTTGCCAACGCGCATCTACAAGCTCATGTCGCTTAATGATGTAAAGGGGCCTCTAATTGCCACCACTGTACATAAATGTACCTTTTCTCTTTACCTTTCTTTGTATTTCCTGTACTACAAGATATACAAGCGAATACATCAGTGATAAACATATTCACACCAGTCTAGTGTGATACTTGGTTGGTACACGTTGCCTTGTACCACCACCAACCCTTAGCGTGTCTCTGTATGCACCCCTCATGTGATACGAGAACATCGCAAGGAACACCCTGCCTTTTTTCCCCAGGCATCAACATCTACCTGTGAGGCTCTGACTCTTACTTGGCTGCGCTTTCGCCATTGGCCAATTCCCTTTGATGCTATCCAGCTTTATGTCATCTAGCTTTACGAGCTTAACCCTGGCCTCTGGCTTTATGCTATCCAGCTTTACGTCATCCAGCTTTACGAGACTTTTTCCATGTCGTAATTATCCTACCCTGTCTACTTCCTCTCCATAAGCGCTTGGAGTAGAGTCTCAATGTTTTCCTACCCTGCCTACTCCTCCCCGGAGCGCTTGGTGTAGAGTCTCATCACTTTTCCTACCATGCCTACTCCTCCCCGGAGCGCTTGGTGTAGAGTCATCCCGCCCTGCCTACTCCAATCACCGGAGCGCTTGGTGCGGAGTCAACACAAGTAATCATCCTACCCTGCCTACTCCTCCACGGAGTGCTTGGTGTAGAGTCATCCTGTCCTACCTACTCCTCTACGGAGCGCTTGGTCCGGAGTCATCCCGTCCTACCTACTCCTCCACGGAGCGCTTGGTCTAGAGTCATCCCGCCCTGCCTACTTCCTCCCCGGAAGCGTTTGGTGCGGACTCAGCACATGTAATCATCCTACCCTGCCTACTTTTCCACGGAGCGCTTGGTGTAGAGTCATCCCGTCTTGCATACTCCTCCATGGAGCGCTTGGTCCGGAGTCATCCCGTCCTGCCTACTCCTCCACGGAGCGCTTGGTTCGGAGTCATCACAAGTAATCATCCTACCCTGCCTACTCCTCCACGGAGCGCTTGGTGTAGAGTCATCTCGTCCTGCCTACTCCTCCATAGAGCGCTTGGTGTAGTCATCCCATCCTGCCTACTCCTCCACGGAGCGCTTGGTCCGGAGTCATCCCGCCCTACCTACTTCCTCACCGAAAGCGCTTGGTGCGGAGTCATTATGCTGCACCATGTTCGCCTCGAACTTCCCGACCCGACTTTACCAGCCTTGCTCTGATACCACCTGTCACGGCCATGCCGTCCAGCCTGGACAGGCATGTCGTGCGGCACTCGAAAGGGAACAAATCCCAGACAAGTCAGCCTTATTCTACTTGAAAGGGAACACATCCCATACATGTCAGCCTTACTCGTGTCCATGCCCAAGGACTTTACTCGGAAGCGTCATCTCATGATCCATCAGGCAACACGCCTATCTAATATCGTATCACGCAGGGCCTAGCGAATGCTAGTAGCCAACTCTTGGGTTCCGGACAGGGCGCAATATTGGGCCCTCTGGCCCCAAACGTCCCTAGGGCAGCACCCGAGGGAGACATTGTGCCATCCGCTTGGCCCCAATGCCCGCACACCTAAGCCCCACTCGAGCCTAGGAGAAGGTCACTTACACCATGGCCGCTCGGCTGCTAGCACATGGCGAGGGGATGGTGGAGACCCAACACCAGACCACTTCACCCTAAAGAGCTAAAGAAACTTACTAGGAATGCTTGTAGTAGACGTTGGATCGTCCCAAACGAGGACACTTTCTGAACAGGGCCTTCATCGCGTTCCAAAAGCATCCTGACTCGCATCCTGGACTTGATAACTCCTTAGGGATTACTCAAATCATCACTCGGTTCGCATCTGCTTGGTCCACGATAGGCTTATCAAGGCAGGATCGCACTACAAGAAGAGACGGCTTTGACACCTTGCACGAGTATACTCTGCTGGTTGCATTGGTCTGGTGAAGATGCGAAAGTGGGAATGGTTCTTTGGGGATTTTATATGTAGGGTTGAGTTACAAGATGTTGTCAATCTTGGCTAAGCGATCACTTGCAGGGGTTGAGTTACAAGATGCGGTAAATGCTAGTTCGAGTGATTAGTATTTGTGGGTAATTTTTTTGGGTTGAGATGATTTTGCTTTCGTATGATTGAGATTTCACTTTATATGGTAATGATGTATTTTTTTTAACCTTAGAGAGTTTTTAATGAGGCTTATGATAATATTTTATTATATAATTTTTTGCTTAATAAAATCATACTATGATTTATCCGTAATAAATAAACAAAATGATATTTAATTAAGTACAATAAGATATAATAATTGATTTATTTTTTGCCTATATATTATATAATTCTAAAAAAGCGTGAGTAAATAATGGGTATTTTTAATTTTAGGGTAAAATATCTAAATCATCACTCAACTTTACTTTGTGACCTATTTTAGTCACTCAACTTTCAAAATGGTTAATTTTATCACTGAACTTTAAACATTGACCTATTTTAGTCACTCTACAGTTAAATCTCCAACACTGTTATGACGTGAAAATAAAAAAATTAATATTTTAATACCTATCATTAAATAAAATAAAAAAGGATCATCTTCCGAAACGTTTCTTCTCCTTCAACAAAACAAAGTGTGAATCCCTTTTTTTGTCGTTGCTTTTCAACCGCCACCATCGTCGTTGCTTTGGTTCTTCTTGCCGAACATGAACCGCCAAAGCTTCCCCTTTCTCTCTGTCCGTTTAGATTTCTCAAAAAATAACCCAAATATCTTGAAAACGAAACCCAATCGGAAGTGAGAACCTTCTTCGATCTCTTGTTCTCATCGTTAGATCAACGTCTAAATGAATTATGTTGCTCCTTGCTGCCCGGGCTTCACCTTCACCGTTGGGATCGTCCGTTGAGAGCTCCGATCACCGAGAACCGCCATGGCCGAGAGTGGGTGAGTTATCTTCTATTTTTTTCTCTTCGTTTTTTGAGTTTCTAATTTTGTTTGGCTTTGCTGTAGTATTTTACCCTAATAATTGTTGTCTTGAAACGTGGGTCCTTCGTCTCTGCTATTGCATTCACCATTGTTACCAGTTGTGTGGTGTATAGTATCTCAACCTCACACACTCTCATCTTGTTGTTTCCATTTCTTTGTATTCGTTTGAACTAAACTACTCTAATTTCTCACTTTTATTTTCTTTCTTCTTCTATCCTTTTCAGCATTATTGTTTCATTTCCTTTGCTTGGGTGGTGATAGAAGATGGAGAGTGGGTTTTGGTGTAGAAACTTGCGGAGAATGATTTTTGGAACCTCACTTCTATAGACCTTGCTGACACTTTCAAGCCCTTAAAAGTTAGTTTTATTGGCCCTGCCGTGCACTGAATCGATGCAATTCTTATCGAAAATGGTCACATCGGCGCTATGGTGGGGCGGCATTGCAATGAAAACTCTCCAGGTCAATGGTAATTAGATTCTAAGAGCACCCCTTAGCCCTTACATACTTTATTTTGGGTAAAAAAGAATTTTTTATTATCCATTTTTTATTTTATTTAATGATGTGTATTAAAATATTATTTTTTATTTCCACGTCATAACAGTGTTAGGGATTTAACGGTGGAGTGACCAAAATAGGTCATGTTTAAAGTTCAGTGATAAAATTGAGCATTTTAAAAGTTGAGTGACCAAAATAGATCACAGAGCAAAGGTGAGTGATGAATTAAGTATTTTACCCTTAATTTTATTAACAATAATTTATTTATATAAAAAATAATTGTAAAGTTAAATTTTACTTAATGGAATAAAAATAATTACCAACAATGTGTTGGTTTAGTGCGATAAGACACTAAATCTTTTAAATAAGGACATGAGTTTGAATCTTGACGTGGTGAATGGAATAATTGGTTTGAAAGAGCCGCTCCTATAATAGATCTCTACAATACTCAATCTAAATTAGTCAACTAATAAATTAAATATTAGTAGTTAAAAAAATGAGCTAAAGAATTTTTAAGTGTTTGTATTTTTCTCCTTTTTCTTTCAAATCTTCTAACATTAATCCTTTCTTTAGGTGTTTGTATTTTTCTCCTTTTTCTTTCAAATCTTCTAAAAAAAATGTTTCCATATGTTTCCCTAAGTCTCGATCTAATCCTTTCTTTTTATTCCTATATATGCTTTTCCACCTCTGCTTTGTTGGAGTCATTACTTCAATTGTTTTCTCATATTCACCCACTACTTTTAACGATATGGTCACCAAAGATCTTTGTGTGTGTAGCAACGCAAGGGAGAACCAAAAAAGGCAAAAGATTGATGGAAATAAAGTGATGAAAGCAGCATTTTAGGATGAACGATTGATTCACCCAATTTTCCATTAGCTGACATTTATCAATAAAATTCAAAAAAAGGAACGGTACATGGTTCACACTAGTATAGATCACCAAGTGTTGCCGGCATGGTGGTCACCTTCATCCAAAAATTTCAATTTCGGGGAAAATCAACAGATGGTATCCATAACCTTCTTTAATTTGGTTCGTAGTCAGCTTCGAGGAAACTCTCGTACTGTGTCCCATTCAATGTCTTTACCACATCATCCCAATTCTTCACAAAATCAGATAACAGACCTTTGTGTATTTTAACCTGTCGACTACTCAATTCCATCTGCGGAAGACCTAGAAACTCTTGAACATCTTGTAGTTTCTGTGACAAGCATGGAAAAGAAAGAAAGACATAAAGCAGAGGGAGAAATTAGAGAAACATCCTGAACACATACAGGACTAGAAAAATTATGTTATGAACATTTGGTTAAAAGCTGTTGAAGTTCAGAAATACGGTAAATATTTCATGAGAATGCTTTATATCCTTACCGTATTGTTTGTAATGAGATCCTCATAGTACAGAACCATGTGTCGGGTGCTATTGAAGTATTTTATAGCCTTGACGACATCCATCTCTACATCTTTCAGATCACTTATTAACGATGTACAGTTTATTATCGGCATGTATCTTGAAAGAGCAGCTGCCTACATTAAGTGACTAGCAATAAGTTCAAGATTCTCTAACAATGAAAAGGTCAAAGGGCGCGACTCTGTGGCGGGATAGGGACAAATACCTCTTCCTCTGAATGAACATGAGACTTGTGGGTTCCATTTAATAGCTTGGCATAGCGATCATATGAATTCGCAAGCAGAGAAACCATTCTTCGAAGCAAATTTCTTCGGAAGAGAAATACGGCAGAAACTCCCTGTTGATTGAAGTATTCTACAATCTGTTTATGGTGCTCGATCAATCCCTGCATGAATGGATCTATTAGCCATAGACCACAAAGCAGCTCCAGGGATTCAAATAATTTCCATCCATCATAAAGGATAATGACCATCTTCAGTGTCTTCCGTATGGCTGCTTTAACGATTAATCCGTATTACAAATTTGGGGACGCAAAAAACAGATATCAAAAACTACGTAGTCTTCTCGCTTGTTAAAAAAAGGGTACAGTTTTCTCAGCTGATCCAAGGACAATTTGAGGTCCCTGACCAAAATATTAAACCGGAAATTTGAACATAGCAACTTTGCCAAATATTAAAGTAGAAATTCCATCATAACTTGATTCAAGGACAATTAGAGATCCCTGAACAAAGCCTCGCCAATTCTTTTTCTTTTCTAGAAGTGAACTCATCAAACATTTTTTTTAAAAAAACGATAAAAGGCATCAACCACATAGAAGTAGAACACAAATGTATTGGCAGAATTGACTATACATCTGTATACCTGATTCAACATCCACTTGAAACCAACAGCAGCAGAGCATTCATTCTTGGAAGCACTGTTGAACCAATCTAAATTGTAAACTCTGTCTAAAGTCTGAATAATAGTAGAAATGTTTTTCCTCCTATCTATCGGAGAGAATATCTCCCCATTTGAGCTTATATTGATATGACTATTCAGTAAAGTCTCAAACCATCCACTTCCGGACCTCTGCATCGACAATATGGCAAAGAACCGTACTGGATTTTGTGTGCATTCGCCCCTAGAAAAGTATGAATAGCAAAATTTAAGATAATTGAACATAAAAAAAAACCCCACAAAAAAAGTATTCTTGTTTACCTGCTAAAAGTTTCAGGTTTAGGGTAGTGCAAGGTAGGAATTTGAGCGTCTACTTGTTCAATAATTTTACTATCAGGAGTTGGATTCTCTATGACTTGGATGTTTTGAAATTTGAACTTGGTAGTAGTACTTATCTGCTTTAAACAGACTGTACAGATATAAAAACCACACACTACAGCAAACAATAAAACTACTGTCCTTGACAACAATGGAGACTTCTTCCGAGACTTTATAATTAGAGTGTCCTGCATAGAAAAACAGAATAAGGTAAAGGTGCCTGGAAAAGAATAAGGGCAAAAACAGAAAAAGCTAAAACCCAATTAGTAGTTTTAACAGAGTCCTAAAACTGAAAGAATACAATGCTGGTTTTAATTTTAAACAGGTAGATAATAGTTATACATGGAACTCCAAATTTAAGCATACAAGAAAGATTATGAAAAAGTGAAGAGAAAACCCAGATCCAAACATGCAAAGAGCTAACATAAAAATTATCCTTCAAGTCCATTAAATATTTTGTTTGCGAAAACAGAAATATGAACTTAATAAAAGAAAATGTTCGGATAGGAAGTAAAGAAAACTCAAATGATTTGTCCAAGAAATTGAGCTTTAGCATCAATCCACATAATCCAGGGCCATTCGACAAGAATTTGAGTCTTTTATTAAGCATTGCAAAGAAACCAAGTACGAACTCACCAAAGAAAAACAAAACACCGGAAAGAAAATTGAACTGAAGTTTAGAGGGTACCTTGTGAAACAAACAGATGTACTCGGCCATTGATGTTTTCGCAAAAGCTTGAACAACCCAAGAGGAGATTAAAGTACATATAAATTCACAAAGCCGAAGAAAAAGAGGAGGGTTCATTGGAAATATCCATCTTGTTTCCCCTTGTATTCTCAGCTACTGAAAATATCCAAAGAAAGGCATAAAACCAACGAAATGAAGAAGAAGAAGCCAAAGAGGAGGCAAAATCCTTGTGAAGTATGGAGTGGAGCGAAGTTAAGCCTTTCTTTCTTGTTTCCTCGTGGAAAACAATGACACGAAAGAGAAACATACGCCCTTTTCTTGTTTTCCCTTAGTTATTATCTAAAATATATTTGGGATTTGATCGATGCAAATCACGAACCTCGAATTCATAGCGTACCGCCTTAGGGCGTGTGAAGTGGATGCAATTTTATATAAATATTCTCTGTTTAATAATTAATTAAAAAAATTAACCTAAACTTATTATTTAGAAAAATAATTTTTTTTAGTTCACATAGCTCAAATTTGTGTCCTACCAAAAATAAGTTTTAAACTCGTGCTTAACTAAAAGTGGGTTTTGTGTGAAAAAATACAGTAAAATGTTTATTTTTTTTTCTTACCAACCTATTCAACACGAAACTTGCGTTTCGTTAAAAACGAATTAAATTTACCGAAAAATTCATTAGATATAGGACGCGAGTTCACCTTACATAGACTAAAAAGAATTTTTCAAAATAATCAAATTTGAGATTATTTTTTAATTAATTATTAAAAGGGGAATAATTGTATAATATAGTCTGAAGTTGAACTGTGAAGAGTAGGAATTTATGTTCATAATTAAACTTTGGGTGTTTTCATAATTCAAATTCCATAAACTAATTGTTCAAAGGGTAAACTACTGATATAACTTAGGTTTAGTAGTGTTCATTTTAATCAACTTTACAATCATTTATGTTTTTATTGTGTAAATTTTTAGTCACTTGAACGATTTTCTCGTTAAACGTTCACGGGAAGTTGATATAAAAAGGGTAAAAATAGGATAAACAACAAAAATGGTCACTTATGTTTAGTATGTGTACACTTTTCGTCACCGACTTCAAAATATAAACTTTATGATCACTTACGTTTTTGTTGTGTAAACTTATGGTCACTCGAACGTTTCTTGTCGTTAAATTTTAACCACGTCTTCATGAACCACATGTAACCACTGTATCGATTCGAAATCGTCGAGAAAACACTCTTTAAGCCTCAAACCCCCTTGATAGGTTATAATTTTATACTTTTTGTCGTGATTAAATCCTCAATATTCTAATTATATTTTGAGCTTAATTGTGAAAAATTTGTTTGTTTTGATTTAGGAGGTGAAATATGGTTGCAAAGGCGAAATTCAACTCAAAAGCATGTTTTAGCTTCTCATGTGAAAATCAAGTCTTTTGGAAGAAAATAGAAACGAGCAGAAGGTTATCTTTGATAAAGCGTGACCACACCTTGTGACTGATACGAAACTGATGTCTGACATGAGAAATCTAAAATTTTGGAAGAAAATATTTGATGAAGCGTAATTCTATGATCATTTCCATTATTTTTGAAGATTTGGACCAAGAATCATTCTCTCTTATTAATTAAAATTTTTTTATTTAATTTTTCCTTTATATTATCTTTCTTTATTATACTAGAACTCAATTAAAGGAGAATACTTTTTTAAGATTAAAGTTTTGCTCTCTATATAAAGAGCTCCTTAGACCCTTTAGAAACTATCTCATCTTGGACAACACTTCTTCTTCTTCATCATCTCTTATTATTTTCCTCCACCATGTGTGACTAAGGCTTTTATTTTTGATTTCAAGAGTGAAGTGATTTCACTGTAATTTTATGAGGCTTGTACTAAACTAGTAATTCTCTTTTAATCCAAGTAATTTTTTTCTAAATCTTATGAAATTTTGATATTGATTAAATTGACGACTTAATTCGATATTGAATGTTTTATCGCTATCCATGACGCAAGTAATAAAGGGTAATGCTCATGTTTTGTATTCATTAAAATATACATCACAAGTACACTAATGCGCATGATAGTCCCTAGAAAAATAAAGATACAAAATCGATTTGGTTTGAATACTTGTTGCAGTCTTCCCTCAAGTACACTAATCAATTACAAAAAGGAGAATAATAGTTTGTTGTGGTGTTTCCCAAGTAGACTAATTTCTTGAAAATGAGAGATTCATCTTTAAGCTTATGATCAAAGTTACAGTTGGATGGAAATCACACATTTGAATTGGAAGTTTGGTAAGATTGAATTTTTTTAATTTTTATTTTCAGCTTTTAGTTATTTTTTCAATCGTCTTTAATTCGATAATCAAACTCCCCCCAGATTTTACTTTTATTGTTTTTAACGTTGGGATTCTAATTTCAGCTCTTTTGGGATTCAACATGATCTCGCTATTACTACAAGTTGGTATAGAAAATAAGTTTTATTTTGCAGGACTTCGACAACCCTATCACCCCTCTTTATGAGCCACGTCTTCTGCCACATTGCTCTGATCGCCTTTTCTGAGAAATTTCAGTCCTAAATAGATCCTTTTATCATATTCATCTTTTTCGTTGGGTTGGTTCTATCCAAACGAACTAAAGTTCTTATGCCATCGTATTTCAGTCACCATTCTTGTTAATATTGGTGTTGAATCAAAGCTCAACACCCACGCGAATATTGGGGTGAATCAAGTGATGGTTTAATGAGCTGTTTATTTTTTAGTCAAATGCCACATCAATATTCAATCACCAATAGTTCACTATGACGTTAATTTTTTAAAATTGGTGACCAAAAGTATAAACTTACTAAACGTAAGCACCATTTCAGTAATTTACCGTTATTCAAACTTCAAACCCATTTTAACTCGGCAAGCCTTGCGTAAGTAATTAACAACCATTTTGGTGAATCAGAAATGGAAATTGGATTGGATTGTTGATATGTCTTGATCAAACCGTGCATCAAAGTACTCCTCACAATCAACTCAGATTTAAAATATATGATTCAGGCTACTTCGATTAACTTAAATAATTCAAAATAAATAATTATAATTTGATTGTACCATCTTATATATAATTTGGATTAAATCAAAAATCAATGATACTCATGGTTCGATCAAGCTATCTTTCTGACAATGACTAGAGTACTAACAATCTTCGTTTCAAATTTATGTTTTATGAAATTTTTAACTTTTTTAATATCATTTTTTAAAATTAATTGTCGGTAACTAAGAGTATGCAATAACAAATTATAGTATTGTGAGTTGATAATTTCTATGCCATTAAAATTAGTTAATTGTATGTATTCAAACACATTTAGGTTTAGTTTTCATTAATTGTCTTAGTATTTTAGTTTTAGCCATGCATTGCATTAAAGAGTTCGAAATTACACTTAAAGAATATCGCATGTTCTATTTAACTGTTTGGGGGAAAGGTCTTTTGTCTGTGACTGATGTGCATGTTGCAAGATGTGGAGAAAAGCTAAAGAATGAAGATTTGTTGTGGCAATTGGCTCGTGATTTTGGCATGACCTTTACCTTGGTATTTAGCTCGTGATTTTAGCATGACTTTTTTCATGGCATTTTGAGACAGAAAGAAGATGCAAACCCTAAACCCCAATCAACCTTAAAACATACAAGGAGGAAAGAAAACCTATACGTTGAAATAAACGAAACCCTAGACCCTCGATCTTACCCTAAAATAGTAGGATTGCGCTTATAAAAGAAGAGAGGAGAAATAGTAGGGAGGCATCGATCCAGGGATCGCATCATATCTCCACCCATCCTCCATCTTTCATTCAAGATAGTGACAAAGAGGCTGCAACAAAAGAGCGACACTAGAAGATTCACTCTTGCAAGTTATAGACATATAATTGCAGACGTGAACATATCTACATGAAGAAGACGAAGTGTGAAAAAAGGGCGATTAATGAAAGCTTTGGCGACGACAAGACATTGCACAACCACTAGTATGACGGGCTTTGCGTCATAGGATTACTTCCATATCTCCTTTGCTTTAATCGTGTTTTTCTTGATTCATTGTGATTTGTTGAGATTTGAGAATGTTGAACATTTACTTTTACTTGATTATGTTTAGCGCAGTCATGAGCTAAATTCTTTATGGCTGGAAATGCTACGATGAAGCGATAATTGTTGGTTTTTATTCATGGTTAATCTAGTTTATCTTTATTGTTTTATCTAATAGTGTTTAATGATTAATATCCTAACCATGGCATTTTAAAAATGTTTAGTAGGTAATAAACCTGCTTTACACACGCATATATATATATATATATATAGCTATAACAATAAATAAGAACATAGTCATTAACAAAGAGCATCAAACCAAGGGCTACTACATTAAGTAAAGAGTTAACTTCTACATAGATAAAGAAATATATGTTAAGAAAACACCAATAGATCACATATCACACATGTAGCAACCCCTACCCAGTCTGAAATGGAACAGAGTTGGAAACATTACCGGAAAGCGAATCAAAGCATATAGTTTCATAATTCATACAATATTCATGTAATCATTGAACATACACATGTTTCTTGGCATTCTTGTCATACAATTAGTCATGTCATATCATATCAAGTCCTGATTTTATGACTAGTGGTCATTTTGCAAGGAAATTGAAATTTAGGGATTAATTAGTAATTTTCAATAATTCTTTATATTATCAAAAATTTAGAGCCATACATCTGAAATTCATGATTATTAAACTTACCTGCAAAATTTCAACTCATTTAGAGGTCTATAACTCATGTAGTTAACCTGTTGATTATTTATGACTAAAAGGTAAAGTTTGAAAGTTTATTTTAGGTTCATAACCGTTTTATCTACCTTTTGTACCGATACTTATGAGGTCGTACTTGTAATGCCCTAAACCGACATCACATTTGGGCCTCAAGCCCAACCCACAAGCATAAATAATTCGATCTGATTTAACATAATCCACATTAAATTTTCATAAAATCCATCAACTCTTAGATTAAAACGATAGAAAATAGTTAAACTGTTTACAAAGGGTTACAAACATTTGGGCCTCAAGCCCAATCCGAGAGCATAAATATTTCAACTTGATTTATCCCAATCCACATTAAATTTTCATAAAATCCGTCAACATTTAGATTAAAATATTCAACATGATCAAATAAATTCAAAATAAGAGTTACAAACATAAAATTAGGGTTCTATGAATACATTGCCCGACAAGTCTAAGTAATGTACTCTTGATCACATCAATAAGTCGAAGTCATATTCCGATGAGTCTCCTTCAATGCAACGCTGCAACCTAAAAACCCGCAAACGAAAACAACGATTTCGAATGTTGAGCTCATAAAGCTCAGTGGATACACCTCTATTTTATCATGCTTCATCAAATCATAAACATAAGCATGTAGCTAGAAAAGATGGCATGAGAATGAATAACAAGTATGCCATTATTAGAAATCATACACATATAGCATGACATCATAAAACACCTCATAACAATCATAACCACAAACTTGGAGTAAGGCCCAGGGCCACACAACATCAGGAATGTACACTCTGAGCGAGATTCGGGGCCACACATCATTGGGAACTTACGCTCTATACTAAAAATCCCCCATCGAGTACCTTCGAATGAGACTCGGGGCCACACAGCGTCGTGAATGTACATTTGAAAAATATCTTACCATGATGTTATAGCACTCTCACTGGGTATCCGGATCCTATCAACCAAGTAAACACAAGGCACACAACATCATCATATAACTGTACCACTCTATGGTTGCTATCAACATATAAGTCACACAAGTCATTTACCGAGTTCTTAAGATTTATGTTTGAGTATAAGGAGATTTGTAGATTTTTCATTTTTACAACTCATTTCAGGTAATTAGGGGTTTATTGGAACGAACATTACAATTTTCAGCCTTCTGGGAAAAAATCAGCATTTTTGAGCAGAATGCCTAGTGGGCACCGGTAGTGGTCTTCGCGTACCGGTACGGTACCCTTGGGTACTGATACTCATAACATACATATACCAAAATAGCTCACTGGAATTTCCTTAAGCCTTGGCGTATTGGTACAGGTCGACTCGTACCGATACGAGATTGTATGACGTACCAGTATTGGTTGCATACCATACCGGTACCCCAATCTTAGTTCATCTCAACCAAACAATTTTCGTCAACCCAAAACACTAGGTATCGATATGAGCTCATCGTGTATCGGTACCGAAGCCAAGAAATGGCTTCCTAGGCTCGAGCATTCATCCCTAAAGCCTCTATCTCGAACCTAACAACCACATAAGTTGATCTTACAATTTAGGGGGGTTATTTAGGGTGGTTTACTACCATATTTACACGCTATTAACACCTAATCCCAGATTTACCATTAACAACTATTTTCAAGCATTTAACACCCAAATCATCAAATCAAGCATACAAGGCATCATCCATATGATGCATATGAAACCAAAGGAGTTGGAAGTGTACTGACCTTACTCCTACAAAAAAAGGGCTCATAGCCCTAGTCCTCAAGCCTTCTTCTTCCCTTGAACTTTGGAAAACTCTCCTACCTCTTTCACTATAAAGAGATGTTGTAAAACAAGTTACAACATTGCTGGAAGGTTAAAAGATATAAAAGAAATAATTTTTCAACAAGAAATGGAGTTAAATCCACCATTCTCGTTCTTCCTCTTCAAGCCCCACCAAAACTCATATTTTCCTGCTCACCACCATATACTTCAATACTTACCTTGATAGATAGATCAATTGGTGAAGATTACAACACTCTCAAGCCAAAATTCGAAATTCCTACTCAAAGTAACAAAGATTGAACCTTTGTATTTGAATCTTCAAGGGAAATGGAGAAGAGAGATGAGAAGGGTTTGGGGGAGACATGGGTGAGCTTATCCCCCTGCTTTTTTGAAGAAAAAAAGGGCCAACCCTATCTCTATCTTTAAAAGTGAAGGAAATTAACTCACAACCTTTTTTCTCATCTTCCAACTCTTATCCAACCCAAAACTCAAGCCCAACACTCATGAGAAGCCCACTTCGGTTCCATAACCTTGGCCCAACACCCAAAGACCAATGTTCGTGTGAAACGACCGTACGAGGGCCCGTAAAAATACACTTCGGTTCCATAACCTTGGCCCAACACCTAAAATCCAGTTCGTTGTAGTACCATGACGTAATTAAATTTCCTAATTCTAGTAACCACTTTCGGTATCGGTACGAGGGCCCGTACAAATACACTTGTACTGGTACTCTAAGGTATTGTACCGGTATGCCATGAATAAATAAAATTCCAATAGCAAATATTGGTGTTGATATGGCCGACTGTACTGGTACACGTTGCACCATATGATCAATTTTTTTCCTGGCAGTACCGATACATATCATATAGGGTACCGATACGCCCTGCACTAGATTCCAGACTTCACTTACCTTTTTTATTCAAAATCTAACCAAATCATGTCTAAAACATTTCTATTTCATACATCAAGTTTCTAAGATGTTAAACTAACCATATAACATCTCCATGAAGGTTTTTAACATACATATGATTCACTTAACCTTGTAAGTACCATTAGGGCCATATCTTGAAACATACTTGCATATCCATAACTAGTTTAGGTTCCATGCATCATATAACATATCACACTCATAATTTACATACCAAAACATAGTTAAACATGCCCGTATCATATGCCACCATACTAGGAGTTAAGGATAGGTTATGCACATTACACAAAATGCTTGAAGGAGTGACTTGCAACCTTCCTTGAACGATCGATCTCTAAGGCACTATAGGACCTGAAAATTCATGAAATGAGCATATTAGGCTTTATATATCCCAGTGAGGTAGTCAACACAATAACATGTAAACAAGATTGCACATGTATTCATATAGTATAACATTATCATGGTAGTGCATGTTTGGCAATAGTTAAGATATCATCATGTATTCATAAACTTGCACTTTTCATATCAAAAGAATAAATTAATAATTTTGCCTTTGATCATAGTAACCAATGAATACACGAATTCCCAACCAACCTTGCCAAGCCATGAGTGGTTAATCCCTCTACTCGCCAAAGACCAAAACATAAATCCCTCTGCCTCGCCACATAAGGGTCGTAACAAAAGGACCGTTGTCCACCCGTATATGAGCTCAATGATTCTATGGCAGGCCAATTGTATCCAAAGTACACTTGTATCCAAGGAATCCATATCATTATAATTTCATAGTTTTCATGTAACCCCATTAGCCCAATCTAGACGTTTAACCCGAATTAAGAGAATTACACGGGAAAAACTGAAGTCAACTCGTGAAAGTCAACCTCGATTAGCAACTATTTTTTTCTTTTAGCTTGTCTATATGCATAATTAAATCCTATAGAGTTTATTCGTGCAACGAATATATTCTAATAAAAACGTACTTTAATTGATCATTCCTTGCAAACAATCTAATTGAGGTTAAGATTACAAATTAGTGTTTCCAACCTTTAATTAGGTTCATTACATACTCGCAGGTGAAATATCAACTTCATACGACCATTAAAACATCCACAATTGCAAAACATATAAACAGAGATTGAAATGTAAACATTCAAAACTGAGAATCCTGCTAATTTAACAAACTTAACTACCATGTTTCAAAACAGATACCCCATGTTTTAAAACAATGCTTTCCAATAGCAATTTGTATCGGAACGATCCCTACCCGTTTCGATACCAAGTGCCTGATTCAAAACAGATACCCCCCGTTTTGAAACCATGCTTTTCATGTAGCAATTTGTATCGGAACGGTCCTTACCCTTTTCGATACCAAGTGCCCAGATAGACCTCCCCTGCATTCAACCATAATAGAGCTGTATCGAAACGACCCCGTGTTTCGATACATATCCAAATTATAACTAGGTGTACTGAAACAATATACTAGTTTTCTGAAACAACAAGGCCAAATATGCAAGTTGTATCGAAACAGCTGCAGCCGTTTCGAAACACGCACCAGAACTGCACTAAAACAACAACATTTAAGCACCCTTAAACATACCAAAAGGCCACAAATCATCATACAATCATAAGTAAACATCATCCACACATTTGTCCAACTCATAGGTATCATTAAAGATATCTAACATCATGAATTGCAAAACATGAATACTCTAGAGGCATGCAACCTATAAGCAATCCACATAGAGCATCAAAATCAACAAAACAACGCATAACAACATATAAAGGCCCGTTACAAGTCTTATAAGGCAAAACACACTTGCCAAACAAGGGAGTTTAAACTAACATCTCCCAAATACCGAGGTACCCTTCCTATTTCCATTTCTACCTTAGTGAGGGAAAGCTTAGTTTAAACAACAACAATGCACTTTTTCAAAACCATGCTTCCTTTAAAATATAAACACATCATGCTCAACTTTCTAATGCTTTTGAAACCACAATAAAAGCATCTTATAAACCACTTGTATCATCATCTCATGCATTTCTCAATGCAAAACCAAATCGAGCATCTCATGCTTAAATCTCACAAGGCATAAACATCATGTATAAGTGTCATTATACAAAAGCATTTTAAAACCATGATACATGTACAATTCATATATTGAAATTTCAAGTGAACTGGATGGAATCTACCCCCATCTAATAATGATCGAATATACAGACACACTTCACGAAATCTACCCCCGCCAAGCCCTTGATAGAATCAACCCCTATCAAGCCACATGGTGAAATCAATCCTCACCATAATCTCACTTCGGCCGGGATGCCACTACCCGCATTTTCTCGTGGTGATAGAATCTACCCTATCACTCACAACACAATAGAATCTACACCTATTGTGTAACTGAAGAATTTATCACACGCGCGGATTTTATATATTATAGTGCACTTTACATCCTATTGGTTGACCAACATATCCGATAATAGAAATCTCATCAACAAGCCAATATATCATTAAAATCTATGTTAACTCACTACTTTCAATGCATTAACAAAATCATCACATATCTCATCTCAAAACATACTTCAAATATAGCATAATATCTCATCAAGAATATAACCTCTTGAAACATAATCAAAACATTTAATGGGATATAAATCAGCAAAACCATGCTTATAACAATGAGTAACAAAATATAAATCCAAAACATTAACATGATAATCCACATGGACTTTAAACCGAAAACCGAGAGCTTTAGAAACCATACTTACTTCTGAGATTAGCTAAGCGTTTCAAGCTTACTCTAACCTCTCAAAAACCATATTTCCAAGATTTTGAAAATGTTCAAACCACATCCACTCACCGATACAACTTCGCCTCACTTGCCGAAGCTATTCCAAGCTTTCGAAACTTCAAATATGCCTTCTAAAGATCAAGCAACATCTTGCCCCACTTCCAACCAAGTAAAACATAGGATTAATGCACATTCTTGCATAAAAACCTCCAGCAACACAAACCCCCAATCACTCCAACATTCTCTAAGCAATTAACCATCGATACAAACCGAAAACATCGGAAAAACCACTCAAAACCATTCCCAAACATTACCCAGCAAAATCAACCATCAATCTTCTTCCATTTACAACCTAAAACACTTCTCCAAACTCTATAAACCCCCAGCTATCAAGAAATCAACATAACAACCCCTAAAACTCAAGATTTCATCACTAACTTCTAGCAATCTAACTAGTTTCAGGATTACTCAACAAAATCCATCAAGTTAACATTATTCGCCATTAACAACATGTTAATAATCTATCATTAACTCAGCGATTAACATCAAATCCAAAGATCCACCATAAATCTTCAAGAAACTTCAATTGAGCATGATTTCATCGATATATGTATATAAAAATCCATTAAAAACAATATGTAAAAGACTAAATACTTGGGAATTTCAGCAAAATAACATGTCATTAGAGGAGAGGAACGAACCTACCTCTAATGATGAGCTCTTCCTACATTTTTGAAAAGAAACCAAAAAGGAAACCAAAGAGAAAATAGTAGATTCAATAGTAAATCAATAAATAGTTTAATCCTTGAAATCCAAATCAAAATTTATAGTTTACCTTGAAAACCTTGTTGTTTGGATGAAAGAAACTTGAGAGAAAATGAGAGAAGAAAACTATCGTCAAATGAAATAGAATAACCGTCTCTACAAATTCACTCTATCCTTTTTATTATAATTATTTAATTAAAATTATAAAATAGGAGGAAAATTCTCTATTATCCATTAGCTATTGCCCCTTAAAGATTCAAAGCATTAGCCTTTTACATTTTAACGCTTAAATCAAACTTTACCATTTTTACATTTTAGTCATTAAACCAAAATGTCCAATTTCCAAAATTATTTTCTTCAAATTACCTTTACCAAAATTAATCATATATAAAATTGTGATTTTAGGAAAATTTCCCATATTTTTATCCAACCAAAAACCTCTCAATTTAATTATTTCCCGAAACTAGACTAACCGCTAAACTAGTTCGAACCGAACCACATAACCAAACCCGACTAACTCCTAGGCCCAAAACTGGGGCATTACAAGTCTCCCCCACTTATGAAATTTCATCCTCAAAATTTACCTGGTGGATTGAGATAGTGAAACTGCTTCTTGATATCCTCCTTCCTTTCCCTTATCTCTTATTCGACACCTTGGTGTCTCCAAAGCACCTTAACCAATTCAATGGTCTTTTCGCGAAGCACCTTACTATCTGAATCCAAGATCTCCACCGGTTCTTCATCATAAGATAAATCTGGATTCAACTCCACTTCCTCAACCGGCAACACATGCGAAGGATCCGAACGATACCTCCTAAGCACGCTTACATGGAAAACATCATGTATCTTTTCCAACTATGACAGTAACCGTAATCTATACGCTTTCGTATGAACCTCATCACCTTCTTCCAAGGCGAAACTTTCAAGAAAACCTTTTCACCAACCTCAAGCTTGATTTCTTTATGCTTCAAATCCGCATAAGACTTCTGACGATTTGAAGCCTCCTTTACACAACCACAAATGAGCTTCACCTTATCCGTTGTACCCTTGAGAATATCTTGCAAAAGAACCAACTTTTGCCCTACTTCTGCACAACACACGGGCGCACGACACTTCCGTGCAAACAAAGCCTCGTACGGTGCCATTTGTATGCTCGTCTGATAGCTATTATTATAGGCAAATTCTACCAATGGCAACATCTTATCCCATAAACCTTGGAAATCAATCACACAACACCGGAGCATATCCTCTAACACCTGGATAACCCGCTCTGACTGACTATCTGCCTGAGGATGATAAGACGTGCTAAAACTCAACCTCGTGCCCAAGGCTCGATGCAAACACTCCCAGAACCTCGATGTGAACCGCAGATCCCTATTTGAAACTATAGACTTAGGAACACCATGCAACCACACAACTTCCGCAACATAAAGCTCTGCCAGCTTATCTAGGGTAAACGTAGTATACACGTGCAAGAAATGTGCACACTTCGACAACCTATCAACGATCACCCACACAACATTCTTTTTTGTCTGTGTCAAAGGCATACTGGACATAAAAGCCATCGTGATCCTCTCCAATTTCCACTCTAGAATCATCAAAGGCTGCAACAAACCAGATGGAAACTGATGCTCAGATTTCACACGCTGACACACCAAACACTTGCTAACAAACTCTACCACATTCTTTTTCATGCCCACCAAGTTGTACTCATCTCGCAACCGCCGATACATCTTAGTACTACACAGATGAAAACAAAAGCCATATTGTGTGCTTCCGTCAAGATAGTGCGCCTCAACTCAACACTTTCTGGAACAACTATCCGACCCTTAAAACACAAAACACCATCATCATTGAAACTATAATCCGATGGATTACCCTCTGCTTTGTCTGTAACATGCGATACCAAGGAATCATCAAGCAACTGCTTTTCCTTGATCATATCAACCAAAGATGGTTTAACCTGAAGCTCTACTACCAAGGCACCATCATGAGACAAACTCAAGCAAGCAAACACCGCTCTCAACTCCACTGCAACCTTTCGGCTCAAAGCATCAGCCACCATATTGGCCTTTTATGGGTGATACTAGATCGTAAGATTGTAACCCTTCAACAATTCCATCCATCGACGATGCCAAAGATTCAATTCCCTCCGAAACATGAGATACTTGAGACTCTTATGATTAGTGTACACGGTACATCTCTCGCCATAAAGATAATGCCTCCATATCTTTAAAGCGAACACTACAACCGCAAGCTCAAGATCGTGAGTAGGATAATTACGCTCATGCACCTCCAATTGCCTCGACACATAAGCAACTACTCTACCCTTCTGCATCAACACACATCATAAACCCACATACGATGCATCACTATACACCACAAACTCTTTTCCTGATTCAGTTTGAATCAAAATCGAAGCTTGCACCAAAACTTCCTTCAACTTCTGAAAAGCTTGCTGCCTCGCCTCCGTCCACTCAAATATAACATCTTTCTAAAGAAGCTTTGTCAACGGAGCAACAATCTTAGAAAAGCCATCCACAAACCGACGATAATACCCAGCCAAGCCTAGAAAACTACGAACCTCCGTCACTAATTTCGGTTTTTTCCAACCCACAACTGCCTCAATCTTTTGAGGATCCACACGGATACCCTCGGTTGACACCACATGACCAAGACACACCACCTCCCTGATCCAGATCTCACATTTACTCAACTTTGCATAAAACTGATTATCCAACAAAGTCTGCAACACTATCCTCAAATGTCTATCGTGATCCTCCTCGGTACGAGAGTACACAATGATATCATCAATAAACACCACTACAAACTAATCAAGGTACTCGTGGAACACCCGATTCATCATATTCATGAAAGCAGCCGGTGCATTGGTCAAACCAAAAGGCATCAATAGGAACTCATTTGCCCGTACCTCATACGAAAAGCCGTCTTCGGTACGTCCCTATCCTTCACCTTAAGCTGATAATACACCAATCTTAGACCAATCTTTGAAAAGACAACATCACCATGAAACTGATCAAAAAGATCATTAATCTGAGGTAAGGGGTATTTGTTCTTTTTCGTTAACTTATTTAGTTGCCGATAGTCTATACACATCCGCATCGACCCATCCTTCTTCTTTACAAACAAAATTGGAGATCCCCAAGGTGAGATACCTGGCCTAATGAAACCACGATTTAATAACTTCTGAAGCTGCATCTTTAACTCCTTTAGTGCCATTCGATAAGGAGTCAAATCCAAGATCTCCACCGGTTCTTCATCATAAGATAAATCCAGATTCAACTCCACTTCCTCAACCGGAAACACATATGAAGGATCCGAACAATACCTCCTAAGCATGGATACATGGAAAACATCATGTATCTTTTCCAACTTTGGCAGTAACCGCAATCTATACGCTTTCGTCTGAACCTCATCACCTTCTTCCAAGTCGAAACTTTTAAGGAAACCTTCTCACCAACCTCAAACTTTATTTCTTTACACTTCATATCCGCGTAAGACTTTTGACGATCCGAAGCCTTCTTTAGACAACCACAAATGAGCTTCACCTTATCGGTTGTACCCTTGAGCATATCTTGCAAAGGAACTAACTTCTGCCACACTTCTTCCCTACACACTGGCGTACGACACTTCTGTGCAAACAAAGCCTCGTATGGTGCCATTTGTATGCTTGCCCGATAGCTATTATTTTAGGCAAATTCAACCAATGGCAACATATTATCCCACAAATCTTGCAAATCAATCACACAACACCGGAGCATATCGTCCAACACCTGGATAACCCGCTCCGACTGAGGATGATAAGACGTGCTAAAACTCAACCTCTTGCCCAAGGCTCGATGCAAACACTCTGAGAACCTCGATGTGAACCGCGGATCCCTATCTGAAACTATAGACTTAGGAACACCATGCAACCACACAACTTCCACAACATAAAGCTCTGTCATCTTATCTAGGGTAAACGTAGTATGTACGGGAAAGAAATGTGCACACTTCGTCAACCTATCCACGATCAGCCACACAACATTCATCTTTGTCGGTGTCAAAGGCATACCCGACACAAAATCCATCGTGAACCTTTCCCATTTCCACTCCGGAATCCTCAAAGAATGCAACAAACCGAATGGAAACTGATGCTCAGATTTCACACGCTGGCACACCAAACACTTGCTAACAAAATTTGCCACATCCTTTTTTATGCCCACCAGTTGTACTCATCTCGCAACCCCTGATACATCTTAGTACTATACGGTTGCATGGAAAATGGACTAATGTGCTCTTCTGTCAAGATAGTGCGCCTTAACTCAACATCCTCTCGAACAACTATCCGGCACTTAAAACACAAAACACCATCATCACTGAAAATGTAATTAGAAGGATTACCCTCCGCTATGTCCGTAAAATGTGGTACCAAGGAATCATCAAGCATATTATTTTCCTTGATCATATTAACCAAAGATGGTTGCACCTGATGCTCGGCCACCAAGCTACCATCATGAGACAAACTCAAGCGAGCGAACATCACTCTCAACTCCACTACAACCTTTCGGCTCAAAGCATCATCCACCACATTGGCCTTCCCTGGGTGATACTTCAGCAATTCCATCCATCGATGCTGCCAAAGATTCAATTCCCTCTGAGACATGAGATTCTCGAGACTCTTATGATCCGTGTACACAATACATCTCTCGCCATAAAGATAATGCCTCCATATCTTCAAAGCGAACACTACAACTGCAAGCTCAAGATCGTGAGTAGTATAATTACGCTCATGCACCTTCAATTGGCTCGACGCATAAGCAACTACTCTATCCTCTTGCATCAACACACATCCTAAACCCACATACAATGCATCACTATACACCACAAAGTTTTTTCCCGATTCAGGTTGAATCAAAATCGGAGCTTGCACCAAAACTTCCTTCAACTTTTGAAAAGCTTACTGCCTCGCCTCCGTCCACTCAAACTTAACATCTTTCTGAAAAAGCTTTGTCAACAGAGCAACAATCTTAGAAAACCCATCTACAAACCGACATTAATACCCAACCAAGCCTAGAAAACTACGAACCTCCGTCACTGATTTCGGTTGTTTCTAACCAATAACTGCCTCAATCTTTTGAGGATCCACACGAATACCCTTGGCTGATACCACATGACCAAGAAACACCGCCTTCTTGATCTAGAACTCGCATTTACTTAATTTTTCATAAAGCTGTTTATCCAACAAAGTCTGTAGCACTATTCTCAAATGCCTATCGCGATCCTCCTTAGTACAAGAGTACAAAAGGATATCATCGATAAACACAACTACAAACTGATCAAGGTACTCGTAGAACACCCGGTTCATCATATGAATGAACGCAGCAGTTGCATTGGTCAAACCAAAAGGCATCACTCGGAACTCATATGCCTGTACCTCGTATGAAAAGCCGTCTTCGGTACGTCTCTATCCTTCACCTTAAGCTGATAATACCCCAATCATAGATCAATCTTTGAAAACACAACAACACCACGAAACTGATAAAAAAAATCACCAGTCAGAGGCAAAGGGTATTTTTTCTTTATCGTTAACTTATTCAGTTGTCGATAGTCTTTAACTCCTAAGGTGAGATAATAAAAAAGATCATCAATAGACCCATCTTTCTTCTTTACAAACAAAAATGGAGCTTCCCAAGGTGAGATAATTGGCCTAATGAAACCACGATCTAACAACTCCTAAACATGTGTCTTTAACTCCTTTAGTGCCATTCGATAAGGAGCAATGGATGCTAGAGCGGTATCCACATATGTCTCGATGCAAAACTCGACCTCCCTAACATGTGGCAACCCATGTAACTCTTCTAGAATCACCCCCAGAAAATCACAAATTGTCTAAATATCTTGCGGAAGTGTTTTCTTCATATTTGGGTTCATCACATATGCCAAATAAGCTTGGCAACCACCATTCATCATCTTGTGAGCTTCCATTACCGAAGCAACATTAGACAAGAACTTTATGTTCTCACCTACCGCCACAACTTCAAAATCATTGGCAAGCTTCAATGAAACATGCTTGGTCTCACAATCAACCACAACTTTATGTTCTGACAACCAATCCATCCCAAGGATAACATCGAAACCATAGAAAGGTAACTCCATCACATCAACAGGAAACACATGTCCTTGAACCAACAAAGGACACCTTCTATACAACTTCCTTACAACTACGGTTTCACAAAACGAACTCGTAACTTGCATACCCACATCAAGCAATTCTAATGCCACATCAAGCAACCGAGAATGCTCATGCAAAATATATGAATGCATAGAACCAAAATCTATCAAAGCAAGCAATGACAAGGATTGCAAGGAGAAGGTACCCGCTATCACATCCGTGTCATTCTGGCCCTCACGATGAGCATAGACTTGAACTGGTCCAGCCCCTCTAGCTACACCGCAACTACATGCGCTACATTCCTCTGACCATCCTCTCGCTGCTGAAAATTACCTCGACCGCGCCCACGGCCCCTTTGAGGCTCCACCATACTCGCTGGTGCTTGCCTCAGCAAATGTGGACAGTCACGCTTCACATGACCTTGAGCCCCACACAGCCAACATACCCTGGAATTACCCCAACACACTCCCATGTGATTCCTCCCACAACGGTAACACATAGGACCACGTGTTGCAACATTCTAACCATACTGGCCTCGGCCCAATCCACCACTATGTCTCGACGATGGTCTCGTTGATAGCTCCTATCTCGTGTTCTCTTACCTCGATCACGCTCACCATCATAATCAGTAGCTCTCTTCCTAGAGCTAGAGCTTCCCGAGCGTGAAGTTAATCCCAGACTATGCTCGATATCTTTAACTCGAGTAACTAGCACGTCAAAATTGGTATACTCAGCCGCAAGCATATAGGTCTTCACTTCCTTCACCAATCCATAGCGAAACCTATCACATCTCTTCCGTTCATCTGGTACTAGCTCAGGAGCGTACTAGCTCAATCGAACAAACTACATCTCATATTCTGCAACTGTCACATTGCCCTGCATCAACACCATAAATTCCTTCTTCTTCTCATCCAAATAATAGACACCCAAAAACTTCTTCTTGAAGGCATTCACGAAGAATGCCCAGGTAACATCATCAGGTTCTATACAAGCTGTGATGGTCATCCACCACGTATATGCATCTCTGTGAAGCAAAGAGACCATGCAACCCAACATATGTACGTTATTGCAGTTCATCTGCCTAAAATCCTCTTGGTGCTTTCGAACCAAGCCTCCGAACCCACCGGAGATAAACCTCTAAACTCTGTTCCTCCCAAACTACGCACACACTCTAAGGGTAAGCCAGCATTGGCACCAGGCTGAGGTGCGGCCGCATGCATTTCTGCCATTGCTGCCTGAAAGGCTCCAGCAATAGCCTGAACCAAATGTGTCATGTTAGGAGCAGCTGGCTCTTGCGCTACCTGAGGTCCACCAACTCTAGCGCTAGCTCCTGTCTCAGCTCCACCTTCACCCAGAGAAGAAGGCGACAAATTCTCAGCATCCACCTCAACCTCATTCCGGACATTGCCTCTCAGCACTCGTCTCGGTCCCATGATACGATAAATAGCTCTACCATGCAAATACAATAGCAAAAATAAATAGGCTTAGAAGTAGCAAGAACCCAAGTCACCCATTCCATCTTTTTTAAAACAAAACTCATTTCTTTACCGGTAGTATTGGCAATGGGTACCCCAGTTAAACATATCAATTCATCATACATCACATACAATTAATCAAAACATGATACAATCATTCACCATGCATAGAATCGAATTCAATATGTTACCAATCATAATTCAACATTCAACATACATCCCAAACTTTCGTAACCTAGCTCTAATACCAATAAATGTAAACCCCATAGCTCGGTCTAGACATTTAACTCGAATTAAGTGAATTACACGAGAAAACTGAAATCAACTCGTGAAAGTCAACCTTGATTAGCAACCTTTTTTCTTTAAGCTTGTCTAAATGCATAATTGTATCCTATAGAGTTGATTCGTACAACGAATATATTCCAATAAAAATTTACTTCAATTGATCATTCCCTGCAAACATTCTAATATGAGGTCAAGATTACAAATAAGTGTTTCCAACCTTTAATTAGGTTCATTGCATACTCGCAGGTGAAATATCAACTTCATACGACCATTAAAACATCCACAATTGCAAAACATATAATCAAAGATTGAAATGTAAACATTCAAAACTGAGAATCATGCCAAATTAACTAACTTAACAACCTTATTTTGAAACAGGTACCCCATGTTTCGAAACTATACTTTCCAGTAGCAATTTTTATTAGAACGGTCCCTACCCATTTCGATACCAAGTGCTTGTTTCGAAACAGATACCCCCTGGTTTGAAACCATGCTTTTATTGTTGCAATTTGTATCGGAACAGTCCTTATCCGTGTCGATACCAAGTGCCCAGATAGACCTCCCCTACATTCAACCATAATAGAGCCGTATCGAAATGACCCCGTGTTTCGATATGGGTACAAATTATAACTAGGTGTACCGAAACAGTCTACTAGTGTTATGAAACAACAAGGCAAAATATGCAAGCTGTATTGAAACATCTATAGCCCTTTCGAAACACGCACCAATACTGCACTAAACAACAACATTTAAGCACCCTTAAACATATAAAAAGGCCACAAATCATCAAACAATCATAAGTAATCATCCACACATTTGTCCAACTCATAGGCATCGTCAAAGGTATCTAACATCATGAATTGCAAAACATGAATACTCTAGAGGTATCTAACCTATAAGCAATCCACATATAGCATCAAAATCCACAAATCATCAGAATAATGCTAAACGAATATATTCTAATATGAGGTCAAGATTACAAATTAGTGTTTCCAATCTTTAATTAGGTTCATTACATACTCGAAGGTGAAATATGAACTTGATACGACCATTAAAACATCCACAATAGCAAAGCATATAAACATGGACTGAAATGTAAACATTCAAAACTGAGAATCATGCCAAATTAACTAACTTAACTACCCTGTTTCGAAACAGGTACCCCCTGTTTTGAAACCATGCTTTCTTATAGCAATTTGTATCGGAAAGGTCCCTACACGTTTCGATGCCAAGTGCGTGTTTCGAAACAGATACCCCTTGTTTCCAAACCATGATTTTCCAGTTGCAATTTGTATCGAAACAATCTTTACCCGTTTCGATACCAAGTTCCAAATAGAGCTCCCCTACATTCAACCATAATAGAGTCGTATTAAAATGACCTCATGTTTCGATACGAGTACAAATTATAACTAGGTGTACCGAAACAGTCTACTAGTTTTCCGAAACATCAAGGCCAAATATGCAAGCTGTATCGAAACAACTGCAACCGTTTCGAACCACGCACCATAACTGCACTAAAGCAACAACATTTAAGCACCCTTAAACATACCAAACGGCCACAAATCAACATACAATCATAAGTAAACATCATCCACACATTTGTCCAACTCATAGGCATCATCAAAGGTATCTAACATCATGAATTGCAAAACATGAATACTCTAGAGGCATGCAACCTATAAGCAATCCACATAGAGCATCAAAATCCACAAAACAAAGCATAACAACATATAAAGGCCCATTACAAGTCTCATAAGGCAAAACACACTAACCAAACCAGAGAGTTTAAACAAACATCTCCCAAATACCGAGGCACCCTTCCCATTGCCATTTCTACCTTTTTAAAAGTATTAAAACCCATACTTGTGATTTGAGTGATGTCTTGGGTGAAAACTCTTGCTATTTTCCTGCCCAAAAGCTCACTTATCTGCATTGTTGGAAAGGAGAGCGTAAGCATATTTTCTTACTGAGGGAAAGCTTAGTTTAAACAACAACAATGCACTTTTTCAAAACCATGCTTCCTTTAAAATATAAACACATCATGCTCAACTTTCTCATGCTTTTGAAATAATAATAAAAGTATCTTATAAACCACATGTATCATCATCTCATGCATGTCTCAATGCAAAACCAAATCGAGCTTCTCATGCTTAAATCTCACAAGGCATAAACATCATGTATAAGTGCCATTATACAAAAGCATTTTAAAACCATGATACATGTACAATTCATATATTGGCATTTCAAGTGAACCGGATGGAATCTACCCCCATCCAATAATGATACAATATACGGACACACTTGACAGAATATACCCCCGCCAAGCCCTTGATAGAACCAACCCTTATCAAGACACATGGTGAAACCAACCCTCACCATAATATCACTTTGGCAGAGATGCCATTTCCCGCATTGCCCGTGGTGATAGAATCTACCCTCTCACTCGCAACACAATAGAATCTACCCCTATTTTGTAACTGAAGAATTTATCACACGCGCGAATTTTATATATTATAGTGCACTTTACATCCAATTGGTCGACCAACATATTCGATTATAGATATCTCATCGCCAAGCCAATTTCTCATTAAAATTCATGTTAACTCACTGCTTTCAATGCTTTAACAAAATCATCACATATCCCATCTCAAAACATCCTTCAAATATAGCATAATATCTCATCAAGAATATAAACTCTTGAAACATAATCAAAACTTTCCATGGGATATAAATAAACAAAACCATGCTTATAAAACATGCATAAATGTGAGTAAAAAAATATAAATCCAAAACATGAGCATGATAATCCACATGGACTTTAAACCGAAAACCGTGAGCTTTAGTAACCATACTTACTTTCGAGATTATCTAAGCGTTTCAAGCTTACACTAACCTCCAAAAAACCATGTTTCCAAGCTTATGCAAACGTTCAAACCACATCCACTCACATATACAACTACACCTCACTTGCCGAAGCTATTCCAAGCTTAGGAAACTCCAAAGATGCCTTCTAAAGATCAAGCAACATCTTCCCTACTTCAAACCAAGGAAAATAGAGGATTAATGCACATTCTTGCATCAAAACCTCCAGCAACACAAACTCCCACTCAAATCCAACATTTGCTAAGCATTTAACCATCGATACAAATTGAAAACATCGTTAAAACCACTCAAAACCATTCCCAAACATTACCCAGCAAAATCATCCATCAATATTCATCCATTTACAACCTAAAACACTTCTCCAAACTCTATAAACCCCCAACTATGAAGAAATCACAATAACAACCCCTAAAACTCAAGATTTCAACACTAACTTCTAGCAATCTAACTAGTTTCGAGATTACTCAACAAAATCCATCAAGTTAACATTATTAGCCATTAACAACATGTTAATAATCAATCATTAGCTCAGCAATTAACATCAAATCCGAAGATCCACCATAAATCTTCGAGAAACCTCAATTAAACATGATTTCATCAATTTATATATATATATATAAACCCATTAAAACAATATGTAAAAGACTAAATAATTGGGAGTTTCAGTAAAGAACATGTCATTAGAGGAGAAGAATGAACCTACCTCTAATGATGAGCTCTTCATCCATTTTTGAAAAGAAACTAAAAGGGAAACCAATGTGAAAAGAGTAGGTTGAATAGGAAATCAGTATGAAATAGTTTAATCTTTGAAATCCAAATCAAAATTTAGAGTTTACCTTGAAAACTTGCTATTTGGATGAAGGAAACTTGAGAGAAAATGAGATAAGAAAACTATCGTTAAATGAAATTGAATAATCGTCTCTACAATTTCCCTCCATCCTTTTTATTATAATTATTTAATTAAAATTATAAAACAGGAGAAAAGTCTCTATTAGCCCTTGTTTATTGCTCCTTAAAGATTCAAAACATTAACCTTTTATATGTTTACCCTTAAATCAAACTTTTCCATTTTTACATTTTAGTGACTAAACCAAAATGTCCAATTTCCAAAATTGTTTTCTTCAAATTACCTTTACCAAAATTAATCATATATAAAATTATGATTTTAGGAAATTTTCCCATGATTTTATTCAACAAAAAATGTCTCAATTTAATTATTTCCCGAAGCTAGACTAGACCGCTAAACTTGTTCGAACCGAACCGCCTAACCAAACCCGGCTAACTCCTAGGCCTAAAATTGGGACTTTACAACTCTCCCCCACTTAAGAAATTTAGTCCTCGAAATTTACCTGGTGGAAAGAGATAGGGAAACTGCTTCTTCATATCCTCCTTCCTTTCCTATGTCGTTTCTTCGACACCTTGGTGTCTCCAAAGCACCTTCACCAATTCAATGGTCTTTCCGCGAAGCACCTTACTATCCAAATCCAAGATCTCCACCGGTTCTCCATCATAAGATAAATCCAGAATAAACTCTACTTCCTCAACCGGAAACACATGCGAAGGATCCGGACAATACATCATAAGCACACATACATGGAAAACATCATGTATCTTTTCCAACTCTGGCAGTAACCGCAATCTATACCCTTTCGTGCAAACCTCATCACCTTCTTCCAAGGTGAAACTTTCAAGAAAACCTTTTCACCAACCTCAAACACGATTTCTTAAAGCTTCAAATCCTCGTAAGACTTATGACGATCCAAAGCCTCTTTTAGACAACCACAAATGAGCTTCACCTTATCGATTGTATCCTCGAGCATATCCGACGAAGGAACCAACTTCTACCTAACACATGGGCGTACGACACTCCTGTCCAAACAAAGCCTCGCACGGTGCCATTTGTATGCTCGCTTGATAGCTATTATTATAGGCGAATTCTACCAATGGAAACATCATATCCCACAAACCTTGGATAATTCGCTCTGACTGACCATCCGTCTAGGATGATTAGACGTGCTAAAACTCAACCTCGTGCCCAAGGCTCGATGTAAACACTCATCTCGGTCCCATGATATGATAACCTGTTCTACCATGCAAATACAATAGCAAAAATAGTTAAGCTTAGAAATAGCAAGAATCTAAGTCACTCATTCCGTCTTTTTTTTTATTATAAAAAACTCTTTTCTTTACCTGTAGTAATGGCAATGGGTACCCTAGTCACACATACCAATTCATCATACGTTGTATACTATTAATCAAAGCATGATACTATCATTCACTGTGCATAGCATCGAATTCAACATGTTACCAATCATAATTCAACATTCAACATACATCCCAAACTTCCATAACCTGGCTCTAATACCAACAAATGTAACCCTCTTAGCCCGGACTAGACGTTTAACCTGAATTAAGAGAATTACACAAGGAAAACCAAAGTCAACTCATGAAATTCAACCTCGATTAGCAACTTTTTTTCTTTTACTTGTCTACACGCATAATTATATCCTATAGAGTTTATTCGCGCAAGGAGTATATTCCAATAAAAACGTACTTCACTTGATCATTACAAATTGCAAAACAAATTTTGTACCCCCTGTTTCGAAACCATGCTTTAATTAGGTTCATTACATACTCGTAGATGAAATATCAACTTCATACGACCATTAAAACATCCACAATTGCAAAGCATATAAACAGAGACTGAAATGTGAACATTAAAAACCAAGAATCATGCCAAATTAACTAACTTAACTACCCTATTTCAAAACAGGTACCCCTGTTTCAAAACCATGCTTTCCAGTAGCAATTTGTATTAGAATGGTCCCTACCCGTTTCGATACCAAGTGCCTGTTTCGAAACAGGTACCCCCTGTTTTGAAATCATGCTTTTCCAGTAGCAATTTGTATCAGAACGATCCTTACCCATTTCGATACCAAGTTCCCAGATAGACCTCCCTACATTCAACCATAATAAAGCTGTATCGAAACGACCCCGTGTTTCGGTACGGGTACAAATTATAACTAGGTGTACCAAAACAGTCTACTAGTGTTCCGAAAAAACAAGGTCAAATATGCAAGCTGTATCGAAACAACTGCATCTGTTTCGAAACACGCACCAGAACTGCAATAAAATAGCAACATTTAAGCACCCTTAAACATACCAAAAGGCCACAAATTATCATACAATCATAAGTAATTATCATCCACACATTTGTCCAACTCATAGGCATCATCAAAAGTATCTAACATCATGAATTGCAAAACATGAATATTCTAGAGGCATTCAACCTATAAGCAATCCACATAAAGCAACAAAATCCACAAAACAAAGCATAACAACATATAAAAGCCCATTACAAGTCTCAAAAGGCAAAACACGCTTGCCAAAACAGGGAGTTTAAACAAACATCTCCCAAATATCGAGGTACCCTTCCCATTGCAATTTCTACCTTATTAAAAGTATCAAAACCCATAATTGTGATTCGAGTGATGTCTTGGGTGAAAACCCTTTCTATTTTGCTGCCCAAAAGCTCACTTATCCGCATTGTTTGAAAGGAGAGCGTAAGCATATTTGCTTAGTGAGTGAAAGCTTAGTTTAAACAACAACAATGTACTTTTTCAAAACCATGTTTCCTTTAAAATATAAACACATCATGCTCAACTTTCTCATGCTTTTGAAACCACCATAAAAGCATCTTATAAACCACATGTATCATCATCTCATGCATGTATCAATGCAAAACCTAATCGAGCTTCTCATGCTTAAATCTCACAAAGCATAAACATCATGTATAAGTGTCATTATACAAAAGCATTTTAAACCCATGATACATGTAAAATTCATATATTGGCATTTCAAGTGAAACGGATGGAATCTACCCCCATCCAATAATGATCGAATATATGGACACACTTGATGGAATCTACCCTCGCCAAGCCCTTGATAGAATCAACCTGTATCAAGCCACACGGTGAAATCAACGCTCACCATAATCTCACTTCGGTCGGGATGCCACTACCCGCATTGCATGTGGTGATAGAATCTAACCCTATAACTCGCAATACAATAGAATCTATCCCTATTGTGTAACCGAAGAATTTATCGCCCACACGAATTTTATATATTATAGTTCATTTTACATCCAATTGGTCGACCAACATATCCGATAATAGAAAGCTAATCACCAAGCCAATATATCATTAAAATCCTTGTTAACTCACTGCTTTCAATGCATTAACGCAATCTTCACATATCCTATCTCAAAACATACTTCAAATATAGCATAATATCTCATTAAGAATATAACCTCTTGAAGCATAATCAAAACGTTTCATGGGAAATAAATTAGCAAAACCATGCTTATAAAACATGCATAAGAGTGAGTAACAAAATATAAATAAAAAACATGAGCATGATAATCTACATGGACTTTAAACCAAAAACTAAGAGCTTTAGTAACCATACTTACTTCCAAGATTAGCTAAGCGTTTCAAGGTTACACTAACCTCCCAAAACCATGTTTCCAAGTTTACGAAAACGTTCAAACAACATCCACTCACCGATACAACTTCGCTTCACTTGCCGAAGCTATTCCAAGTGTAACACCCCAAATTTGGGCCTATATGTTTTGGAGTTCGAATCGGACCGGTCGAGAACGGTTCGAATCTTAAAGGGAGATTTAAGGAACTCCTAGTTCGGGATGCTTTAAAAATATGGAAAATACCTAAAAATCCTCATTTATTATATGAATGATTATGGTGAAATCAATTTTACAAAATAAGGTTTGGAAATACTACATTTCGGTGTAGTGACCAAATCATTGTTTTTGCAAAAGTTAAATAGTGACTGTTTTGTAAAGGATTGAAACTTTGAATCTTTAAGGAGCTACCAAAATGTTTTTAATATGATTTCTCCTTATTTTGGGTGATTTTAATAATGTTTTAATTAAAGGAAATAAAGATTAATTAAAAGGAAAACTATCTTTGACTTTTCATAACTACCTTTCATCAATTTTCTTTCATTTCATTTACTCTCAATTTCTTTTCAGCCAAACACATTTCCTCCACCAATTATCCTTTGATTTTCATTTCTTCTGATGAGATTTCATTCTCCTTTTGATTCCTAATCTTTTCCTCATCAAATTCTCTTGTTTTTACATTAGATTTTCAAGAAAACTTGCCCAATTCAAGGTGAAATCAGCCATTAGAGGTAAGCTTCGTCCTTCTCCTCTAATGATCAGTTATTTACTAAAATTCCCTAGTTATCAATCCTTTGTTAATGATTTTTGAGTTGCTTTAATGTTAGAAACAAGAAATTGTATTAAAACTCAAGGTTTTTGGAGAGCTCTTGATGATTTTCGTGGTTGATGGTTAGACTCTGTTTTGAGGTTGTTTTCTAATGTATTTTGGATGTTAATTGATGTTATAAATGAGGTTTTATCAAACAAATCCCGAATAGGTTTGGATTCTTAAGTTCTGCACGCTAGAATGGTGGTTTTTGGGGTGATTTTGGTGTTCTGTCATAGCGGGAGGTATAAGGACGAGTTTGTGGTGATTTTTGATGTTGATTGATGTTTAGAAATGATTAGAATTGGTAGATCTTGGTTGGCCTTTGTTTTGGAAGAGTTTGGAGATGATTTCGGTTGGGTTTGGTAGCCGAAATGAGGTTCTTGAGTAGAGCTGCGAGTTTAGATGTGTGGCTGATGATTTCAATGCATGATGATGCATTAATCCTCTGCTCTTATGCCTTATAAACAAGAGAGACATCTTCGGACGCCTTTGGTGTTGATCCGGGAGCTTAGATAGCGTTTTGGCGAGCAAACAAAATGTAATCGGTGAGTGCAAATGGTTTTAGAAGTCCTTGAGGGACAAAGAAACAAGGTTTGGGGATTTAGGAGAGTTTTGAAACACCTTCCTAAGTCCAGAACTTTGGTAACTAGGGGCATATGAAGAAAGATTGTCCTCAGCCGCTGAGAGAGGGACAGGCTCCGATGAGGGCAGCTGAGCCACATAGAGGTCGTGGGCGCGGCCGTGGTAATTTTTAGCGTAGAGATGAGGATGGAAGGAATGTAGCGCATGTGGTGGCTGTCCAACCTGAGGGTGGTGGTCAGGCTAGGGTGTATGCCCATCGTGAGGGAAGGAATGACACGGACGTGATCGCAAGTACCTTTACTTTGCAATCCTTGTCATTACTTTCTTTGATTGATTCCGGATCTACAGACTCGTACATATTGCGTGAACATGCTCAAATGCTTTGTTTGCCTATTGAGTCTTTGAATGTTGGTATGCGTGTGACTAGTTCCTTTGGTGAGACGATTGTAACAAGGAAGTTGTATAGGAGATGCCCCTTAAAGGTGCAAGATCATGTGTTTCTTGTTGATCTTATGGAATTGCCATTCTATGGTTTTGATGTAATCCTTGGCATGGATTGGCTTGTTTAGCATAGAGCCGTTGTGGATTTCGAAAGCAAGCGAGTTTCGTTGAAACTTACGGATGATTATGAGGTGGTGGTGGTGGGAGAAAATGTGAAGTTTTTAGCTAATGTGGTGTCTACGTTGGAAGCAAGCCGGATGTTGCGGCAAGATTGTGATGCTTACCTAGCCTTTGTTATGAATCCTAGTTCAAAGGAGGTGCACGTTCAGGATATAAGGACCGTGTGTGAGTTCCCTAGGGTGTTTTCGGAGGAATTACTTGGTTTGCCGCCTAGTCGAGAGGTTGAGTTTGGAATTGAGTTGTATGAGAACACAACTCTGGTGTCCATTGCTCCCTATCGCATGACACCCAAGGAGTTGAAGGAATTAAAGACACAACTTCAGGAGTTGCTTGACTGCGGCTTTATTCGGCCTAGTGTGTCCCCCTGGGGTGCACCGGTCTTGTTTGTGAAAAAGAAAGATGGCACGATGAGAATGTGCATCGATTATCGTCAGCTGAATAAGTTGACCGTCAAGAACAAGTATCCTTTGCCGAGGATTGATGATCTTTTTGATCAGTTTCGGGGAGCGGCTGTGTTTTCAAAGATTGACTTGAGGTTAGGGTACTATCAGTTAAAGGTGAAGGATGTGGATGTGTCAAAAACAGCCTTTAGAACAAGGTATGGGCATTATGAGTTTCTTATGATGCCGTTTGGGTTGACGAATGCTCCTGCCGCTTTCATGGACATGATGAACAGGGTGTTCCATGAATTCTTGGACAAGTTCATTGTGGTGTTCATTGATGATATCCTTGTGTACTTTCGTACTGAGGAGGAGCATGAAGGTCATTTGAGAATTGTTTTGCAAGCGCTGTTGGAAATCAGCTTTATGCTAAGCTGAGCAAATGTGAGTTTTGGCTAAAGGAAGTTGTTTCCCTTGGTCATGTGGTTTCGGCCGAAGGGATTCGAGTTGATCCCAAAAAGGTTGAGGCGGTGATGAATTGGAAGCCTCCTAAGTCTGTTCATGGAGTCCGTAGTTTCCTTGGGTTGGCAGGATACTACCGAAGGTTTGTGGATGGATTTTCTAAGATTGATGCCCTTTTGACGAAGATTTTGCAAAAGGATGTTAAGTATGAGTGGACGGAAGCGAGACAACAAGCTTTTGAGAAGCTAAAAGCAGCTTTGACGCAAGCTCCTATCTTGGTTCAACTTGAATCAAGGAAAGAGTTTTTGGTGTATAGTGACACATCCTATGTTGGTTTGGGGTGTGTGTTAATGAAAGAGGGTAAGGTGGTGGCTTATGCATCGCGACAGCTGAAAGTGCATGAGCACAATTATCCTACGCATGATATTGAGTTGGCTGCAGTGGTTTTTTCTCTAAAGATCTGGAGACATTATCTTTATGGTGAGAAGTGTACTATGTACACGGATCACAAGAGTTTGAAGTATCTGATGTCCCAGAAAGAGTTGAATCTTAGGCAACAACGATGGGTGGAGTTGCTTAAGGATTACGATCTAACGATCGAGTATCACTCGGGGAAGGCCAATGTTGTGGCTGATGCTTTGAGCAGGAAAGTGGCAGTGGAGTTAAGAGCGATGTTTGCTAGCTTGAGCAAATCGCGAGATGGTGGTCTTGTTGCTGAATTGCAAGTGAAACCATCTCTAATCCTGTTGATAAAGGATAAACAACTGTTGGATGATTCTTTTGTGCCACATATTCAGGATATCGCTGAAGATAGGCCACCGAATTTCTATTTTAATAATGATGGCATTCTATGTTTTGGGAGTCGGATAGTGGTGCCGAGTGATGTTGAGTTGAGGCGCACTATTCTGACTGAAGCTCATAGTAGTTCGTTTGCTATGCACCCTGGTAGTACAAAGATGTATCGTGATCTGAAGGATGAGTACTATTAGGTGGGTTTGAAGAAAGATATCGTTGGGTATGTGAGCAAATGTATGGTTTGTCAGCGGGTTAAGGCTGAGCATCAGTTTCCTTCGGGGTTGTTGCAGCCGTTAAGGATCCCTGAATGGAAGTGGGAGAGGATCACCATAGACTTTGTGTCTGGTTTGCCTCTATCGCCATCAATGAAGAATTTTGTTTGGGTGATTGTGGATCGCCTTACGAAGTGTGCACATTTCTTACCTGTGCATACTACGTACACCTTGGATAAGCTTGCAGAGTTAAACATTGTTGAGATTGTACGTTTGCATGGCGTACCAAAATCTATTATGTCGGATAGAGATCCGAGGTTCACCGCAAGGTTTTGGGAGTGTTTGCATCAAGCATTGGGTACGCGGCTGAATTTCAGTACATCTTATCATCCGCAGACGGATGGACAGTCGGAGCATGGTATCCAAGTGCCTGAGGATATGTTGAGGTGCTGTGTTATCGAGTTTCAAGGCTCTTGGGAGAAGCACTTGCCTTTGGTGGAGTTTGCTTATAATAATAGTTACCAGGCGAGTATTCAAATGGCACCTTATGAAGCTTTGTACGGGAGGAAGTGCAGAACTCCTATTTGCTGGGTTGAAACGGGACAAGAGTTGGTTTCGATGCCGACTTTGTTGAAAGGAACCACCAAGAAGGTGAAGCTCATTTGTGAGCGATTGAAGGCAGCTCCGGATCGGCAAAAGTCTTAGGCGGATTTGAAGCGTAAGGAGATAGAATTTGCGGTGGGTTACCGTGTGTTTTTGAAAGTTTCACCTCAGAAGAAGATGATGAGATTTGGCCGGAATGGCAAGTTGAGCCCAAGATACATTGGACCATGCGAGGTGATATATCGTGTGGGTCATGTTTCTTATAAGCTGAGGCTACCACAAGAGTTAGAAAATATACATAATGTGTTTCATGTATCCATGCTTCGGAGGTATAGATCAGATCCTTCACATGTTATGCCTGTGGAGGAACTTGAGTTGAATCCGGATTTGACATATGATGAGGAACCTGTTGAGATTTTGGATTCAGATAGTAAGGTTATTCGTGGTAAGACCATTGAGCTGGTCAAAGTGTTGTGGAGACATCGTGATGTTGAGGAAGCCACGTGGGAAAGAAAGGAAGACATGATGAAGCAATTTCCTTACCTTTTTCCTCCAGGTAAATTTCGAGGACAAAATTTCTTAAGAAGGGGGAGAGTTGTAACACCCCATATTTGGGCCTAGATGTTTTGGAGTTCGAATCGGACCGGTCGAGCACGGTTCGAATCTCAAAGGGAGATTTAAGGAACACCTAGCTCATGATGCTTTAAAATATGGAAAAATACCTAAAAATCCTCATTTATTATATGAATGATTATGGTGAAATCAATTTTACAAAATAAGGTTTGGAAATACTACATTTCGGTGTAGTGACCAAATCACAGTTTTTGCAAAAGTTAAATAGTGACTGTTTTGTAAAGGATTGAAACTTTGAATCTTTAAGGAGTTAATTTTACCAAAATATTTTTAATCAGATTTCTCCTTATTTTGGGTGATTTTAATAATGTTTTAATTAAAGGAAATAAAGATTAATTAAAAGGAAAACAATCTTTGACTTTTCATAACTACCTTTCATCAATTTTCTCTCATTTCATTTTCTCTCAATTTCTTTTCAGCCAAACACATTTCCTCCACCAATTATCCTTTGATTTTCATTCCTTTTGATGATATTTCAATCTCCTTTTCATTCCTAATATTTTGATTCCTAATCTTTTCCTCATCAAATTCTCTTGTTTTTACATTGAATTTTCAAGAAAACTTGCCCAATTCAAGGTGAAATCAACCATTAGAGGTAAGCTTCGTCCTTCTCCTCTAATGATCAGTTCTTTACTGAAATTCCCAAGCTATCAATCCTTTGTTAATGATTTTCGAGTTGCTTTAATGTTAGAAACAAGAAATTGTATTAAAACTCAAGGTTTTTGGAGAGATCTTGATGATTTTCGTGGTTGATGGTTAGGCTCTATTTTGAGGTTGTTTTCTAAAGTATTTTGGATGTTAATGGATGTTATAAATGAGATTTTATAAAACAAATCCCGAATAGGTTTGGATTCCTAAGTTTTGCATGCTAGAATGGTGGTTTTTGGGGTGATTTTGGTGTTCTGTCATAGCTGGAGGTATAAGGACGAGTTTGTGGTGATTTTTGATGTTTAGAAATGATTAGAATTGGTAGATCTTGGCTGAGATTTGTTTTGGAAGAGTTTGGAGATGATTTCGGTTGGGTTTGGTAGCCGAAATGAGGTTCTTGAGTAGAGCAGCGAGTTTAGGTGTGTGGCTTATGTGTTATAAACATGGGAGACATCTTCAGACGCCTTTGGTATTGATTTGGGAGCTTAGATAGCGTTTCGGTGAGCAAGAAAAACATAATCGATGAGTGCGAATGGTTTTAGAAGTCCTTGAGGGACAAAGAAACAAGGTTTGGGGATTTAGGAAAGGTTTGAAACACCTTCCTAAGTCCGGAAGTAAGTATTGGCTAAATTGCTCTCTTATATGTGGTGGTTGCCCCTAAAATGCTTTTACATGCTCATAGTTGAGATAGATAAATTCCTACTGTTTTTATGCATGATTTGTAGCATGAGATGATGCTTGAAATGAATTCATGAAATAACATGTTGCATTGTTGAGTTTTGAGCTTTTGTTTTAAACGAATGGCAAATGTTATGGTTTTGAAATGAGGCGAGAAAGATTTGAGAAATGTTGCATGAAAAACAGTAGGTGAGATGATGCTTTGACAAAATATATTGGCATAGAAGATGAGATACTTACCGGATATAATTGATCGATCAATAGGATGAGAGTGCACTATAAACTAAAAATCCGTACGTGCTCTTTGGTTTAATCCAAAGGGAGAGACCGATGATGGGCATTCCATCGGGTAAGACTTGGTGAAATAGCCAAGCTTTGTGGCGATGAGAGATTCCGCCATGTGAGTATGGTGATGTGAGATTCCACCGGAAATTATGTTACTAGACAAGTGAGTACGGTGATGTGAGATTCCACCAGAAGCGTCTAGTGGTTTGAGAATGTTTTCCGCATATCCGAGTAGTAATGAGATGTGAAATACCAATATAATACATGTATATGCTTTTGAATCACTTGTACCTATTGATGAGATGATTTATGCTATGATAAATGCATATGAGATTTGTATATGAAATGCTTTGGTTTTTACAAGCATGTGTATGGCCTTGCCATGAGATTTGCATTGGTTTATATGCATTAGGTAGAATTGAGGTACATGTGTTTTCAATGAGAAGTTGCTTTGAAATGGTTTTCAAGCATGAGATAGAATGAGCATGTTGTGGAAAAAGGCTTTTGAGAAAGTGTTTTGATAAATGCATTATTGTGTTGGTTTTCTTTAGAGCATGCCTCACTAAGCAAGTGTGCTTACGCTCTCTTTTACCAATAATGTAGATAATTGAAGTGTTTTTGGGCAGAAAGAAGGTTAAGAACATCAAAGGAAGTGCAAAGCTCATGTATGGTGATGTTTTTATACACTTTAGTTTTGATATTTGGCAATGAGACTTCAAGGTTGTATTTGGGAGATGTATTTTGACTCCCTAAGTTTGTGGCATGTTTGTGATGGCTTTTATGAGTTGTAAATGGTCCTATTGGTTGGATTGAGGTTTGAGAGCTCATATTTGAATTTGTGACTAGGAAGCATGCCTTTAGATTGAATGTCTTTGTGTTTGAAGCCATGCTCTAGCTTAAAGGTCTTAAATATGTTCCTTAGTATCAAAATGAGTTGCTGGTATGATTTGATGCTCTTTGAGGAATGTTTCATTGGTTTAAAAGGTGAAAAACCAGCACTTTTTGCTGTCACTGGGCAAAGTGTATCGAAACACCCTCAACTGTTTCGAAACGGGGGCCTGTAATGGACATAGTGTTTCAGAACGGTTGAAGCTGTTTCGAAACAGTGTGGCTACTGGTGAGGCATGTATCGATACCGGTCTCGGAACACACCCGAGTACCGAACGGTCAACACCGTTCCGATATTGGCGTTTCGGTACGGAGGATTGGTGTTTCGAAACGTATGACCGTTGGATGATGTTTTTGAATTGTTTTAAGTTTCCATGTTTTACTTTTTAATTCTGAATGTTGTAGTTGCAATTGCTTGAGCTTGGAATGTTCTTTTAAGCTGAAATTTGCAAGTGGAGCATGTAATATGACTAATTACGTATTGGTAAACCTAAAATCTGCAAATTCCTTATAATTTCTAAAAATTACATTTTGGTCCCTAAGCGTGTAATTTATGCAATTGGGTCCCTAAATGATTTCCGATTGCTGTGCCTTTCTCTCCCATGATTCTTGAGTGTTCACATAGGCTTAATGTGCATCTAAGAAAGATTAAAAAGAAAAAAAGGTCGTTAATCAAGGTTGACTTTTGGGTTGACTTTGGTTTTCCCCGTGTAATCTTCATAGTTCGGGTCAAGCGTCTAGGCCGGGCTATAGTGTTACACCAAGCTTCCGAAGCTCCAAAGATGCCTTTTAAAGATCAAGCAACGTCTTGCCCTGCTTCTAACCAAGAAACAATAGAGGATTAATGCACATTCTTCCATCAAAACCTCCAGCAACACAAACACCCACTCAACTCCAACATTCACTAAGCATTTAACCATCGATACAAACTGAAAACATTGGTAAAACCACTCAAAACTGTTCCCAAACATTACCCAGCAAAATCAACCATCAATGTTCATCCATTTACAACCTAAAACACTTCTCCAAACTCTATACACCCCAACTATCAAGAAATCACCATAACAGCCCCTAAAACACAATATTTCATCACTAACTTCTAGCAATCTAACTAGTTTCGGGATTACTCAACAAAATCCATCAAGTTAGCATTATTAGCCATTAACAACATGTTAATAATCAATCATTAACTCAGCGATTAACATCAAATCCAAAGATCCACCATAAATCTTCAAGAAACCTCAATTAAACATGATTTCATCAATATATATATATATATAAACCCATTAAAACAATATGTAAAAGACTAAATAATTGGGAGTTTCAGTAAAGAACATGTCAGAAGAGGAGAAGAATGAACCTACCTCTAATGATGAGCTCTTCATCCATTTTTGAAAAGAAACCAAAAGGGAAACCAATGTGAAAAGAGTAGGTTGAATAGGAAATCAGTAGGAAATAGTTTAATCTTTGAAATCCAAACTCTATACACCCCAACTATCAAGAAATCACCAAACAGCCCCTAAAACACAAGATTTCATCACTAACTTCTAGCAATCTAACTAGTTTCGGGATTACTCAACAAAATCCATCAAGTTAGCATTATTAGCAATTAACAACATGTTAATAATCAATCATTAACTCAGCGATTAACATCAAATCCAAAGATCCACCATAAATCTTCAAGAAACCTCAATTAAACATGATTTCATCAATATATATATATATATATATATATATACATAATCCCATTGAAAACAATATGTAAAAGACTAAATACTTGGGAATTTCAGTAAAGAACATTTCATTAGAATAGAAAAACGAACCTACCTCTAATGATGAGCTCTTCGTCCATTTTTGAAAAGAAACCAAAAAGGAAACCAAAGAGAAAAGAGTATATTGAATAGGAAAGCAATAGGAAATAGTTTAATCTTTGAAATCCAAATCAAAATTTAGAGTTTACCTTGAAAACCTTACTGTTTGGATGAAGGAAACTTGAGAGAAAATGAGATAAGAAAATTATCGTCAAATGAAAATGAATTACCGTCTCTACAAATTCCCTCCATCCTTTTTATTATAATTATTTTATTAAAATTATAAAATAGGAGGAAAAGCCTATATTAGCCCTTGTTTATTGCTCCTTAAAGATTCAAAGCATTAGCATTTAATATTTTTACCCTTAAATCAAACTTTTCCATTTTTACATTTTAGTGTCTAAATCAAAGTGTCCAATTTCCAAAATTGTTTTCTTCAAATTACCTTACCAAACTTAATCATATATAAAATTATAATTTCAGGAAATTTTCCCGTAGTTGTATTCAACCAAAAACGTTTCAATTTAATTATTTCCCAAAACTAGACTAGACCGCTAAACTGATTCGAACTGAACCGCCTAACCAAACCTGGCTAACTCCTAGGCCCAAAATCAGGGCGTTACAACTCTCCCCCACTTAAAAAATTTCATCTTCGAATTTTACCTGGTGGAAAGAGATAGGGTAACTGCTTCTTCATATCCTCATTCCTTTCTCATGTCGCTTCTTCGACACCTCGGTGTCTCAAAAGCATCTTCACCAATTCAATTGTCTTTCAACGAAGAACCTTACTATCCGAATCCAAGATCTCCACCGGGTCTTCATCATAAGTTAAATCTGGATTCAACGCCCCTTCCTCAACCGGTAACACATGCGAAGGATCCGAACGATACCTCCTAAGACTTGATACATGGAAAACATCATGTATCTTTCCAACTCTGCCAGTAACCACAATCTATACGCTTTCTTCCGAACCTCATCACCTTCTTCCCAGGAGAAACTTTCAAGAAAACCTTCTCACAACCCTCAAACTCGATTTCTTTACGCTTCAAATCCGCGTAAGACTTCTGACGATCAAAAAATTGGCTTCATCTTATCGATTGTATCCTTGAGCATAACCGGCAAATGAACCAACTTCTGCCCCACTTCTGCCCAACAGACAGGCGTACAACACTTCCGTTGTAACCCCCTCAGCCCGACCTAGACGCCCGACCTAAACTGAGAAGATTACACGAGGAAAACTGAAGTCAACTAATAAAAGTCAACCTCGATTAACAACCTTTTTTTCTTTTTATATTTTCTAGATGCACATTATTATCCTATATGGTTAGCAATTTGATTTAGCGAAAGCGACACGGTGAATGGAACTCAATTAGGGGTTCAATTGCATACAAACGTCTTTTAGGGAGTAACTTGTAAATTTCCAGAATTATAAGGACTAAACAAGTTTAAAGTTACCAATCCAAAATTAAACATGCAACATGCGAGCATGCCAAGTTTCATCAGAAACAGATCATCCAAACTCATTTAATTAAGCATTCAAGACTCAGGGACTAAAACGTAAGAAAATAGAAATCTAAAACAATTCAAATTCAAATCCAACGGTCAGGTGTTTCAAAACACAAGACCCTGCATCGGAACGATCATTTCGAAACCAGTTTGACAGTTTCAATACGCAGGTGCGTTCCGAAACTCGTATTGAAATAATGCTTTCCAGTAGCAAAATGTTCCGGAATGTGCTTACCCATTCCGAAACACCATGACCATTCCAGGCCATCGTTCTGAAACAAATAAGGGCGTTCCGAAACGCCTTGCCTTGCAATTTCTCAAAATACTGGTTTTACTCAACTAATCACCTCCGAAATCATTCCAATACATGCCACATCACACATACAACATGTATACACATCAAAGAGCATTTATTGAAGTACAAGCTAAAACATAACATAATTCATGCAAGCATTAGAACTATAGGCATGCTTCCTAGTCTTCAAAATCATACAAAGTAAAAATCCACATTCAAGCACAAATCAAACCTCAAAGGCCACTTACAAACCAAAATAAGCAAACCAAACATGCTTAAGGTGTTTAACATGACCAAGTACTAACAAGAGTAGAAATGCAACCCATTGCCTCTTATTACACCAAGGTGAACTACATACTTTGTTTAATCAAAAGCTTGGATTCGACTCGCTATCAGACTGCCTTGAATACTCAAATCTCTGCATTGATGAAACAAATGAGCGTAAGCATATAGCTTAGTGAGGATCGCTAAAAGCAACATTCATCAATGCATGACATAAAACCATCACATCATCATTTCCAATCTCATGCCTTCCTTTAAACATGCTCTTCTAAGTATCAATGCACTTATCAAACCACATGCTTTTAACATCATTAAAACAACAACAAATAAACTTTTGCTCATGCTTAAACCAAACATGACATGCATTCTAGCATAAACATCAAGCATCTCATGCTTAAATCATTAATCAACAACATTATATTAGCTTGCAAGTGATCCATTCTCAATGATACCAAAACCAACACAAATGATACAATCGAATACGCGGATTACAAGCATTGTCTCACACGCTTTATACACTATCAGACTACACAAGGCTCGCATACGAGAGCAACCCTCTGTAACCCCCTTAACCCGGCCCAGACGGTTGACCCGAATTAAGAAAGTCACACGGGGAAAACCAAAGTCAACCCGAAAGTCAACCTTGATTAACGACCCTTTTTTTTCTTTTTAATCTTGTCTAGATGCACATTAGCCCTAATTGTGATCAATCAAACATCTTACTCAAAGATCACAAACATCAGAGATCAAACAGGGACCCAATTGAACAAATTACAACTTTAGGGACCAAATTGTAAATTCCGAAAACTTTAAGGACTTTACCAGATTTTAAGTTACCAACTTAAAATTAATCATGTTTCATGCTTCTCTGCCAAATTTCAGCTCAAACGGACATCCCAAGATCATACAATTGCACATACAAGATTCAGGACCAAAATGCAAACAAATCAAAACATTTAACCGCCAGTGTCAGCCCCCAACGGTCACCCGTTCCGAAACAGGCAGAGCCCGTTCCGAAACGCGGGGCCGTTCTGCAACGTGTACCGAAACACGGGGCCGTTCCGCAACGCGTACTGAAATAGGTGACTGGCAGAATGCTTTCCGTTTCGAAACAGGCTCTACCGTTTCGGACGCCTGGGCTGATTCAGGGCATCTGTTCCGAAACGGTAGTCCCTGTTCCGAAACGCCCTGCACATAATGCAGAAAAAGACATGCTTAAACACGCAATTGACCATTCGAACATGCTCCAATTGCCACCAAACTTTACCAACATGCAATTCAACATATAAGAGACATACTTGAATCAACAATTCAACAAAATATCAACACATACGAAAAGCCCCAAATCTATAGGCATGCTTCCTACACAAGCAACCATTCAAGCATAAACCTCCAAAACAATCTCATAAAAGCCAAATACATGTTCCAACAACATCAACAACATAAAACCATTCTTGTCCATACATATTCGAACACATAAACATCAACCCAAGAGATTCTACCCCATTGCCTTTATTAACTATAGCTATTCACCGAGACATACATCTCAAATGGAGTCCTCCTTGAATCCCTTGCTTCCCGCTGTCCAAACTTCAAGAATCTGCATTGATGGACAAAAAGGAGCGTAAGCACATAATGCTTAGTAAGGAATGCTCAAAACCAAAACACCATCAATGCAGCGGGTCACAAAACACTTTTAAAACAATCCCGATTTGTTTACCAAGCAAAGTTTGAAAACTCCTTTTCAACATCATGCTTAAAACCATGCATTACACATACATGAAAACCAACCCTTAGCTTAGCAAGCTAAGAAAACCTTTTCAAAGCACAACTTGCAAAATCATCCATTTAACCATTCCATGCATAAACACCATATGCAAAACTAAATTCAAAACCTTGGAAAACACTTCCATTTCACAACATACCTTTCTTATACTTGAAAACCATTCAAGCAAGAAACCCTTTAAAACCATTTGCTCAATCAATCCAACACATGCATTAACCAAAGGCAACTTATGAACCACAACATCATCATCACATGCCTTTTAAAACAAGTCTTAACAAGACTCCAATGCATTAAAGAGATTTCATGCACACATGCATCATTTACCAAATGATAATCAACACTTGTTCAACTTAACAAGCAACCATGCATTCACAAGCATTATACACTTTTCATGCAACCATGCATCTTTTCAAGCATTAAACACTTTTCATGCAACCATGCATCTTTTCAAGCATCTCATGCTTCTTTATAATCAAGAACATTACATTGGCTTCCAAGTGATCATCCACATCCACTTTTCAACTCAACACCCGATCGGATACGCGGATCACAAGCGTTGTCCCCCACGCTTCATACACACTACCAATCCAAGGTCCCCAAATGGACTTTTAAACACCATTTGACCTCAACATCCTAAGGTTCCCATGTATGGACTTTTAAACACCATACAACCTTAGCTTTTCCCGAGGTTCCCATGTATGGACTTTCAAACACCATACAACCTTTGCATCACCGATTGGTAGTTGTATAACATCACTAACGAGATCCGGGACACCCTACACAAGATCCACACATGGACTTACACCTCCATTGTGATCTTAACAAGCACAAGGTTCCCATATATGGACTTTTAACCACCATATAACCTTTGCTTAACCAAGGTCCTCGAATGGGCATTCCACCTCCATTATGACCTTAACCATCTCGTTAGGATACTTGAAGGGAGTTTACCGGTTCACACTTAACCACTCCACCTCCAAGACGACTTAATTCACGGTGCACCCAATCATATAGCCGGCTAACTATATCCGATCAAAGAAACCAAGAACCACTTACATCACTATCCAATATAACCAACTTACCATCATTTATCCAATGATTCACATGCATAACCATAATGCAAAAACCATCATTTACCATCATAAACTCACTGTTTTTAAGCATTACACAAAGCCATTGAACAACATGCAACACCATGCATCCAAACCACATTTTCAATGTACAAAACCAAGGATCTCTTACCTTGAGCATCCTTCACATATGGCTTTCAAAACCAGCATTAAACCATGCTTAAAATATGCTTCCAAAACAGAATATAAACCATGCAAATCATATGCATTACAACCATCAAACACAATTGCTTTAAAAGCCAAATCACAACACAATTCAAGAGCGAAAACCATTTACTTACTCTTGAGCTTAGCAAAGTTGTTTAGACTTTAACTAAGCTCCCAAAACCTTCAAACCTTGGTTTAAAAGCTGAAAACCCAACTTCACTCACCGATACACAAAACAAGGCTAGCCAACAAGCCTTCCAAGCATCCGAAACCTTCCGCAACACCTCTAAAGCTCACGGATCAAACTCCCCTGTTTCAAGCACACAAAAACAGAGCATTAATGCATCTTTATGCATTAAAAAAACCAGCAACACAACACAACTCGCTGCTCATCACAAATCCAACATTTCGGCTACCAAACACAACCGAAATCACCTCCAAACACTTCCAAAACTTAGCCCAGCCAAGATCCATCACTTCTAACCATTTTTAAACATCAATTAACATCCAAAATGATCACAAACACGTCCTTATACCTCCAGGTATAACAGATCACCAAAAACACTCCAAAAACAACCAAAAACTCAAGTCAAACTTAGGAAATTCAACCTATCCGGGATTGCAATAATTAAACCTCAACTTCTAATCAATTTAGCATTCATTTAACATCAATTTGACACCTCAAAACACTGCCCAAACAGATCACACAAAAATTTCACCAAAATCACCAAATCTTGCATTTTAAGCTAAAATCAAGATTTCAATTGAAAAGCCTTTAACAAATCACAAATCAAGGATTGAGAACTTAGGAATTTCAGTAAAGAACTGATAGTTTAGAGGAGAAGGATGTTCTTACCTCCAAACTTGAATTTCTCCATTTTAGAACCAAGAAGCTTGATGAAACAACTTGCAAATGGTGAGGTTTTGTTGTAGAGATGATTAGGAATCCAAAGAGAATTGAAAAGATAGATTTGAGTGACAAAATCAGAAAGAAATCTCTGGAGAGAAAGTGTTTGGGTTGAGAGAAAATGAGAGAAAAGGAAAATTGAAAGAAAATGGAAAGTTGGTTACAAAATGGTAAAATGATTTCCCTCCACTTTTCTTAAGCTTTAAAATCAGAATTATTCATTAAAATATCTTAGAAAAATCTGGAGAAACTACTTTTGGAATAATAGCTCCTTAAAGATTCAAAGTTTCAACCCTTTCTAAAACAGTCACCAAACTTTCGAAAATTACATTTTGGTCACTAGCCAAAATGTCACCCTTCCGAAACTCATTTTCCAAAATTGATTTCACAGTTCACTTAATTATATTAAAAGATGATTTTAGAACATTTTTCCATATTTTTAATGCAACCCGAACTAGGCTTTCCTAATTTCACCCCTTTAGATTCGAACAACACTTTGACCAAACCGGTCAACGCTCAAACTTCTAAGCCCAAAACCGGGGCGTTACAACTCTCCCCCCTTAAGAAATTTCGTCCTCGAAATTTCAACTGGTGAAAAGAGAACCACAACCTTCTCAAACCAACACACAAGGCAACACAAAAGCCTCAACCACCACTGAACACATTCCACACAAAACTCCACCAAACTCAACACCACCACATACTGTTCACAAAATCCAGAACACACAAAGATAACCACAACTCAACCTTTCACATATCCGGACTGTACACTGCCCCAACATCAACCTGAAGAACCTCAACTTTTACAGCACAAATCACTGTAACACACAACTCCCAAGACTCGTTTACACAGTGACACCAACCAAACCAAATCAACCACTATGCAAACTTCTCTGCTTCTAAAACTCTTGCAAACTCCCAAACCTCTTCCAAGATTTTTCCCAACAAGAAAAAATTCTTAAGCATCAACTGTTTACCCAAACACCTCAACGAAAGCTGACATTCCTTCACATCTGCCGCTGTTATTACCATAACGACTCACCAGGACTACTTACCCACAATCCAAAATTTACATCACAACCCCAAAACAACTCCGCCAACCATCCCACACACCACCAGCTGACTTCAAAAGAAGTTCACATACTCACAACCAACCAACCAGTTCTCACAATAATCCTTTCAAACAACAATGGCCTTCGACCTTTCATTGCCTATCCACCACAAGCTTTGACCACAACACTTGCCTTACTAGCACATCGCCCAACCTGACATACAGACCAACTCCTCAACTCCTCAAAGGTTGCTAAGAACCAACACTTACAAATACAACCTTTCCAAAACAACTTAAATGCTAAGCTACCTCAGCACTTGGAAACACAACCACTAAACTGCAACATCACTTAGCACCAAGGAACTACCCCTTCCACTTAGCTTATTCAAACCACTTGACCGATTCTAACCTCAACCGGTACTCCTCACCACCAAACCACTAAACTCTTAAGGAACAAACACTATCCTTCTACCAACAGGCTATACCACTCTCACTATCTCCAGCACTAGCTTAATATTCTCCACTACTTCTAACTTCCACTCAGCACCAACACAACCTTCAAAAACCCATCATCCAACCTAACCCAACCACCACACTAATAGATTCGATTAGTTATTAGCGAGTGTGAACATCGTATGCATGATCACCTACATGCCCTATCAATGCCTGATGTACATGTATGCAAAACCTCTAATGTCATGCCACATGTATGCATGAACCAGCACATATATAATATAGCATATAACAATGATTTTAACTGTGCATGAATGCCAGTTCACACCCTCCAATAACATCCTCAAAATCCGTCTAAAAACAACCTCCTACCACACTTCTAACTTATCTAACTCCATCATACCAACAACCATTAACCACAAGATACTCACTAAAACCTTCTTCACACCAAAGATAATTCCAAACTACAACTATTACCCCAAACATGCTAGCAACAAGACTAAACTTACCACGCAAGGAAAAACAACTGAAACCCAAACCAAGGTAACTAAAGCAAAGACTACTTAACAAGGTTACCTGAAAACACAACACCACCCTGAAGCTTCATCAGACGAGCCCTCTTCCTCACGGAACCATCATCCTCCTGCCGCACCACTGCAGCACCAGCTAACACACTGAGATCATCACCAACCTCTTGCGGTAAGGAACCTTGACTATTCCGAGCCAACATCAAACAATCACGTCTCATATGTCCAGCAGACCCACATTTCCAGCAATTCTCACTTCCCAAACTCTTCACAACCTTCTGCTCTTTCTGCCACCTCTGAACCTTGCCTCCGCCGTGCCCACAACCTTTCAGAGACCCTTTGGCTATCACCAAAGCTGACTTCACCCCAAGAGGACAATCACGCTTCACATGCACTTTAGAACCACAATTCCAGCAAGCACCCGCGCCCCAACAACCTCCAACATGGCACCTTTCACAACGATCACATACCGGTGGCTGAGCTTCCACTCCTTGCTCAAGCAACACTTGCTCCACAACAGCACTACCTTCACATTTCTTAACCCTTGGAAACTTCTCTCCAAGATACCTTCCATAAAAGGCAGATACAAAGAAATCCCAGTCAATATCAGGGATATGTGACGCCACCGCCACAGATGTCCACCAAACACATGCATCCTCCAACATCAAAGAAACAACACTTCCCAGCTTACAAGAATAATCACAGCCTTCCTGATCCAAAATCAGAACCACACTGGCCAACCAGGCCTCAAACATCTCCGGTGAAGAACCATGATACTCCACAGCACCCAAATCAAGCAAACGCTGCTTCGGCAAACCCACACATCCTACAGCCAGCGCATCCACTGACTTTACTTTTACCACAGCCTGAGATGTTCCCAACACCTCCTGAACAATAGGTGATGAACTCTTCACCACAGAACCAGCTTCTTTCCCCTGCCTTACCACCTCAACTCCAGGCACAGAAGACTGAGACAAAACACCTCTACAAAAGGGTGAATTCCATGCCCTAACCACCTGCCCCAAGGCAGCAACCATCTCACCCAACTGCCATTCTATCATCGACTTTGCCATACTACTAACAACAACAAACATTCACAACAAAACAAACAAACCAGTTAGACCAGCTTTAAGCAAGGATTCAAACTCCAACTCCAAAATAACACAATAGCTATATTAATAAGGCAATGGGTATCCCGAATCCTCCCCTTTACATGACATAACAGTCAACACAAACATGGATATCACAACATCAAGCATATCAAACAACATACTTTGATCATGCTTACACCAAACAGCATCCACTTGCAACAGCATACTAGCAACATAACATACTCATTACATGTTCATCAAGCATAACACCAGCTCAAAGCATCAGCACAAATCCACATAAGCTCAATCAATATTCATAACCATACAGCATGCTTGAAAACATCAGCAACTTGCTCAGAAACACGTGTTTCAACCAACTTTCAACCACACAACAAGGTAAACATCAAACACACATCACAACAACTTACCGTTTTCCCCAAGCATTCGCAACTCAGCTCTGATACCACCAAATGTAACCCCCTTAACCCGGCCCAGACGGTTGACCCGAATTAAGAAAGTCACACGGGGAAAACCAAAGTCAACCCGAAAGTCAACCTTGATTAATGACCCTTTTTTTTCTTTTTAATCTTGTCTAGATGCACATTAGCCCTAATTGTGATCACTCAAACATCTTACTCAAAGATCACAAACATCAGAGATCAAACAGGGACCCAATTGAACAAATTACAACTTTAGGGACCAAATTGTAAATTCCAAAAACTTTAAGGACTTTACCAGATTTTAAGTTACCAACTTAAAATTAATCATGTTTCATGCTTCTCTGCCAAATTTCAGCTCAAACGGACATCCCAAGCTCATACAATTGCACATACAAGATTCATGACCAAAATGCAAACAAATCAAAACATTTAACCGCCAGTGTCAGCCCCCAACGGTCACCCGTTCCGAAATAGGCAGAGCCCGTTCCGAAACGCGGGGCCGTTCCGCAACGCATACCGAAACGTGGGGCCGTTCCGCAACGCGTACCGAAACAGGTGACTGGCAGAATGCTTTCCGTTTCGAAACAGGCTCTACCGTTTCGGACGCCTGGGCTGATTCAGGGCATCCGTTCCGAAATGGTAGTCCCTATTCCGAAACGCCCTGCACATAATGCAGAAAAAGACATGCTTAAACATGCAATTGACCATTCGAACATGCTCCAATTGCCACCAAACTTTACCAACATGCAATTCAACATATAAGAGACATACTTGCATCAACAATTCAATAAAATATCAACACATACGAAAAGCCCCAAATCTATAGGCATGCTTCCTACACAAGCAACCATTCAAGCATAAACCTCCAAAACAATCTCATAAAAGCCAAATACATGTTCCAACAACATCAACAACATAAAACCATTCTTGTCCATACATATTCGAACACATAAACATCAACCCAAGAGATTCTACCCCATTGCCTTTATTAACTATAGCTATTCACCGAGACATACATCTCAAATGGAGTCCTCCTTGAATCCCTTGCTTCCCGCTGTCCAAACTTCAAGAATCTGCATTGATGGACAAAAAGGAGCGTAAGCACATAATGCTTAGTGAGGAATGCTCAAAACCAAAACACCATCAATGCAGCGGGTCACAAAACACTTTTAAAACAAACCCGATTTGTTTACCAAGCAAAGTTTGAAAACTCCTTTTCAACATCATGCTTAAAACCATGCATTACACATACATGAAAACCAACCCTTAGCTTAGCAAGCTAAGAAAACCTTTTCAAAGCACAACTTGCAAAATCATCCATTTAACCATTCCATGCATAAACACCATATGCAAAACTAAATTCAAAACCTTGGAAAACACTTCCATTTCACAACATACCTTTCTTATACTTGAAAACCATTCAAGCAAGAAACCCTTTAAAACCATTTGCTCAATCAATCCAACACATGCATTAACCAAAGGCAATTTATGAACCACAACATCATCATCACATGCCTTTTAAAACAAGTCTTAACAAGACTCCAATGCATTAAAGAGATTTCATGCACACATGCATCATTTACCAAATGATAATCAACACTTGTTCAACTTAACAAGCAACCATGCATTCACAAGCATTATACACTTTTCATGCAACCATGCATCTTTTCAAGCATTAAACATTTTTCATGCAACCATGCATCTTTTCAAGCTTCTCATGCTTCTTTATAATCAAGAACATTACATTGGCTTCCAAGTGATCATCCACATTCACTTTTCAACTCAACACCCGATCGGATACGCGGATCACAAGCGTTGTCCCCCACGCTTCATACACACTACCAATCCAAGGTCCCCAAATGGACTTTTAAACACCATTTGACCTCAACATCCTAAGGTTCCCATGTATGGACTTTTAAATACCATACAACCTTAGCTTTTCCCGAGGTTCCCATGTATGGACTTTCAAACACCATACAACCTTTGCATCACCGATTGGTAGTTGTATAACATCACTAACGAGATCCGGGACACCCTACACAAGATCCACACATGGACTTGCACCTATATTGTGATCTTAACAAGCACAAGGTTCCCATATATGGACTTTTAACCACCATATAACCTTTGCTTAACCAAGGTCCTCGAATGGGCATTCCACCTCCATTATGACCTTAACCATCTCGTTAGGATACTTGAAGGGAGTTTACCGGTTCACACTTAACCACTCCACCTCCAAGGCGACTTAATTCACGGTGCACCCAATCATATAGCCGGCTAACTATATCCGATCAAAGAAACCAAGAACCACTTACATCACTTGCCAATATAACCAACTTACCATCATTAATCCAATGATTCACATGCATAACCATAATGCAAAAACCATCATTTACCATCATAAACTCACTGTTTTTAAGCATTACACAAAGCCATTGAACAACATGCAACACCATGCATCCAAACCACATTTTCAATGTACAAAACCAAGGATCTCTTACCTTGAGCATCCTTCACATATGGCTTTCAAAACCAGCATTAAACCATGCTTAAAATATGCTTCCAAAATAGAATATAAACCATGCAAATCATATGCATTACAACCATCAAACACAATTGCTTTAAAAGCCAAATCACAACACAATTCAAGAGCGAAAACCATTTACTTACTCTTGAGCTTAGCAAAGTTGTTTAGACTTTAACTAAGCTCCCAAAACCTTCAAACCTTGGTTTAAAAGCTGAAAACCCAACTTCACTCACCGATACACAAAACAAGGCTAGCCAACAAGCCTTCCAAGCATCCGAAACCTTCCGCAACACCTCTAAAGCTCACGGATCAAACTCCCCTGTTTCAAGCACACAAAAACAGAGCATTAATGCATCTTTATGCATTAAAAACACCAGCAACACAACACAACTCGCTGCTCATCACAAATCCAACATTTCGGCTACCAAACACAACCGAAATCACCTCCAAACACTTCCAAAACTTAGCCCAGCGAAGATCTATCACTTCTAACCATTTTTAAACATCAATTAACATCCAAAATGATCACAAACACGTCCTTATACCTCCAGGTATAACAGATCACCAAAAACACTCCAAAAACAACCAAAAACTCAAGTCAAACTTAGGAAATTCAACCTATCCGGGATTGCATTAATTAAACCTCAACTTCTAATCAATTTAGCATTCATTTAACATCAATTTGACACCTCAAAACACTGCCCAAACAGATCACACGAAAATTTCACCAAAATCACCAAATCTTGCATTTTAAGCTAAAATCAAGATTTCAATTGAAAAGCCTTTAACAAATCACAAATCAAGGATTGAGAACTTAGGAATTTCAGTAAAGAACTGATAGTTTAGAGGAGAAGGACGTTCTTACCTCCAAACTTGAATTTCTCCATTTTAGAACCAAGAAGCTTGATGAAACAACTTGCAAATGGTGAGGTTTTGTTGTAAAGATGATTAGGAATCCAAAGAGAATTGAAAAGATAGATTTGAGTGACAAAATCAGAAAGAAATCTCTGGAGAGAAAGTGTTTGGGTTGAGAGAAATGAGAGAAAAGGAAAATTGAAAGAAAATGGAAAGTTGGTTACAAAATGGTAAAATGATTTCCCTCCACTTTTCTTAAGCTTTAAAATCAGAATTATTCATTAAAATATCTTAGAAAAATCTGGAGAAACTACTTTTGGAATAATAGCTCCTTAAAGATTCAAAGTTTCAACCCTTTCTAAAACAGTCACCAAACTTTCGAAAATTACATTTTGGTCACTAGCCAAAATGTCACCCTTCCGAAACTCATTTTCCAAAATTGATTTCACAGTTCACTTAATTATATTAAAAGATGATTTTAGAACATTTTTCCATATTTTTAATGCAACCCGAACTAGGCTTTCCTAATTTCACCCCTTTAGATTCGAACAACACTTTGACCAAACCGGTCAACGCTCAAACTTCTAAGCCCAAAACCGGGGCGTTACACCCTCCATCGTTGTGACACCCGTAGTGGAGTACAACGGTACAATCACAACCCCTAAACACCACTCATCGATAGTTGTATAATTCCACTAACGAGAGCACGAGACACATAACACAAGACCCACACACAGGATTAACATCCACCGTTGTGATCTTAACCTCAATCATTAGGGTATTTGGATGGAGTATACAATACAATCTCAACCCTTCGACATCTAAGGCGACTTTATTCACAGTGCACCCAATCCTATAGCCGGCTAACTATATCTGATTAAAGTAACCAAAAACCATTTCCATCACTTGCCAATATAATCATTTAACATCAATATTCCATTGTTTTACAAGCATCAACACAATACCACGTTTACAAGAATAACCATGCTTAATCTGAAATACATACATTTTCTCAAATCCAAGGATCATCTGCCAAATGCATCCTTAACAACATGGCATTAAACACCAGCATTATCAATGCTCAAAACATGCTTTAAAACAATAAATAAATCACATTTATAACAAGTGCATTTTCCAACAAAAACATAGCACATTCCGAGAGAGACTTTCGAATCACTTACTCCTGAGCTTAGCAAAGTGTTTCAAACTTACACTAAGCTCCCAAGACCACACTCAAAGCGTTATAAAGCTGGAGAATCCATTTCCACTCACCGATATGCGAAGACTTGCTCGCCGACACGAAAATTACTCTTCTGGAGCCTCCAAAAACTTCTCGTTTGCTCCAGGATCAAGATCCCCTATTTTCACATCAACAAAACAGACATCTAAATGCATTAAAATGCATTTCAACACCAGCAACCAATCACAAACTCGTTGCTCACCCAAACTACACCAATTTACCTATCCGAAACAACCGAAAACTCAATCGATTGCTTCCCAAACCAAGCCCGACTAACATACATCACCTCCAATCAATTATAAACATCAAAACACATCTAAAATCAACCTAAACCCTTCCTTATACCTCCAGCAAGCATTACTCCAACATTTCACCTCAAAAACCAAACTAGAACTATTAAGAAACTCAAGGATCTCAAGGATTTCGTGATCTATATCAACAAAACCTCTTTTCAAAATATTAACTACCTTAGAACTCAATTAAAATCAATCCAAAACAGAGCTTAACAAAACAAGTCCGAAAATCAAGAGTTTCTTCATATTTTTGCAAGATTTCAATCTCAAACCAATACTATAAAGAAAGGATGAGAACCTAGATTAAAGGTTGAGAACGTGATTTACCTCCAATCCTTGCTTTTCTCAATGAATGACAAGTTTTCCTTAGCAAAAAACTTGAAGAACTTGAAAGAACTCTTGAAATTTGTTTAGAAAATAATGAGAGGGTGTTTGGGAGAAAAGAATTCTAGAGAAAATGAGTTAGAGTGGTGTTTGGCTGAAAATGAGAAGAGAAATGTAGTTACGTAAAAAAAATCTCACTTTTCTTATTTTAATAATTTTAATTAAATAAAAACTCTTTTATTTAATCACTTAAAAATCCTTTTAAAACACATGTTATATTAAGGAAAGGCTAAATTTCCATAAAGCTCCCTAAAGATTCTAGGATTTTGGCTCCTCTTTTAAAAATTGCATTTTCCACAGTTTTGAAACTTTACATTTTGGTCACTAAACAAAATGTATTACATCCGAAACGCTTTAATTAAAATTGATTTGACCAACCTCTTAAACATAATTTTAGAGGATTTTAGCAATTTTTACCATATTTTTATCCTATCCCGATCCTTTATTTCCTTAAATCACCAAACTCGATTAGAACCGTTTCCGACCGGTCCGATCTGATTTCTAAAACATCTAGGCCCAAAACCAAGGCGTTACATCCGTCCAAACAAAGCCTCGTATGGTGCCATTTGTATGCTCGCCTGATTGCTATTATTATAGGCGAATTCTACCAATGGCAACATCTTATCCCACGAACCTCGGAAATCAATCACCTAACACCGGAGCATATCCTCCAACACCTGGATAACCCGCTCCGACTAACCATCCATCTAAGGATGATAATACATGCTAAAACTCAACCTCGTGCACAAGGCTCGATACAAATATTCCCAGAACCTCGATGTGAAACACGGATCCCTATATGAAACTATAGACTTAGGAACACCATGCAATCGCACAACTTCCGCAACATAAAGCTCTGCCAGCTTATCCAAGGTAAACTTAGTATGCACGGGCATGAAATGTGCACACTTCGCTAACCTATCCACGATCACCCACACAACATTCTTCTTTGATAGTATCAAAGGAAAACCCGACACAAAATCCATCGTGATCCTCTCCCATTTCCACTTCGGAATCCTCAAAGGCTGCAGCAAACCGGATGGAAACTGGCCCTCAGCTTTCGCACGCTGACACACCAAACACCTGCTAAAAAAATCTGTCATATCCTTTTTCAAGCCCACCCAGTAGTACTCATCTCGCAACCCCTGATACATCTTAATGGTACCCGGATGCATGGCAAAAGGACTATTGTGCACTTCCATCAAGATAATGCGCCTCAACTCAACATCCTCTAGAACAATTATCCGACCCTTAAAACAAAAAACACCATCATCACTAAAAATATAATCCGAAGTATTACCCTCCGCTATGTCCGTAACATGCGGTACCAAGGAATCATCAAGCAATTGCTTTTCCTTGATCATATCAACCAAAAATGGTTTCACTTGAAGCACGACCACCAAGCCACCATCATGAGACAAACTCAAGCGAGAAAACATCACTCTCAACTCCACTACAACCTTTCGGCTCAAAGCATCAGCCACCACATTGTCCTTCCCTGGGTGAAACTCGATCCTAAGATCGTAATCCTTCAGCAATTCCATCCACCGACGTTTCCGAAGATTCAATTCCCTCTGAGACTTGAGATACTTTAGACTCTTATGATCCGTGTACACGGTACATCTCTCGCCATAAAGATAATGCCTATATATCTTTAAAGCGAACACTACATCCGCCAGCCCAAGATCGTGAGTAGGATAATTACGCTCATGTACCTTCAATTGCCTTGACGCTTAAGCAACTACTCTACCCTCTTGCATCAACACACATCCTAAACCCACATACGATGCATCACTATACACCACAAACACGGTCCCGATTCAGGCTGAATCAAAATCGAAGCTTGAACCAAAATTTCCTTCAACTTTTGAAAAGATTGCCGCCTCACCTCCGTCCACTCAAACTTAACATCTTTCTAAAGTAGCTTTGTCAACGAAGCAACAGTCTTAGATAACCCATCCATAAACTGATGATAATACCCAACTAAGCCTAGAAAACTATGAACCTCCGTTACTAGTTTCTATTGTTTCCAACCCACAACTGCCTCAATCTTTTGAGGATCCACACAGATACCCTCGGCTGACACCACATGACCAAGAAACACCACCTCCCTGATCCAGAACACACATTTACTCAACTTTGCATAAAGATGATTATCCAACAAAGTCTACAACACTAACCTCAAATGCCTATCGTGATCCTCCTCGGTACAAGAGTACACAAGGATATCATAGATAAACACCACTACAACATGATCTAGGTACTCGTGGAACACCTGGTTCATCATATCCATGAACGCAGCCAGTGCATTGGTCAAACCAAAAGGCATCACTAGGAACTCATATGCTCGTACCTCGTACGAAAAGTTGTCTTCAGTACGTCCCTATCCTTCACCTTAAGCTGATAATACCCTGATATTAGATCAATCTTTGAAAACACGGCAGCACCACGAGACTGATAAAAAATATCATCAAATTGAGGTAAAGGGTATTTGTTCTTTATCATTAACTTATTCAGTTGTCGATAGTCTATACACATCCGCATCGACCCATCCTTCTTCCTTACAAACAAAACTAGAGCTCCCCATGGTGAGATACTTGGCCTAATGAAACCACGATCTAACAACTCTTGAAGCTGCGTCTTAAACTCCTTTGGTGCCATTCGATAAGGAGCAATAGATACCAGAGACATATCCGTATATGTCTCTATGCAAAACTTGACCTCCCTAATAGGTGGCAACCCAAGTAACTCTCCCGAAAACACCCCCGGAAAATCACAAACTATCCGAATATCTTGCGGACGTGCTTCCTTCATATTTGGGTTCATCACATACGCCAAATAAGCTTGGCAACCACCATTCACCATCTTGTGAGCTTCCACTTCCGAAACAACATTAGACGAGAACTTTATGTTCTCACCTACCACCACAACTTCAAAATCATCGACAAGCTTCAATGAAACACGCTTGGTCTCACAATCAACCACAACTTTATGTTCCAACAACCAATCCATCCCAAAGATAACATCGAAACCATAGAAAGGTAATTCCATAACATCAACAGGAAACACATATCCTTGAACCATCAAAGGACATCTTCTATACAACTTCATAACAACTATGACTTAACCAATTAAACTCGTAACTTGCATACCCACATCAAGCAATTGTAATGGCACATCACGCAACTGAGCATGCTCATGCAAAATATATGAATGCGTAGAACCAGAATCTATCAAAGCAAGCAATGAAAAGGATTGCAAGGAGAAGGTACTTGTTATCACGTCTGTGTCATTCCAGTTCTCACGATGAGCATAAACTCGAGCTAGTCCTCCCCCTTTGGCTGCACCGCAACTACATGCGCTACATTTCATTTGACCATTCTCTCGCCGTTGAAAATTACCCTGGCCGCGCCCACGGACCCTCTGAGGGTCCACCACATGAGCTGGTGCTTGCCTCGCCAATTGTGGATAGTCACCCTTCACATGACCTTGAGCCCCACACTGCCAACATACTCCGGAATTACCCCAACACACTCCCATGTGATTCTTCCCACAACGGTTACAAATAAGACCACGTGTTGCAACATTCTGACCATACTGGCCTCAGGTCGATCCACCACCATCATCTCGATGATGGTCTCGCTAATAGCTCCTATCCCGTGATCTCTTATCTCGATCACGCCCACCATCATTGTAACCCCCGTAGCCCGGTCTGGACGGTTGACCCGAACTACGAAGATTACACGGGGAAAACCAAAGTCAACCCGAAAGTCAACCTTGATTAACGACCCTTTTTTTTCTTTTTAATCTTGTCTTGATGCACATTAACCTTAGATGTGATCACACAAACACCATGCTTAAAGATCACAACCATCAAAGATCAAACAGGGACCCAATTGAACAAATTACAACTTTAGGGACTAAATTGTAATTTCTGAAAACTTTAAGGACTTAACCAGATTTTAAGTTACCAACTAAAAATTAATCAGGTTTCATGCTTCCCTGCCAAATTTCAGCTCAAACGGACATCCCGAACTCATACAATTGCACAAACAAGATTCAGGACTAAAATGCAAACATTCCAAACATATAAAGATACTTTTAACCGAAAAAAAACAGACACGTATCGATACGCCTGGAGTCGTATCGATACGCGGGGAAGACAGTGACCAAGCTCCAGAGATGGTATCGATACGAAATCCCACGTTTCGATACGGCCTTCATATTTAGCCTAGACGGTATCGATACCCACACAACCGTACCGATACCCCTGGGCAGAAATGTGCATATTTGGCTCATGCGTATCGATACGCAAGCCCGAGTATCGATACCCCTGCCTGAAAACGACTCAAAATCAACATCATACATGCTTCAAACTTCAATTTAACAACACCAAATCATACCACATAATCAATCAACATGCAGGGACCATAACTGCATCACCAATTCAACATACAACCATCACATATGAAAAGCCCCAATTTCAATGGCATGCTTCCTACTCAAGCTAACCATTTATGCACAAACCTTCCAAAACAAACTCATTTAAGCTAATTCATGATCCAACAACATTAGCAACAACATTTAAACATTCCTGATCAAACATATACGATCACATACACATAAACCCGAGAGATTCTACCCCATTGCCCTTATTAACTATAGCTATTCACCGAGACATACATCTCCATTGGAGTCCACTTTGAATCCCTTGCTCCTTGCTGTCCAAACTTCAAGAATCTGCATTGATGGACAAAAAGGAGCGTAAGCACAAAATGCTTAGTGAGGTATGCTCAAAACCAAAACACCATCAATACAGCGGGTCATTAAAACACCTTTAAAACAAACCCGATTTGATTACCAAAGCCATGTTTGAAAACCCTTTTCAACATCAAGCTCAAATCGTGCATAAACACCATATGCCAAGCTTAAACAAAACCATGGAAAACACTCCCATTTCACAACATACCTTTTTTAAACTTGAAGCCATTTCAAACAAGAAACCTTTTAAAACCATAGTTCAAATATTCTATCACATGCATTTAACCAAGGCAACATAAGAACCATAACATCATCTTCACATGCCTTTAAAAACAAGTCTTACAAGACTCCAATGCAATATAGATATTTCATGCTCACATGCATCATTTACCAAATGATAACCAACACTTGTTTAACATAACAAGTAAACATGAATTCACTAGCATCATACACTTTTCATGCAACAACGCATCTTTTCAAGCATCTCATGCTTCACATGCAATCATGCATCAATCCAAGCATCTCTTGCTTCACATGCAACCATGCACCATTTCAAGCATCTCATGCTTCACATGCAACCATGCATCATTCCAAGCATCTCATGCTTCACTATGATCAAGAACATTACATTGGCTTCCAATTGATCAACCACATCCACTTTTCAACTCAACAACCCAATCGGATACGCGGATTCCGAGCGTTGTCCCTACGCTCCCTACACCCTACCCAATCCAAGGTCCTCGAATGGGCAACAACCTCCATTATGACCTCATCATCCTAAGGTTCCCATGTATGGACTTTTAACCACCATACAACCTTAGCTTTTTCCCCAAGGTTCCCATGTATGGACTTTTAACCACCATACAACCTTGACATGCACAAGATTCTCACGTATGGACTTTTAACCACCATACAACCTTTGCATAACCGATTGGTAGTTGTAGAACATCACTAACGAGATCCGGGACACCCTACACAAGATCCACACATGGACTTAACACTGCCATTGTGATCTCAACAAGTACAAGGTTCTCACATATGGACTTTTAACCACCATATAACCTTTACTCATCCAAGGTCCTCGAATGGGCAACACCTCCATTATGACCTCAATCAACCAAGGTCCTCGAGTGGGCAACAACCTCCACTATGACCTCATCTCGTTAGGATACTTGAAGGGAGCTTATCCGGTCCACTCTTGACCACTCCACCTCCAAGGCGACTTAATTCACGGTGCACCCAATCCTATAGCCGGCTAACTATATCCGATCAACAACCAAGAACCACTTACATCACTTGCCAATATAACCATCTTACCATATTAATCCAATGTTCCACATGCATAAACATAATGCAAAACCATCACAACATTAGCCCAATGATTCACATGCATAACCAATATGCAAAACCATTACCTCATTAATCCAATGATTCACATGCATAACCAATATGCAAAAGGTAACATTTACCATCATCAATTCACTGTTTTAAAGCATCATACAAAGCCATTGATCAACATGCAACACAATGCATCAAAATCACAATTACCATATACAAAACCAAGGATCTCTTACCTTGAGCATCCTTCTCAAATGGCTTTCAAAACCAGCATTAAACCATGCTAAAAATATGCTTTCAAAACAGATTTAAACCATGCAAAACACATGCATATCAATCATCAACCACATGTGCTTAAAAGCCAATTTCACAACCCAATTCAAGAGCGAAAATCCAATCACTTACTCTTGAGCTTAGCAAAGTTGTTTAGACTTAAACTAAGCTCCCAAAAACCTTCAAACCTTGGTTTAAAAGCTGAAATCCCAACTTCACTCACCGATATCCAAAACAAGACTAGCCAACAAGCCTTCCAAGCTTCCGAAACCTTCCGCAACACCTCTAAAACTCACGGATCAAACTCCCCTCTTTCAAGCACACAAAAACAGAACATTAATGCATCCTTATGCATTAAAACACCAGCAACAACAACACAACTCGCTGCTCATCACAAATCTAACAATTTGGCTACCAAACACAACCGAAATCACCTCCAAACACTTCCACAACTTAACCCAGCCAAGATCCATCACTTCTAACCATTTTTATACATCAATTAACATACAAAATGATCACAACCACGTCCTTATACCTCCAGGTATAACAGATCACCAAAAACACTCCAAAAACAACCAAAAACTCAAGCCAAACTTAGGAAATTCAACCTATCCGGGATTGCATTGATTAAACCTCAACTTCTAATCAATTTAGCATTCATTTAACATCATTTTGACACTCCAAAACACTGCCCAAACAGATCACACGAAAATTTCACCAAAATCACCAAATCTTGCATTTTAGCCAAAAATCAAGATCTCAATTGAAAAGCCATTAACAAAACATAAATCAAGGATTGAGAACTTAGGAATTTCAGTAAAGAACTGATAGTTTAGAGGAGAAGGACGTTCTTACCTCCAAACTTGAATTTCTCCATTTTAGAGCCAAAAAGCTTGATGAAACAACTTGCAAATTGAGAGGTTTTGTTGATGAAATGATTAGGAATCAAATGAGAGTTGAAATGAGAGATTTAGATGTCAAAATCAGAGAAAGAAATCTGGAGAATTGTGTTTGGGTTGAGAGAAAATGAGAGAAAAGGAAAATTGAGAGAAAATGGAAAGTTAGTTAAGAAATTGGTTAAAATGATTTCCCTCCCTTTCATAATCTTTAAAAAATCAGAATAAAGCCTTAAAATATCTTAGAAAATCTGGAAAAATCCTTTTTGGAATAATAGCTCCTTAAAGATTCAAATTTTCAATCCTTTATAAAACTGTCCCGCAACTTTCAAAAATTACATTTTGGTCACTAGCCAAAATGTCAACCTTCCGAACCTCATTTTCCAAAATTGATTTCACAGTTCACCTATATATATTAAAAGATGATTTTAGAACATTTTTCCATATTTTTAATGCAACCCGAACTAGGCTTTCCTAAATTCACTCTTATATATTCGATCAGCACTTTGAGCGAACCGGTCAACGCCCAAAACTTCTGAGCCCAAAACCGGGGCGTTACAACTCTCCCCCCTTAGGAAATTTCGTCCTCGAAATTTCAACCGGCGAAAAGAGAACCACAACCTTCTCAAAGCAACACACAAGGCAACACAACCGCCTCAACCTCACTGAACACATTCCACACAAAACCTCCACCATACACTGTTCACAAATCCAAACTCTCAAAGGTAACCACGACTTAACCTTCCACATAACCGGACTGTACACAATCCCAACATCAACCTGAAGAACTTCAGCTCTTACAGCAGACAACACTGTAACACACAACTCCCAAGACTTGTCTACACAAAGACAACCACCAAACCAATTCAGCCAATATGCAAACCGCTCAACCTCTAAAACTCTTGCAAACTCCCAAACCTCTTCCAAGGATTTTCCCCAACAAGCAAAAATCCTTAAACATCAACTGTTTACTCAAGCTCTTCAGCGAAGCTGACAATCCTTCATATCTGCCATAACATTACCATAACAGCTCACCAGGACTACTCACCCGAATACCAAAAACTACAACATAACCCCAACTTGAATCCGTCAGCCGGTCCACACACCACAAGCTGACTTCAAACGGAACTTTCTTAACCACAACCAACCAACCACTTCTCACAAGAACCCAAACAACCAACGAAAGCCTTCGATCTTTCACAGCCCTTTCACTACAAACTTCAACCAGAACACTTGCATTACCAGAACATTACTTAACAAAAACACACATAACAGCTTCTGAACTCCTCAAAGGTTGCTAAGAACCAACACAACCCTTTCACAACAACTTAAAAACTAAACTACCTCAGCACTTGGGAACTCAACAACTAAGCTGCAACATCACTTAGCACCAAGGAACTGCCACTTCCTTTTAGCTAAACAAACCACTTAACCGATACTAACCTCAACCGATACCCTTCACCACCAAACCACTAAACTCTCTGAGCATCAACACTATCCTTCTACCAACAGGCTATACCACTCTCACTATCACTAGCAACTAGTTTAACAAACTCCAACACTTCTAACTCTCACTCAGCACCAAACAAACTCTAAAAACCCATCATCCCACTTAATCCAACCACAACACTAACAGATTCGATTAGTTATTAGCGAGCGTGAACATCGTATGCATGATCACCTACATGCCCTATCAATGCCTGATGTACATGTATGCAAAACCTCTAGTGTCATGCCACATGTATGCATGGACCAACATATATAATATAGCATATAACAATTATTTTTAACTGTGCATGAATGCCAGTTCACACCCTCCAATAACATCCTCAAAATCTGTCTAAGAACAACCTCCTAACTCACCTTTAACTTATCTAACTCCGCCATACCAACAGCCATTAACCACAAGATACTCACCCAAGCCTACTTCACACCCAAGATATTACCAAACCACAACTACCATTACCCCAAACATACTAGCAACAAGACTAGACTTACCACACAAGGAAACCAACAGAAACCAAACTAAGGCAACTAAAGCAAAGATCACTTAACAAGGTTACCTGAAAGCACAACACCACCCTGAAGCTTCATCAAACGAGCTCTCTTCCTTGCGAAACCATCATCCTCCTGCCGCACCATTGCAGCACCAGCTAACACACCAGGGTCACCACCAACTCCTTGCAGTAAAGAACCTTGGCTATTCCGAGCCAACATCAAACAATCACGCCTCATGTGTCCAGTAGACCCACATTTCCAGCAAACTTCATTTCCCAAACTCTTCACAACCTTCTGCTTTTTCTGCCACCTCTGAACCTTGCCCCGACCGTGCCCACGACCTTTCTGAGACCCTTTTTCTATCACTGAAGCTGATTTCACACCATGTGGACAATCACGCTTAACATGCACTTTAGAACCACAATTCCAACAAACACCTGCGCCCCAACAATTCCCAACATGTTGCCTTTCACATCGGTCACATACCGGTGGCTGAACTTCCACTCCTTGCCCAAGCAACACTTGCCCCACAACAACACTACCCGCGCCTTGCTTAACCCTTGGGAATTCCCTTCCAAGATACCTCCCATAAAAGGCCGATACAAAGAAATCCCAATCAATATCAATGATATGTGACGCCACCGCCACAGATGTCCACCAGGAACAAGCATCCTCCAGCATCAAAGAAACAACGCTCCCCAGCTTACAGGCATAATCACAGCTTTCCTGATCCAAAATCAGAACCACACTGGCCAACCAGGCCTCAAACATCTCCGGTGTAGAACCATGATATTCCACAGCACCCAAATCAAGCAAACGCTGCTTCGGCAAACCCTCACATCTAGTCAGCACATCCACTGATTTTACCTCAACCGCAGCCTGAGATGTTCCCAACACCTCCTGAACAACAGATAATGAACTTTTCACTACATAACCATCTCCTTTCCCTTGCCTTACCATCTCAACTCCAGGCACAGAAGACTGAGACAAAACACCTTTACAAAAGGGTGAATTCCTTGCCTTAACAACTTGCCCCAAGGCAGCAACCATCTCCTTCATCCGCCATTCTTTCATCGACTTTGCCATACCACTAACAACAAACAAACATACAATCACAACAAGCAAACAAACCAGTTAGACCAGCATTAAGCAAGGATTCAAACTCCAACTCCAAAATAACACAATAGCTATATTAATAAGGCAATGGGTATCCCGAACCCTCCCCTTTACATGACATAACAGTCAACACAACATGGATATCACAACATCAAGCATATCAACAACATACCTTGATCATGCTTACACCAAACAACATCCAATTGCACCAGCATATTAGCAACATATCATGCTCAAAACACATTCACCATGCATAACATCAGCTCATAGCATCAGCACATATCCACATAAACTCAACCAAGATTCATACCCACAAAACATGCTTGCACACATCAGCAACATGCTCAGAAACATCAACAGCATACTCAAAAATACATGTTTCAACCAGCTTTCAACCACACAACAAGGTAAACACCAAACACACATCACAACAACTTACCGTTTTCCCCAACCTTCACAACTCAGCTCTGATACCACCAAATGTAACCCCCGTAGCCCGGTCTGGACGGTTGACCCGAACTACGAAGATTACACGGGGAAAACCAAAGTCAACCCGAAAGTCAACCTTGATTAACGACCCTTTTTTTTCTTTTTAATCTTGTCTTGATGCACATTAACCTTAGATGTGATCACACAAACACCATGCTCAAAGATCACAACCATCAGAGATCAAACAGGGACCCAATTGAACAAATTACAACTTTAGGGACTAAATTGTAATTTCTGAAAACTTTAAGGACTTAACCAGATTTTAAGTTACCAACTAAAAATTAATCAGGTTTCATGCTTCCCTGCCAAATTTCAGCTCAAACGGACATCCCGAACTCATACAATTGCACAAACAAGATTCAGGACTAAAATGCAAACATTCCAAACATAAAAGATACTTTTAACCGAAAAAAACAGACACGTATCGATACGCCTGGAGTCGTATCGATACGCGGGGAAGACAGTGACCAAGCTCCAGAGATGGTATCGATACGAAATCCCACGTTTCGATACGGCCTTCATATTTAGCCTAGACGGTATCGATACCCACACAACCGTACCGATACCCCTGGGCAGAAATGTGCATATTTGGCTCATGCGTATCGATACGCAAGCCCGAGTATCGATACCCCTGCCTGAAAACGACTCAAAATCAACATCATACATGCTTCAAACTTCAATTTAACAACACCAAATCATACCACATAATCAATCAACATGCAGGGACCATAACTGCATCACCAATTCAACATACAACCATCACATATGAAAAGCCCCAATTTCAATGGCATGCTTCCTACTCAAGCTAACCATTTATGCACAAACCTTCCAAAACAAACTCATTTAAGCCAATTCATGATCCAACAACATTAGCAACAACATTTAAACATTCCTGATCAAACATATACGATCACATACACATAAACCCGAGAGATTCTACCCCATTGCCCTTATTAACTATAGCTATTCACCGAGACATACATCTCCATTGGAGTCCACTTTGAATCCCTTGCTCCTTGCTGTCCAAACTTCAAGAATCTGCATTGATGGACAAAAAGGAGCGTAAGCACATAATGCTTAGTGAGGTATGCTCAAAACCAAAACACCATCAATGCAGCGGGTCATTAAAACACCTTTAAAACAAACCCGATTTGATTACCAAAGCCATGTTTGAAAACCCTTTTCAACATCAAGCTCAAATCATGCATAAACACCATATGCCAAGCTTAAACAAAACCATGGAAAACACTCCCATTTCACAACATACCTTTTTTAAACTTGAAGCCATTTCAAACAAGAAACCTTTTAAAACCATAGTTCAAATATTCTATCACATGCATTTAACCAAGGCAACATAAGAACCATAACATCATCTTCACATGCCTTTAAAAACAAGTCTTACAAGACTCCAATGCAATATAGATATTTCATGCTCACATGCATCATTTACCAAATGATAACCAACACTTGTTTAACTTAACAAGTAAACATGAATTCACTAGCATCATACACTTTTCAAGCAACAACGCATCTTTTCAAGCATCTCATGCTTCACATGCAATCATGCATCAATCCAAGCATCTCATGCTTCACATGCAACCATGCACCATTTCAAGCATCTCATGCTTCACATGCAACCATGCATCATTCCAAGCATCTCATGCTTCACTATGATCAAGAACATTACATTGGCTTCCAATTGATCAACCACATCCACTTTTCAACTCAACAACCCGATCGGATACGCGGATTCCGAGCGTTGTCCCTACGCTCCCTACACCCTACCCAATCCAAGGTCCTCGAATGGGCAACAACCTCCATTATGACCTCATCATCCTAAGGTTCCCATGTATGGACTTTTAACCACCATACAACCTTAGCTTTTTCCCCAAGGTTCCCATGTATGGACTTTTAACCACCATACAACCTTGACATGCACAAGATTCTCACGTATGGACTTTTAACCACCATACAACCTTTGCATAACCGATTGGTAGTTGTAGAACATCACTAACGAGATCCGGGACACCCTACACAAGATCCACACATGGACTTAACACTGCCATTGTGATCTCAACAAGTACAAGGTTCTCACATATGGACTTTTAACCACCATATAACCTTTACTCATCCAAGGTCCTCGAATGGGCAACACCTCCATTATGACCTCAATCAACCAAGGTCCTCGAGTGGGCAACAACCTCCACTATGACCTCATCTCGTTAGGATACTTGAAGGGAGCTTATCCGGTCCACTCTTGACCACTCCACCTCCAAGGCGACTTAATTCACAGTGCACCCAATCCTATAGCCGGCTAACTATATCCGATCAACAACCAAGAACCACTTACATCACTTGCCAATATAACCATCTTACCATATTAATCCAATGTTCCACATGCATAAACATAATGCAAAACCATCACAACATTAGCCCAATGATTCACATGCATAACCAATATGCAAAACCATTACCTCATTAATCCAATGATTCACATGCATAACCAATATGCAAAAGGTAAGATTTACCATCATCAATTCACTGTTTTAAAGCATCATACAAAGCCATTGATCAACATGCAACACAATGCATCAAAATCACAATTACCATATACAAAACCAAGGATCTCTTACCTTGAGCATCCTTCTCAAATGGCTTTCAAAACCAGCATTAAACCATGCTAAAAATATGCTTTCAAAACAGATTTAAACCATGCAAAACACATGCATATCAATCATCAACCACATGTGCTTAAAAGCCAATTTCACAACCCAATTCAAGAGCGAAAATCCAATCACTTACTCTTGAGCTTAGCAAAGTTGTTTAGACTTAAACTAAGCTCCCAAAAACCTTCAAACCTTGGTTTAAAAGCTGAAATCCCAACTTCACTCACCGATATCCAAAACAAGACTAGCCAACAAGCCTTCCAAGCTTCCGAAACCTTCCGCAACACCTCTAAAACTCACGGATCAAACTCCCCTCTTTCAAGCACACAAAAACAGAACATTAATGCATCCTTATGCATTAAAACACCAGCAACAACAACACAACTCGCTGCTCATCACAAATCTAACAATTTGGCTACCAAACACAACCGAAATCACCTCCAAACACTTCCACAACTTAACCCAGCCAAGATCCATCACTTCTAACCATTTTTATACATCAATTAACATACAAAATGATCACAACCACGTCCTTATACCTCCAGGTATAACAGATCACCAAAAACACTCCAAAAACAACCAAAAACTCAAGCCAAACTTAGGAAATTCAACCTATCCGGGATTGCATTGATTAAACCTCAACTTCTAATCAATTTAGCATTCATTTAACATCATTTTGACACTCCAAAACACTGCCCAAACAGATCACACGAAAATTTCACCAAAATCACCAAATCTTGCATTTTAGCCAAAAATCAAGATCTCAATTGAAAAGCCATTAACAAAACATAAATCAAGGATTGAGAACTTAGGAATTTCAGTAAAGAACTGATAGTTTAGAGGAGAAGGACGTTCTTACCTCCAAACTTGAATTTCTCCATATTAGAGCCAAAAAGCTTGATGAAACAACTTGCAAATTGAGAGGTTTTGTTGATGAAATGATTAGGAATCAAATGAGAGTTGAAATGAGAGATTTAGATGTCAAAATCAGAGAAAGAAATCTGGAGAATTGTGTTTGGGTTGAGAGAAAATGAGAGAAAAGGAAAATTGAGAGAAAATGGAAAGTTAGTTAAGAAATTGGTTAAAATGATTTCCCTCCCTTTCATAATCTTTAAAAAATCAGAATAAAGCCTTAAAATATCTTAGAAAATCTGGAGAAATCCTTTTTGGAATAATAGCTCCTTAAAGATTCAAAGTTTCAATCCTTTATAAAACTGTCCCACAACTTTCAAAAATTACATTTTGGTCACTAGCCAAAATGTCAACCTTCCGAACCTCATTTTCCAAAATTGATTTCACAGTTCACCTATATATATTAAAAGATGATTTTAGAACATTTTTCCATATTTTTAATGCAACCCGAACTAGGCTTTCCTAAATTCACTCTTATATATTCGATCAGCACTTTGACCGAACCGGTCAACACCCAAAACTTCCGAGCCCAAAACCGGGGCGTTACAATCATAATCATCATCTCTCTTCTTGGATCTAGAGATTGCCGAGAATGAAGACAATCCCAGACTTTACTCGATATCTTTGGCTCGAGTAATGAGCACGTCAAAATAGGTATACTCAGCCGTAAGCATATAGGTCTTCACTTCCTTCACCAATCCATAGTGAAACCCATCGCATCTCTTTCGTTCATATGGTACAAGCTCAAGGACATACTAGCTCAATCGAACAAACTACATCTCATATTCTGCAACTGTCATGTTGCCCTACATCAACGCCACAAATTCCTTCTTCTTCTCATCCAAATAATGGACACCCAAAAACTTCTTCTTGAAAGCATTCACGTAGAATGCCCAGGTAAGATCATCAGGTTTCATACCAACTGTGATGGTCATCCATCACGTATATGCATCTCCATGAAGCAAAGAGACCACAGACCCCAACTTCTGCACGTTATTGCGGTTCATCTGCCCCAAAATCCTCTTAGTGCTTTCGAACCAAGCCTCCGAACCCTCCAGAGATAAACCTCTATACTCCGTTCCACCCAAACTGCGCAGATGCTCTAAGGGTAAGCCAGCATTGGCACCAAGCTGAGGTACGACCGCGTGCATACCTCCCATTGCTTTCTGAAAGGCTCCAGCAATGGCATGAACCAAAGATGTCATGTCAGGAGGAGTCGGCCCTTGCGCTACTTGAGGTCCACCAACTCCAGCGCCAGCTCCTATCTCAGCTCCATTTCCACCTGGAGTAGGAGGAGGAAAATTCTCAACATCCACCTCAACCTCATTCTAAACTACTTAGCTCGGCCTAGATGTTTAACCCGAATTAAGAGAATTAAACGGGGAAAACCGAAGTCAACTCGTGAAAGTCAACCTCTATTATTAACCCTTTTTTTCTTTTAGCTTGTCTAGATGCATAATTATATTCTATAGAATTTATTCTCGCAACGAATATATTTCAATAAAAACACACTTTAACTGATCATTCCTTGCAAACAATCTAATATGAGGTCAAGATTAGAAATTAGCATTTACATCCTTTAATTAGGTTCATTACATACTCGCAGGTGAAATATCAACTTTATACGACCACTAAAACATCCACAATTGCAAAACATATAACAAGGACTGAAATGTAAACATTCAATACTGAGAATCATGCTAAATTAACTAACTTAACTACCACGTTTTGAATCAGGTACCCTTATTTCGAAACCATGCTTTCCAGTAGCAATTTGTATAGAAATGGTCCCTACCCGTTTCGACACCAAGTGCTTTTTTTGAAATAGATACCCCTGTTTTGAAAATATGCATTTCCAGTAGCAATTTGTATCGGAACGATCCTTACCCATTTCGATACCAAGTGCCCAGATAGACCTCCCCTACATTTAACCATAACATAGCTATATCAAAACGACCTCGTGTTTCGATACGAGTACAAATTATAACTAGGTGTACCGAAACAGTCTTCTAGTGTTCTGAAACAATAAGGCTAAATATGCAAGCTGTATCGAAGCATCTGCAACTGTTTTAAAAGACGCACCAGAACTGCACTAAAACAACAATATTTAAGCAACCTTTAACATACCAAAAGGCCACAAATCATCATACAACCATAAGTAAACATCATCCACACATTTTCCAACTCATAGGCATCATCAAAGGTATCTAACATCATGAATTGCAAAATACGAATACACTAGAGGCATGACCTATAAGCAATCCACATAGAGCATGAAAATCCACAAAACAAAGCATAAAAACATATAAAGGCCCATTACGAGTCTCATAAGGCAAAACACACTTGCCAAACCAGGGAGTTTTAAAAAACATCTCCCAAATACCGAGGTATCCTTCCCATTGCCATTCTACCTTATTAAAAGTATCAAAACCCATACTTGTGATTTGAGTGATGTCTTGGGTGAAAACCCTTGCTATTTTGCTGCCCAAAAGCTCCCTTATTTGCATTGTTGGAAAGGAGAGCGTAAGCATATTTGCTTAGTGAGGGAAAGCTTAGTTTAAACAACAACAATGCACTTTTTTTAAAACCAAGCTTCCTTTAAAATATAAAAAAGTCATGCTCAACTTTCTCATGCTTTAGAAACCACAATAAAAATATCTTATAAAGCCCATGTATCATTATCTCATGCACGTCTCAATACAAAACCAAACCAAGCTTCTCATGCTTAAATTTTACAAAGCATAAACATCATGTATAAGTGTAATTATACAAAAGCATTTTAAAACCATGAAACATGTACAATTCATATATTTGCATTTCAAGTGAACCGGGTGGAATCTACCCCCAACCAATAATGATCGGATATACGGACACACTTGACGGAATCTACCCCGCCATGCCCTTGATAGAATCAACCCCTACCAAGCCACATGGTGAAATCAACCCTCACCATAATCTAAGAGGGTTAATGCAAGATGCCTTCTAAAGATCAAGCAACGTCTTCCCTGCTTCTAACCAAGGAAAAATAGATGATTAATGCACATTCTTGCATCAAAGCCTCTAGCAAAACAAACACCCACTCAACTCCAACATTTGCTAAGCATTTAAACATTGATAAAATTTGAAAACATCAGTAAAACCACTAAAAACCGTTCCCAAACATTACCCAACAAAATCAATCATCAATATTCATCCATTTAAAACCTAAAACACTTCTACAAACTCTATAAACCCCCAACTATCAAGAAATCACAATAACAACCCTTAAAACTCAATATTTCATCACTAACTTCTAGCAATCTAACTAGTTTCAAGATTACTCAACTAAATCCATCAAGTTAACATTATTAGCCATTAACAACATGTTAATAATCAATCATTAGCTCATTAATTAACATCAAATCCAAAGATCCACCATAAATCTTCAAGAAACCTCAATTAAACATGATTTCATCAATATATATATATATATATATATATATATAAACCCATTAAAACAATATGTAAAAGACTAAATACTTGGCAGTTTCAGTAAAGAACATGTCATTAGAGGAGAAGAACAAACCTACCTCTAATGATGAGATGTTCATCCATTTTTGAAAAGAAACCAAAAGCGAAACCAAAGTGAAAAGAGTAGGTTGAATAGGAAATCAATAGGAAATAGTTTAATCTTTGAAATCTAAATCAAAATTTAGAGTTTACCTTGAAAACCTTGATGTTTGGATGAAGGAAACTTGAGAGAAAATGAGATAAGAAAACTATCGTCAAATGAAAATGAATAATCGTCTCTACAATTTCCCTCCATCCTTTTTATTATAATTATTTAATTAAAATTATAAAAGGGGAGGAAAAGTATCTATTAGCCCTTGTTTTTTGCTCTTTAAAGATTCAAAACATTAGCCTTTTATATTTTTACCCTTAAATCAAACTATTCCATTTTTACATTTTAGTGACAAAACCAAAATGTCCAATTTCCAAAATTGTTTTCTTCAAATTACCTTTACCAAAATTAATCATATATAAAATTATGATTTTAGGAAAATTTCCCATTATTTTATTCAACCAAAAATGTCTCAATTTAATTATTTCCCAAAACTAGACTAGACCGCTAAACCGGTTCACACCGAACTGCCTAACCACACCTGGCTAACTTCTAGGCCCAAAATCAGGGCGTTACATTTCATAAATCGTAAGACATTTCATGTTACACATTTGAGCCTTAGCTTCTTTGTATCATACTTGATTTCTTGCAAATTATAAATCTTGTTTCGTGTATAGTCATGGTTCATGTTCATGTCATATGTCACCATGTCATGCATTTTCATTCAAGTCATGTTCATAATCAAATCATATAACACATATAAGCTTACCACTATCAATTTCCTTAGCTTTCCTCTATGGGAGCCTTGACACATAAATGATGCAAATTCATCAATTCAATCAGAATGCAATCAGGGTAGAACCTAGCCACACTCGTAACATAAACTACACTCACCGGACAATTCGAAGCTATTTCGGCTCTCGAATGACAACTCCCTTTCTAAGAGCTTGAACTTGTTTAAAGGAACTTGGTGATTCCTCATCACCAATGGATTGTTCTAGCATGAAGGAATATAGATTTATCAAAATCGACATGATTCTAATCACATACATGAATATAGTAATTCTAGCTAATAAAATCATATAATTTCTTTTTCCTATACTTAAACCTTGTTCAAATACACTTTAAAAGCTTCCATTCTTATTGGGGTTAAACGTATCTCCGTTATATTTATTTCCATATAACTAACAATGGAAAATGAAGTTTTGATCATGGGCTTACCTTGATATATAGTTAGGATTAAAGGGAAATGACTATTCAAAAGAAAGTCTCTAGCTTGCAAGGTTCATCAATGGTGGTGCTTACTTACAAAGAGATGGGGAGGTGCTTTCTTAGTTCTCCCTTTCACCCAGTAGCTATGTTTTCTTCTACATTTTATTCTTTATTTTATTAATTTCCTACGCATCACATACCCGATGATGAAGAAACCTCATCATCCTTTGCCTCGTGTGGTGATGCATAAAATATAGTATGCGCAATTAGAGCAAGTATACTCGTCGCACAAGTAATAATGTAAAAAGTATCAAGCGTTGAACCCACGAGAATTGGAGTGATAAACTCAAAGCAATCACACTTAAGAGTTAGTGAAATAACAATAAGATGACATGGCGATACAACTATAAACTAAATGCGATAAAAAGTAAAGATGAAGCAATGATCAAACGACAACCATATGTTGTAGCAAAGATTCAAAAAATCATGGATGCCATTTTTATTGCTTAGGAACTATGCTAATTACCATTTGAATGTTATAATAGTTGGCAATACATGTCTGCGTAAACCAATTAAGATCTTCATCTATCTGACATGGTTTTTTTAATAACTCTTTGACTCCCTCGGTGCCTAGAAGTAACAACAAAAAGCTATGGTAATACATGTCTGCGTGAAGCCTAACAACTTTTTGTTTATTCAAGTTCCCCTTATTAGTCGTTAAAATCTTAAACTTATGTCTAAGCCGGATTAAGACTAAGCTAACAGCTTAGCCTCACCGTTCATGTTTGTCTAACTTAACTCTCTCGATATTAAGCCACAAATAATTAATTAAAAGGTCTCTCTAGATGGCTCTTACAATAATTATGAATGTAGAACAATGAACGAGATAGATAAAGGAAAAGGCTATAACATTTAACAAGTAATTAAAACACATAATTCTAAAACAATAAAACTCAACAAAAAGTATTTAGCTCATGTCTGAGAAAATAACATCCATAATAAAAACAATTAAAAAATGATGGTCAATAAAGCAAGAGAGAAAGATAATCAAAGTGTCCCGTGATTTCTTCTTCATGCCCTCGAACTATTGCTGCAGTGCTCCAAACTCCTAAAGCATCTATCGATAGCTTTTGTTGCTTCGAGACTCTTCTTGACCTTTAACAATGGTGATTCTCCGATGTAGAAGACAAAGGGGTTGTTCTTCCATGAATAAAAACTTCTCTAGTATTTGTGCGTTAAGGGCAGCATCCTTTTAATTGTTGTCCTTGATGTCTTTATATAAAGGTGGCTCTCCTAGTGTTTTAAAAAACCTAAAGTGCAAGTAATCCTTTAATGAGGATCTTGCTTTTCTACATCATTAATTGCTCAATAAAAGAATATCTTATCACATGCTTTTAATAAAGTGTCATGTGATTCATCAAATAGAATCTTTGCTTTCCATGTCATTAATGGCTCAATAAAGGAGAGGGGACAATGTATTAAATCACATTAAAGGATCCAAGATTTCTCTTTAGCGTCACAACGAATAATGTAGCATCTAGTCCAACACGAGAGAATTTTACTCCAATATTCCAATGCTCCACTTCTATGTTACCTCCTGCGTAAGCAACACTAAAAACCACTACCTTTTCCATCAATAACATCAATATAGATAAACATTAAGCTCAAACACCATAACTCCATAACTATATGCAAACTACTCCTAAATGCATCTATATGAGCCTAAACACATGCAAAATCTAAGTATAAAGGGTACGCAAAATAGGTTATCCACGCACTCATCAAATACCCCCAAACTTGAACTATTACTTGTCCTCAAGTAATGTTATGTAAACACGAAAGGCAAAAGCAAAAGCAAAAGCAAAAACATAAACATAAACAACCTATCTTTTCCAAGGTTCCAACTAAGCTATTATAACAATGATTCTAAGACGTGTTGCAACAGTAATTCCTTCCTCGGCTATTTTAATAACATGCAATGCATTAAAGCTAATAGTTTTGTTCCAAGGATCAATCCTATTGTAGGTTGTAATGCTCTAAATCCTAGTCTAGAAATATTGAAGCTTGTCACCTAAACTGTTAGCTCGATTGAACTTGAACCTAAGCTAATTAGGTTATCTAAGGACCTAATTGAAAGAACATGAAAGATTAGTAACTTAACTTGAAAGGATCAAATCGAAAAGGAGAGCAAAGTTGAGGAATGCATGCTAATTTTTCAAATTCCTAAATGCCCTTGCTTAAGCTTATAATTAGTGGCTAATTAAATGGTAAATTAGACATTCCATAATCCATTAAGAATCATCATCTTCATATCCTTCCTCATTAGCCGAATAGGATAGTAAATTAGAGAGAAAAAAAGAGAGCTTGAGAGAAAGTCCATTGAAGGAGAAGTAGAACTAGCATGTGGTCCAAATTTTCCATAGAAATCAAAGCTAAAAATATTGTAAGTAAATTCAAACTCAATTCCATTTAATATCATGTTTGAATGGTTGTGATGTTCAATTTGAGCTTGAATCCACGAAATTGGTTGTAATATATGTTCTTATGAATAGGTTTTGATAGTAGCTTGATAATTTGACAATGAATTTAGAGAATGAACATGCTTGATCAAGTAAAAGTGATACCATGCATAGAATCTAATACTTGAATAATCATGGAAATGAATAGGGTAATTCAAATTATTTATAGATTGAGCCTAATGAATTGAATGAAATGCACAGTAGAAAACTTGATTAGGAAGTGGATTGAGTTATTGAATAACTGAAAATAATGCTTAGGATGCTAAAATGGAGCTAGTTATGAAACTAGTCACCTAGATGACTTGATTGATTAATAAGGACTGTTTTGAGAAAATCAGTAACTTCGAGACTAATCTGGAAAGAATTAAGGGCTAGAAAGTTTAGGTAAAAACAAGGGAGAAAAAAAACAAATTCTAGATAAATTGGATTTCTTGATTAATGAGTAATTAGGATGCTTTAAAGTGTTTACTAGCACATGGATAAAATAGGGACTGTTCTGAAAGAATGATTAAATTAAGGATTGAAATGGACGATTTAGGGACTAAAATTGACATGTAAAAAGAAGGGAAAACATGGATAACCAAGGTCTAAAGGACTGATTTGAACATGTAAGGGTCATAGACTAAATACCTCACTAAAGTGGACCTAAATGTAGACTGTCAGAATTGCTACTGTGTAAATGATATATAAGGACTAAAAACTGTATTGATATATAAGGACTAAAAATGCAAGGTTGGTATGGTTGGAAAGATAATTAAGTTAGATTTATAACAGTGTAAATGGATTTAAATTCTGACGTATATATTAAAAAGATAGTAGTAATTTTGTAAGTGATATAAAAACTGCCAGACAGAAACAATTTTGGTACTAGTAATGAAAATATATGCTTGATTGTATAAGGTTGTATTGATGTATTGAATTCTAACATATAGTAAGTGATAATTAAGTTTTGGTACTAGTAAGTGATATACAAATTGTCAGGCGGAAAAAGTCTTGTGTGGGTGGCTTGTTAAAACAAAGAGTAGAGAATTTGGGTGAATGAACTAGAGTTGGACATCCACAATATAAGCTAAAGGGGTTAGCTATTCAAGATTAAGATCGCTTGGAGTATTGTGAGTGTATTTTTAAATAGGGTTAGTACCTCGAATAACTCTTCAAGGTTAAGCATGCTTGGAGTATTGTGAGTGTAGTTTTAAATAGGGTTAGGACTTAGGTCCTAACCAAATAAGCATGTCTAATTTTCTTGCTCTTTGTTTGATGCTATGAAATGAATTTAACCTATAATTGGTAATTTCACATTAGGGAAGAATGGATAAAAAATAAAGACGTAGAATTGAATATGCTTGCTATTTGACTTGTTAATGATATATAAAACATGATTGAATGCTTGTCTTTTATGCCTTGTACTGATTTATTTGAATGATCCTATATGATCATGTCTTAAACACTTGATATAATAAAAGCTTGTTACCTTAATGATCATGACATAAACTCTTGTTACTTGAAAGCTCAATAATTAAATTTTAATAAAGCCCTTGGTTGCTAGTTGGTCTTAGGTAGGTAGGCAAGCCTTAGAATCTAGAGCTCAATGTGTTTTGGGTGGACTACGGTCCAGGGCCAAGGCCCTTATTTAGCGATAGTAGGAGGGAAGTGTTTATGGTCATTTGGCGACAGTAGAAGGGTTTGACCAATACTACGATACATCTTGTGGCGACGGTTTGTTGGTGACTCGATTACCTAGACATAACTAAATACCAAGGCAAAACTATACTAAATTACTTGAAACATGAAAAGTTAGTCTTGAATAATGAATGCGTAATCTTTTCCTTGATAATAAGCTTGTAATATAATGGATTCTTGTGATGAAAATGATGAACATGTTACTTGATCTTGCTTGTTGCTTGAAAGATAAGTTATGAGTACATGATGCTTGTCGAATGGATTGAATGATCACTTGTTTAACTTGTTTAGTACTTGATTATGTATTTCTTACTTGTATGTTTATTGCAAACCATGGATTGACTTAATTGATCATTATTTACTTGTCATTCGAATGGTACTTGAAATGTTAAGCTAGAACTTGACTTTACTTGTTAAGCCTAGATAGGTTGGAGTTGATTAAAGTCTTTAAAACTTGACAACTTCATAACTTGAAATCTTGTACTTATCACTCTTGTTTTTCCTTCTTCCCAAACCACATGTTAAAAGTGTACTTGTTTTTGTACTCTCCTATTTGGCGACACTTAGAGATGTATTGAGATCTCATGATAGTTCATGAATTCTGTACTTTGAGACTTGTAATTATATGTGTATCACACTTATGGTTTGTAGGACTTAAATGGCTTGTACATGCCTTGATATCTACTGCTCTACTAGTTGCTATCATGTTTTGATAATGTTATGCCTCAATCCTTGAATGTATATAATTGTAGTGGTTGAACATGTTTGAGGCCTGTATATTACATGCTTGATGATTGATGCCCTATTCGAATGAAACCTTGGCCTTGTATGCTTGCCCTTGTTCGAATGATGTAGTAAATTAGGCTTGCCTTCTTAGTCATCTATACGAACTAATTTGAATGTGGTTGTATGCCTTGATTGATAAGTATGATCTTATGAACTAGTAATGCATCCTAATGATGTTTAAGTTGCTTGCAAGCATGTCTAGTTAAACCAATATGTTGTACTCCTTGTATTGATTGGAAACCTATTGATTGCGTTGAATTGATATCTTAATTGAAGTTTAATTGGAGACATGTATGTTCTTGCTTGAACTGTATCAAAAGCTGCGCATATTGTAATGGTTTGGTGATTAAAATTGATTCATGCCCTGTATCTTAGTCGAATAACATGTATTGCTCCTTGATCTTGAATTGATTTAATCGGTTGACTAATGCCTAGATACGATCTCGTTCAAATTTGATGATTTGGTCTATATGTTATTATATGATTGATCGAATGTTAGGTTTAAACTTGGTAGTTGAATTTGCTTAGAAGTCCTATCTAATTTGAATATAAAGCATGTCTGTATTTGTTCTTTCTAGTTGCAACTCATCTATTTGTGAATAGTTATAAAAGTTTTAAATTGGTTTGGATTTTTATGTACCTTGTTTCTTGCTTGCTTGTCTTCTTGCAAAGTAACGCTTCTCGCTCCTAACCCGGACGAGGGCTGCTATAGAAGTGGTTATCAGAGCTTAAAGGTTTAGTTGATCCTAGGAATAAACCGAGGCTACATGCATCATATAGGATTTAATTCTGCCACCTAGGAGTTGTATCTTAATATGCTTGTGTTCTTGCTTATCTAAACTCCCTATTGTTTATCCTATTGTAGTATGTCTAAGACAAGGCTCGCCTGGGACGATGAAAGTCCTAAAGGCTCCTCGAATGAAGGAGATAGTGTGAGGATGAGGAAAGATCCTCAAAGACATGTTGACCTCCAAGAAAAATCCAGGCCTTGAGAACCCGTTGAACCTCAAGGACAAGCTGAACATCAACCAGGAAATCATGTTATCCAAATAGTTCAAAGAGAATGTCTCCTGAGTATGAAAGAGATGTTCAATCAACTCGTGACTAATCTAAAACGTGATCAACCTACTATACCTCATGTTGTCATACCCCATAGAGCTCCAATCGACAAACTTGATGAGAAGCCCAAAGATGTTGAATATTGGCTAGAAAACACGACAAGGATTCTAACCAAGCAATTACAATGCTCGGATGAGCACAAACTTGTGTGTGCCATAGCCTTATTGGCATATGAAGCCTTGAGTTGGTGGGAAACTACGACCCTGACTGCAATCGTTGACTCGGTTACATGGAAATTCTTTCTCGAGGAATTTAAGAAGTATATAAGTGAGGAGTACATGGTTGATTGTCAGAGACGTTTCTTGTATCTCAAGCAAGGTGGTCAACCTATTGAACAATATGTGAGCGACTTCTGCAAATATTGCAAGTATGACTCGGAGTATTTCAAGAGCGATTTAGACAAGTGTAGGATGTTCATAGATGGCTTGAATGATGAACTAAGTCCTATCTTCACGGCTTTGGGAATTACGAACTTTCAAAATCTACGCAATCAGGTCATTGCAACCGAAGAAAAGATGAAGGCTTCAGAGAAACGGAAGGGTGGACATCAAATTGACAAGAGGCCAAGACACGATGACAAACTTCATTGGCAATCATAGAAAGCCAAACATCAAAAAGAAAGCTCTTCAACCTTCAATCCTGCTCCGAAGAGCAACTACATGCCGAGACCTCGATCGGTGACCAAGCCTTCAGCCCTGGTTATCTCTGTTAATAGGACGAGAAATTCTGGAAAAGCTCATACTTGCAAATTCTGTCAAAAGCTTCATTCCGACCAGTGTAGAACTCAATCAAATTTGTGTTACTTGTGTGGTGGAGCTGATCATTTCATCAAGGATTTCCCCCAGAATCCTAAATAAGGTCCCAACTCAAACTCCTAGGAATGCTAGTTCAGCACCTTCTAATCGAAACAAAAGCCCGAGACAATGTCAGTCCGGGAATCAAGGCAAGGGTAGAGGCCACCATCTGGCTTCTACACATCAGGAATCCTGAGCCCCTGCTCAAGTCTACCACATTCATGGAAAAGAGGATGAAGAGCCTCCCGATGTTATCGCAGGTACCGTCGAACTAAACTCAAGTCCTGCTTACTTTTTAATTTATTTGGGTTCCACACATTCCTTTATATGCTTTTCCTTAATTACCAAGCTTAAATTGAAACTCGAAGTAGTGGAGACTTGACTAGTAGTTTCAAACCCAATAGGGGGTTTAATGTCCATTAATTTTATTTGTAACGTATGCCCTATATCTATTCGAAATGTGCCCCTTCCTATTGACTTTTATGTCTTGCCATCTTGTTAGTTCGATCTAGTGCTAGGACTAGATTGGTTAAGTAAACATGAAGCCTGGGTAGATTGCCAATATAGAAGGCTTTATCTACGAGGTTTTGGAAAGGAATCCATTTTCCTAATTGATGAGAAACCAACTTCAATCCTTGCTTCCATGGTCTTAAAAGTTGAATATGACTGGATTACCCAATATCCCTGTTGTATCTAAATTTGTCGATGTTTTTTTCGAGAAAATCCCTGGACTCCCTCCAACCAGAGAAGTGGAATTCGGGATTGATATCCAACCTGGGACAAATCCAGTATCCATAACACCTTATCAAATGACACCACTTGAATTGAAAGAACTCTAGAAACAACTCCAAGACCTTCAAGAAAAATGGATTTATCTGACCTAGTTCATCTCTCTGAGGAGAACATGTCTCGTTCGTAAAGAAAAATGTTGGTACAATGAGGCTATGCATCGATTACCGGAAATTGAACCATCTAACCATTAAGAACAAATACCCCTTACCAAGGATAGAAGACATGTTTGATCAAATTAAGGATGTTATTGTATTTTCAAAGATCAATCTTTGATCGAGCTATTATCAGATGAGAGTAAAAGAGGAAGATGTGCCCAAAACAGCTTTCCAAACTCGATATGGTCATTGCAAATTTCTTGTAATGCCATTCAGGCTAACCAATGCCCTGACCACATTCATGGATCTCATGAACCGAGTGTTCAAGCCCTATCTCGAAAAATTTTTTGTCGTATTTATAGTCGACATCTTAGTCCACTCTCGAAACAAGGAGGAACATTCTGAGCACCTCTAAATTATCTTGCAAACTTTCCGAGAATGTCAGCTATTTGAAAAGTTCTCCAAGTGCAAATTCTCGGTATCGGAAGTCTCATTTCTTGGTCATGTAATCTCGGTAGAAGGGATCAAGGTGGATCCAAAGAAAATTTGATCTATTCTAGATTGGAGACCTCCGAGGAACGTAGTTGAGGTAAGAAGCTTTCTTGGCTTAGCTGGATATTATCGACGATTCGTCAAAGGATTTTCCACTATTGCCTTGCCCCTAACCAAGCTTCTTTGAAAAAATGAGCATTTTGAATGGTCAGAGAAGCAAAAAAGGAGCTTCGACCAGCTCAAGCAAGCCTTGACTCATACGCCGGTCCTTATCCAACCAGAATCGGGAAAGGAGTTCACGGTGTATAGTGATGCTTCAAAATTTTGTACCTTATGCATTCCGTCAATTGAAGCGTCGAGAGCAAAATTTTGCAAGGAGATAATTTTGTACCTTATGCATTCCGTCAATTGAAGCGTCGAGAGCAAAATTATCCTACACATTGTAACCCCCTTAACCCGGTCTAGACGGTTGACCCGAATTAAGAAAGTCACACGGGGAAAACCAAAGTCAACCCGTAAGTCAACCTTGATTAACGACCCTTTTTTTTTTCCTTTTTAATCTTGTCTAGATGCACATTAACCTTAATTGTGATCATACAAACAACATATCAAAAGATCACAAACATCAGAGATCAAACAGGGACCCAATTGGACAAATTGCAACTTTAGGGACCAAATTGTAAATTCTGATAAATTAAGGGACTTAACCCAAATTAAAGTTACCATCTTGAAATTAATCAGGTTTCATGCTTCTCTGTGAAATTTCAGCTCAAACGGACCTCCCAAACTCATACAATTGAACAAACATGATTTAGGACCAAAACGTAAACAAAACGAAACATCCAAAGATACTTTTAACTGATTTTAACGGTCGGGTATCGATACTCCACGTGTCATATCGATACTCGGGGAAGGCAGAAACCAAACTCTAGCAAAGGTATCGATACCTTTCCCCCAGTATCGATACTTCACTCATATGGTATCAATACCTGTTCTATGGTATCGATACCCCAGGGCAGAAACATGCATATTTGGCTCAGGTGTATCGATACCCAAGCCCGAGTATCGATACCCCTGCCTGAAAACAACTCGAAAACAGCATCAAACATGCATTAAGCACCAAATTAACATCACCAAACCATATCACTTAATCATACAACATGCAAGGACCTCAATTGCATCAACAATTCAACATATAAACAACACATATGAAAAGCCCCAATTCATATAGCATGCTTCCTACTTAAGCTATCACTCAAGCAATAAACCTTCATAAACAAGCAATAGGAAATCAATCCAAAAACCAGCAATTCAAACAACAATTAACATCCATAGGGAGTCTCAAACACCTCCCAAAACATACACATTGGTCCCCCATTGCCAAATCAACCAAAAGCTAAAATGTTTAACAAAACCTTCCATACATTGAGCTTTACTTGAACTTGTTTGCTTGCCTTCTCTTGCTGCCCTCAAAGTACTCTAATGCTCTGCATTATTGAATCAAGAAAACGAGAGAGCGTAAGCCAAAGCTTAGTGAGGAGTGCTCTTTAAAAACCATTCAATAATGCAATTAAAACCATTTGCAAAACATGCATATATTCAACCTTACACATGCTCAGAGCATACTTAAAAACAAGCAATTCCCATGCTTCCACATTTCATTTAAACAAGCATCTCATGCTTCAACATAAACATTAAAACATGCATCTCATGCATCTCAATGTACTATACATGTCATATTGGCTCAAGTGATACATTTCATTTATGAAATCAAGTTCAATAACTTTCCCCAAGGACTTTTAAACACCTTGGCCCCAAGGACTTTTAAACACCTTGGCCATGGACTTTTAAACACCATGAATGAGGACCACACAAGGACTTTTAACCACCTTTGTGTCCGTAGCTTGAATTACCCCAAGGACTTTTAAACACCTTGGCCCCAAAGTCTTTTAAACACCTTGGCCCCATGGACTTTTAAACACCATGGAAAGGAGCACCTAAGGACTTTTAACCACCTTAGTGTCCGCAACAAGATTCATCCAAGGACTTTTAACCACCTTGATGATCTTAGGTAACAAGGCTCACTCAAGGACTTTTAACCACCTTAGTGACCTTCACTTTTACAAACCATCACTTGCCAATATACACTTTATACATCATATAATCCACTGTTTTAAAGCATTATACCAAGCCATTTCATCATGCATCTCAAAGCATTAAATCATCATTTAAACTATGCATAAAAACAAGGTACTCCTACCTAGAGTTACCTTCAACACATGGCTTTAAACATCAGCATAAATCATGCTAAAACATCAGCAATTATCATGCTTAAACATGCTTTCAAAACAGTAATCAAATCATGCAAAATCATCATTTTACATTACACCAAAACATGGCCACCACTTAGAGAGAAAATCCGAAAACTTACACTTGAGCTTAGCAAAGTTGTTTAGACTTAAACTAAGCTCCCAAAACCTTCAACACTTGGTTTTAAGGCTGTAAATCCATTTTCACTCACCGATTTCCACTTTGCTTCAAGCCAAAACACCAAATCAAGCCTCCGGATCAACAATTCTTGGATCCAAGGATGCCTCCCCTGTTTCAACACATTAAAGCAGAGGATTAATGCATCATCATGCATTAATTGCTTCAATGAAAGCACCTAAACTCGCTGCTCTCACAAAACCTCCATTTTCGGCCACCAAACACAACCGAAAATGCATCCGAAACACTTCTAAACAAAGCCCAGCCATAAACCAGCAAAACCTTACTTCCATTAACATCATTTAACATCTAAAAACAACCTACAACCATCCTTATACCTCCAGCAACACCAGATCCACAAGATCACCACAAAAGCTACCTTAAAACACAAGTTAAAATTAGGAAACTCAACCTATCCGGGATTGCATCAATCAAGACTCATTTCCACATCAATTTAATGATCATTTAACATCAAAAACACTTCTCAAAACACAGATTTAACAGATCAAACGAAAATCTTGTGAAATCACCAAAATCTTGCATAATTAGCCAATATCCATAAATCAACTTAAAAGCCTTTAATCAAACATGAAATTAGGATTGAAAACTTTAGGAATTTCATTAAAGAACTTGAAGTTCAGAGGAGAAGGACGTTCTTACCTCCAAACTTGAGTTTCTCCTCTTTTTGGAATAGAAAACCTTGATGAAACTTGAAGCAATTGAAGAGGATTTGAAGATACAATGATTTGCAATCAATTGAGAGTTGAAAGGAGGATTTTAGGTGAGAAAATCAGAATTGAAACTCTGGAAATTGAGTGTTTGGGTTGAGAGAAAAAGAGAGAAAGAAAATAGGAAGTTAGATGAGAAAATGCTTAAAATGAATTTCCCTCCTTTTAATTTTCTTTAAAATCAGAATTATGTGTTAAAATATCTTAGAAAAATCTGGAGAAACTCCCTTTGGGTAAATAGCTCCTTAAAGATTCAAAGTTTCAACCCTTTATAAAATAGCCACCAAACTTTCAAAAATTACATTTTGGTCACTAGCCAAAATGTCACACTTCCGAAACTCATTTTCCAAAATTGATTTCACAGTTCACTTAATTATATTAAAAGATGATTTTAGAACATTTTTCCATATTTTTAATGCAACCCGAACTAGGCTTTCCTAATTTAACCTCTTACGATTCGAACAGCACTTTGACCAACCGGTCAACGCCCAAGACTTCTAAGCCCAAAACCGGGGCGTTACAACTCTCCCCCCCTTAAGAAATTTCGTCCTCGAAATTTACCTGAAGGAAAAAGATAAGGAAACTGCTTCAGCATATCTTCCTTCCGCTCCCACGTGGCTTCCTCAACACCGCGATGCTTCCACAGCACCTTCACCAACTCAATGGTCTTGCCACGAAGAACCATTCTATCTGAATCCAGAATCTTCACCGGTTCCTCATCATAGGTCAAATCCGGATTCAATTCCACTTCCTCCACAGGCATCACATGCGAAGGATCAGATCTATACCTCCGAAGCATAGAAACATGGAACACATCATGAATCTTCTCTAGCTCCTGAGGTAACCTCAACCGATACGCAACAGGACCCACACGCTCAACAACCTCATACGGTCCAATGTATCTAGGGCTCAGCTTACCCTTCCGACCAAACCTCATCACCTTCTTCCAAGGCGAAACCTTCAAGAACACGCGATCCCCCACCGCAAACTCTACTTCCTTACGCTTCAAATCCGCATAGGATTTCTGCCGATCAGAAGCAGCCTTCAACCGCTCACAAATGAGCTTCACCTTCTCGGTGGTTCCTTTCAACAAAGCAGGCATCGAAACCAACTTTTGACCAGTTTCAGCCCAACACAGAGGAGTCCTACACTTCCTCCCATACAGAGCCTCATAAGGTGCCATCTGTATACTCGCCTGATAACTGTTGTTGTAAGCGAACTCAACCAAAGGCAGATGCTTCTCCCAAGAACCTTGGAACTCTATCACACAGCATCTCAACATATCCTCCAAAATCTGAATAACTCGCTCAGACTGGCCATCCGACTGAGGATGATAGGATGTACTGAAATGCAACCTTGTACCCAGAGCTTGATGCAAACACTGCCAAAAACGCGACGTGAACCTCGGATCCCTATCCGGCACGATCGACTTAGGCACACCATGCAACCTCACAACCTCAGCAATGTATAGCTCCGCCAGCTTATCCAAAGAGAACGTAGTATGCACAGGCAAGAAATGCGCACACTTCGTCAGGCGATCCACAATCACCCAAACAGAATTCTTCTTTGATGGAGACAAAGGCAAACCAGAGACAAAATCCATGGTAACCCTCTCCCACTTCCATTCAGGAATTTTCAACGGTTGCAACAAACCAGAAGGAACCTGATGTTCAGCCTTAACTCGCTGACACACCAAACACTTGCTCACGAACTCTGCAACATCCTTCTTCAAACCTACCCAATAGTACTCATCACGAAGATCGCGATACATCTTTGTACTACCAGGATGCATAGCAAAAGGACTGCTATGACCTTCAGCCAGAATAGCACGCCTCAACTCAGCATCAGCAGGCACTACTATCCGACTACCAAAACACAACACTCCATCCTCATTAAAGCAGAAATCCGAAGGTCTACCCTCCGCGATATCCTGAACATGAGACACCAAGGAATCATCCAACAACTGCTTATCCTTGATCAACTGAACCAACGAAGGTTTCACTTGCAACTCAGCAACAAGACCACCATCCTGCGATATGCTCAAGCTAGCAAACATAGCTCTCAGCTCAACAGCTACCTTTCTACTCAAGGCATCCGCAACAACATTAGCCTTTCCAGGATGATACTCTATCGTCAGGTCATAATCCTTGAGCAACTCCAACCAACGTCGCTGCCTGAGATTCAACTCCTTCTGAGACATCAGATACCTCAAACTCTTGTGATCCGTGTACACAGTACACTTCTCACCATACAGATAATGCCTCACGATCTTCAGAGCAAAAACCACTGCAGCCAGCTCAATGTCATGCGTAGGATAATTGTGCTCATGCACCTTCAACTGCCGCGACGCATAAGCCACAACCTTACCCTCTTGCATCAGCACACACCCCAAACCAACATAGGATGCATCACTGTAGACTACAAACTCTTTTCCTGATTCAGGCTGAATCAAGATAGGAGCCTGCGTCAAAGCCATCTTCAGCTTCTCAAAAGCTTGCTGTCTCGCCTCTGTCCACTCATACTTAACATCTTTCTGCAGCAACTTCGTCAAAGGAGCAGCAATCTTGGAAAAACCATCCACAAACCTTCGGTAGTATCCTGCCAAACCAAGGAAACTACGAACCTCCTGAACAGACTTAGGAACTTTCCAATTCATCACCGCTTCAATCTTCTGAGGATCAACACGAATCCCCTCAGCTGAGACCACATGACCAAGAAAAACCACCTCTCTAAGCCAGAACTCACACTTGCTCAGCTTAGCATAAAGCTGATTCTCCAACAAAGCTTGCAACACGATCCTCAAATGCTCTTCGTGCTCTTCCTCAGTACGCGAGTACACAAGGATATCATCAATGAACACCACAACAAACTTGTCCAGGTATTCATGAAAAACACGATTCATCATGTCCATGAAAGCAGCAGGAGCATTTGTCAAACCGAACGGCATCACAAGAAACTCATAATGCCCATACCTTGTCCTGAAAGCTGTCTTAGGCACATCCACATCCTTCACCTTCAACTGATAATACCCTGACCTCAAGTCAATCTTAGAGAACACAGCAGCTCCCCGAAATTGATCAAAGAGATCATCAATCCTCGGCAAAGGATACCGATTCTTGATAGTCAACTTGTTCAGCTGACGGTAATCAATGCACATCCTCATCGTGCCATCTTTCTTCTTCACAAACAAGACAGGAGCACCCCAAGGCGAAACACTCGGCCGGATGAAACCACGATCAAGCAGCTCTTGCAACTGCGTCTTCAGCTCCTTCAGCTCCTTAGGTGCCATTCTATAGGGAGTAATAGACACAGGAGTGGTATTCTCATACAGCTCAATACCAAACTCCACCTCGCGATTAGGAGGTAAACCAGGCAACTCCTCAGGAAAAACATCAGGAAACTCCTTCACAACCCTGATATCCTGCACCCTCAGCTCCTTCGAACTAGGATTCATCACAAAAGCCAGAAAAGCTTCACAACCTTGCCTCAACATCCTGCTCGCCTCCAAGGTAGAAACAACATTGGCAAGAAACTTCACATTCTCACCAACCACCACCACTTCATAATCATCCGCAAGCTTAAGCGAAACCCGCTTATTCTCACAATCCACAATAGCACGATGCTCAGCAAGCCAATCCATACCAAGGATCACATCAAAACCATAAAAGGGAAACTCCATAAGATCAACATGAAAGACATGCTCTTGAACAACCAAAGGACACCTTCTATAAAGCTTACGAGTCACAACAGTTTCACCAAAAGAACTAGTGACTCTAACACCAACATCCAAAGACTCAACAGGCAAACCAAGCAACTCAGCATGCTCAAGAAGAATGTATGAATGCGTAGATCCCGAATCAATCAAAGAAAGCAATGACAAGGATTGCAAAGTAAAGGTACCTGCAATCACATCAGCATCATTCCTTCCCTCGCGCTGAGCATACACCCTCGCTTGGCCTCCACACTCAGGTTGAATAGCCACAACATGAGCTACTCCACGACCACCTTCCTCTCGCCTCTGAAAATTACCACGGCCGCGCCCACGACCTCTCTGCGGTGCTGCAACAACAGGAGCACGCTCTTGACCACCAGCCATCCTCAGACAATCACGTCTCAAATGGTCAGCAGAACCACAGTTCCAGCACTCATAACCAGCTGCCACAACAGGAGCTTGCACCTCCCTCCCAGCACGAGGACAGTCACGCTTCAAGTGACCACGGGAACCACAAATCCAACAAGCACTAGGGTCAGCTCTAGCATTGCCACCCCTAGCAGGTGCACCTCCACCTCTCTTAGATGAGGACTGAAACCTCTGATCGCGTCCCCTCTTGTTCCGTCCACCTCCGGAACTATACTCAGCAGCTCTCTTTCCAGAACTAGCTCCAGCACCCTTAGCAGACAAACTCAGGTTCATCTCAATGTCCTTGGATCGACTAACCAACACATCGAAATCATTGTACTCAGCAGCCAACATATAGGTCTTAACTTCCGTCACCAAGCCATAACGGAACCTTTCGCACCTCTCGCGCTCATCAGGTACTAACTCTGGTGCATACTGACTGAGGCGTACAAACTGTACCTCATACTCAGCCACACTCATGCTCCCTTGGGTCAGAGACATGAATTCACGCTTTTTCTCATCCAGATATCTAACTCCCAGATATCTCCTCTTGAACGCGTGCTGAAAGAACGTCCAAGTAACATCAGCATCAGCCATCCCCGAGATTGTGGTCGTCCACCAGGTATAAGCATCGCCTTGCAGCAAAGACACCACACATCCCAACTTTTGCACATCAGTGCAACTCATCTGTCCCAAGACACGCTTGGTACTCTCCAACCATGCTTCTGACCTCTCCGCTGACATACCCCTAAACTCAGTCCCACCAAGACTGCGCAGACGCTCTAAGGGTAATCTAGTTCCAGCATCTCCCTGATGCCCAGCTCCTTGAGCTCCAGCTACTGCTGCTCGAAAAGCACCCGTAATAGCTTGTACCAGCACAGACATGTCAGGCATCGCTTGCCCCTGACCAACCTCAGGCCCTGCAGCACCAGCACCAGCTGCCTCAGCTCCAGCTCTTCCCCTCTCCGCACCACCGCCACCAGGTGGAGGAGGAGGTAACACAGCACTACCCGTATTTTCCTCATTCATATTCCCTTCCGGGGTCGTAGCTCTCGCGCTACTCCTTAACTCTCTACGTGGTGCCATACTTTACCATGCATAATAATACAAAATAAAACAAGTCAGGACCAGCAAGGTAAGCAAATTCCAAGTAGTCAAGCTCAATTTCTTTCAAAAACAACATCATCTCTTTAGCTATTGTTTGGCAATGGGTACCCTCATCATGCATCATCACAACATGCATCACATACACATCACCACATCACAACACTAAACATGCTTTCATACAACAAGCATACATACCAAACCATGCTCCAATCATGCATAACAACATTCCCAATTACTCGAGAACTCAGCTCTGATACCACCAAATGTAACCCCCTTAACCCGGTCTAGACGGTTGACCCGAATTAAGAAAGTCACACGGGGAAAACCAAAGTCAACCCGTAAGTCAACCTTGATTAACGACCCTTTTTTTTTCCTTTTTAATCTTGTCGAGATGCACATTAACCTTAATTGTGATCATACAAACAACATATCAAAAGATCACAAACATCAGAGATCAAACAGGGACCCAATTGGACAAATTGCAACTTTAGGGACCAAATTGTAAATTCTGATAAATTAAGGGACTGAACCCAAATTAAAGTTACCATCTTGAAATTAATCAGGTTTCATGCTTCTCTGTGAAATTTCAGCTCAAACGGACCTCCCAAACTCATACAATTGAACAAACATGATTTAGGACCAAAACGTAAACAAAACGAAACATCCAAAGATACTTTTAACTGATTTTAACGGTCGGGTATCGATACGCCACGTGTCGTATCGATACTCGGGGAAGGCAGAAACCAAACTCTAGCAAAGGTATCGATACCTTTCCCCCAGTATCGATACTTCACTCATATGGTATCGATACCTGTTCTATGGTATCGATACCCCAGGGCAGAAAAATGCATATTTGGCTCAAGTGTATCGATACCCAAGCCCGAGTATCGATACCCCTGCCTGAAAACAACTCGAAAACAGCATCAAACATGCATTAAGCACCAAATTAACATCACCAAACCATATCACTTAATCATACAACATGCAAGGACCTCAATTGCATCAACAATTCAACATATAAACAACACATATGAAAAGCCCCAATTCATATAGCATGCTTCCTACTTAAGCTATCACTCAAGCAATAAACCTTCATAAACAAGCAATAGGAAATCAATCCAAAAACCAGCAATTCAAACAACAATTAACATCCATAGGGAGTCTCAAACACCTCCCAAAACATACACATTGGTCCCCCATTGCCAAATCAACCAAAAGCTAAAATGTTTAACAAAACCTTCCATACATTGAGCTTTACTTGAACTTGTTTGCTTGCCTTCTCTTGCTGCCCTCAAAGTACTCTAATGCTCTGCATTATTGAATCAAGAAAACGAGAGAGCGTAAGCCAAAGCTTAGTGAGGAGTGCTCTTTAAAAACCATTCAATAATGCAATTAAAACCATTTGCAAAACATGCATATATTCAACCTTACACATGCTCAGAGCATACTTAAAAACAAGCAATTCCCATGCTTCCACATTTCATTTAAACAAGCATCTCATGCTTCAACATAAACATTAAAACATGCATCTCATGCATCTCAATGTACTATACATGTCATATTGGCTCAAGTGATACATTTCATTTATGAAATCAAGTTCAATAACTTTCCCCAAGGACTTTTAAACACCTTGGCCCCAAGGACTTTTAAACACCTTGGCCATGGACTTTTAAACACCATGAATGAGGACCACACAAGGACTTTTAACCACCTTTGTGTCCGTAGCTTGAATTACCCCAAGGACTTTTAAACACCTTGGCCCCAAAGACTTTTAAACACCTTGGCCCCATGGACTTTTAAACACCATGGAAAGGAGCACCTAAGGACTTTTAACCACCTTAGTGTCCGCAACAAGATTCATCCAAGGACTTTTAACCACCTTGATGATCTTAGGTAACAAGGCTCACTCAAGGACTTTTAACCACCTTAGTGACCTTCACTTTTACAAACCATCACTTGCCAATATACACTTTATACATCATATAATCCACTGTTTTAAAGCATTATACCAAGCCATTTCATCATGCATCTCAAAGCATTAAATCATCATTTAAACTATGCATAAAAACAAGGTACTCCTACCTAGAGTTACCTTCAACACATGGCTTTAAACATCAGCATAAATCATGCTAAAACATCAGCAATTATCATGCTTAAACATGCTTTCAAAACAGTAATCAAATCATGCAAAATCATCATTTTACATTACACCAAAACATGGCCACCACTTAGAGAGAAAATCCGAAAACTTACACTTGAGCTTAGCAAAGTTGTTTAGACTTAAACTAAGCTCCCAAAACCTTCAACACTTGGTTTTAAGGCTGTAAATCCATTTTCACTCACCGATTTCCACTTTGCTTCAAGCCAAAACACCAAATCAAGCCTCCGGATCAACAATTCTTGGATCCAAGGATGCCTCCCCTGTTTCAACACATTAAAGCAGAGGATTAATGCATCATCATGCATTAATTGCTTCAATGAAAGCACCTAAACTCGCTGCTCTCACAAAACCTCCATTTTCGGCCACCAAACACAACCGAAAATGCATCCGAAACACTTCTAAACAAAGCCCAGCCATAAACCAGCAAAACCTTACTTCCATTAACATCATTTAACATCTAAAAACAACCTACAACCATCCTTATACCTCCAGCAGCACCAGATCCACAAGATCACCACAAAAGCTACCTTAAAACACAAGCTAAAATTAGGAAACTCAACCTATCCGGGATTGCATCAATCAAGACTCATTTCCACATCAATTTAATGATCATTTAACATCAAAAACACTTCTCAAAACACAGATTTAACAGATCAAACGAAAATCTTGTGAAATCACCAAAATCTTGCATAATTAGCCAAGATCCATAAATCAACTTAAAAGCCTTTAATCAAACATGAAATTAGGATTGAAAACTTTAGGAATTTCATTAAAGAACTTGAAGTTCAGAGGAGAAGGACGTTCTTACCTCCAAACTTGAGTTTCTCCTCTTTTTGGAATAGAAAACCTTGATGAAACTTGAAGCAATTGAAGAGGATTTGAAGATACAATGATTTGCAATCAATTGAGAGTTGAAAGGAGGATTTTAGGTGAGAAAATCAGAATTGAAACTCTGGAAATTGAGTGTTTGGGTTGAGAGAAAAAGAGAGAAAGAAAATAGGAAGTTAGATGAGAAAATGCTTAAAATGAATTTCCCTCCTTTTAATTTTCTTTAAAATCAGAATTATGTGTTAAAATATCTTAGAAAAATCTGGAGAAACTCCCTTTGGGTAAATAGCTCCTTAAAGATTCAAAGTTTCAACCCTTTATAAAATAGCCACCAAACTTTCAAAAATTACATTTTGGTCACTAGCCAAAATGTCACACTTCCGAAACTCATTTTCGAAAATTGATTTCACAGTTCACTTAATTATATTAAAAGATGATTTTAGAACATTTTTCCATATTTTTAATGCAACCCGAACTAGGCTTTCCTAATTTAACCTCTTACGATTCGAACAGCACTTTGACCAACCGGTCAACGCCCAAGACTTCTAAGCCCAAAACCGGGGCGTTACACACATGATCTAGAACTTGTTGCTATCGTGTTTGCACTCAAAATTTGAAGACATTACTTGTATGGTGAGAAGTGTTACCTATTCATCGATCACAAAAGTCTTAAATATCTCTAAACTCAGAAAGACTTGAACTTGAGACAAAGAAGATGGATGGAATTGCTAAAATATTACGATTTGGTCATCAACTACCTTCCCGGAAAATCCAACATGGTTACGGATGCTCTTAGTCGTAAATCGACCTTGGCTTCTAATGCAATCAATGCTCATTTTCGAGTGTATCAAAAGTAAGGATTCTTTTACGAACTTCAAGTTCAATCTAGCTTGATCTCGAGAATCAAAGATCTTCAACAAATCGATCCTAATCTACAAGCTATCATCTCGAAGCTTGACTCGAAGGCCAACCTTGATTTTTCCATCCATTGGAATGGATTGATTCATTTTAAGAATATGATTTTTATCCCTAATAATGAAGAATTGAAGAAAGAAATCTTCCAAGATGTTCATCAAAGCTCTTTTTAAATTCATCCTAGATCGGTTAAGATGTACAAGGACTTGAAACCTCTATATTGGTGGCCAAACACGAAGGCAACCATCACAGATTTTGTGTCAAGATGTTTAACATGTCAAAAGGTCAAAGCCGAACACCGAGCTCCCACTGGATTACTTCAACCCATCAAATTCCCTCAGTGTAAATGGGATCGAATCACCATGGAATTCGTAAGTGGTATTCCTTGCACACCAAGAAAGTGTGATGCCATATGGTTGATAGTGGATCGATTCACTAAATCGGCTCACTTCATCCTTATTCGTATGAACTATAGCTTGGACACCTTAGCCGAGTTGTATATTCGTGAAGTGGTTCATTTGCACGGGGTCCCTGCATCTATGATCTCCGACAGAGACCCTAGATTCATAGCTTGATTTTGGAGATCCTTGCAACGAGCCCTTGGAACTAAATTGATTATATGCAGAGTTTTTCATCCAAAAACCGATGGCCAATCGGAAAGGGTGATAGAAGTACTCGAAGACATGCTAAGAGCTTGTGTTATAGACTTTAGAAAGAATTGGGAGAAGTCCTTACATCTTGTAGATTTTGCTTACAACAATAGCTACCAAGCATCGATCAAAATGGATCCATTTGAAGCCTTGTATGGGAGAAAATGTAGAACACCCTTATGCTGGTCTGAACTGGGAGAAAACAAGGTTTTAGGACCTCAATTGCTCCAAGAATCTGAATAGCAAGTCCAAATTATACATGATCGATTAAAGCAAGCCTTTGATAGGCAAAAAAACTTATGCAAACTTGAAAAGAAGGGACATTCATACAACATTGGTGACAAAGTCTTCCTTAAAGTCTCCCATTGGAAAAAGGTCTTCAGATTTGGAAGAAAAGGGAAGCTCAGTCTCCGTTTCATAGGACCGCTTGAATTTGTTGAAATAATAGATCTGGTGGCTTATCGATTGTCACACCCTAATGAATTCGATAAGATCCACAATGTATTCCATGTTTCCATGCTCGTAAAGTATCGATCTGATCCATCTCATGTTCTAGAACCTGAAGAGGTTGAATTAAATCCTTACTTGTCCTGTGAAGAAGAGACAATCCAAATACATGATAAAGAAGTCAAGAGACTTTATAACAAGAACATATCCTTAGTAACAATCCTATAGAGGAATCACAAGATGGAGAAGGCAACTTGGGAACCCGAGGATACGAAGAGGAGGAAATATCCTCACTTGTTAAATTCAGGTAAAATTCGTGGGCGAATTTCCTTTTAAAGGGAGGGGGAATTGTAATGACCAAAATCCTAGTCTAGAAGTATTAAAGCTTGTCACCGAAACTGTTAGCTTGATTGAACTTGAACCTAAGCAAATTATGTTATCTAAGGACCTAATTGAAAGAACATGAAAGATTAGTAACTTAACTTGAAATGACCAAATCAAAAGGGATAGCAAAGTTGAGGAATGCATTCTAATTTCTCAAATTCCTAGATGCCCTTGCTTAAGCTTCTAATTAGTGGCCAATTAAGGGGTAAATTAGACATTTCCATAATCTATTAAGAATCATCATCTTCATCTCGTTCCTCATTAGCCGAATAGGATAGTAAATTAGAGAAAAAAAGAGCTTGAGAGAAACTCCATTGAAGGACATGTAGAACTTGCATGTGGTCCAAATTTTACATATAAATCAAAGCTAGAAAGATTGTAAGTAAATTCAAACTCAATTCCTTTTGATAGCATGTTCGAATGGTTGTGATGTTCAATTTGAGCTTGAATCCATGCAATTGATTGTAATATATGTTCTTATGAATAGGTTTTTATAGTAGCTTAATAATTTGACACTGAATTTAGAGAATGAACATGCTTGATCAAGTAAAAGCGATAACATGCATGTAATCCAATACTTGAATAATCATGGAAATGAATAGAGTAATTCGAATTGTTTATAGATTGAGCCTAAATGAATTGAATGAAATGCATGCTGGAAAACGTTATTAGGAAGTGAATTGAGTTATTGAATAACTGAAAATAATGCCTAGGATGCTAAAATGGAGCTAGTAATGAAACTAGTCACCTAGATGGCTTTATTGATTAATAGGGATTGTTTTGAGAAAATCAGTAAATTCAGGACTAATCTGGACATAATTAAGGGCTGGAAAGTTTAGCTAAGAATAGGGGAGGACTTAAAACGAATGTTAGATAAATTGGATTTCTTGATTAATGAGTAATTAGTATGCTTTAAAGTGTTTGCTAGCACATGGATAAAACAGGGAATGTTCTGAAAAGAATGATTAAATTATGAACTGAAATGGAAGATTTAGGGAATAAACTTGACATGTAAAAACAAGGGAAAAGTAGGTGAATTAAGGTCTGAAGGGATGATTTGGACATGTAAGGGTCATATACTAAATACCTCACTAAAGTGGACCTAAATGCAGACTAGCAGAATTGCTACTATAAATTTGACATGTCTTTGCACTAATAAATGTATTGATATATAAGGACTAAAAATGCAAGTTTGGTTTGGTTAGAAAGATAATTAAGTTAGATTTCTAACCGTGTAAATGGATTTAAATTCTGACGTATAGATTAAATGATAGGAGTAATTTAGTAAGTGATATACAAACTGCCAGACAGAAACAGTTTTGGTACTAGTAATGAAAATATATGCTCGATTGTATAAGGTTGTATTGATGAATTGAATGCTAACATTGTTTCTATTATCTTGTATGGGTGGCTTGTTAGAACAAGGATTAGAGGGTTTTGGTGACGGCACTAGAGTTGGACATCCAAAAGATAATCTAAATGGGATAGCTCTTCAAGATTAAGCTTGCTTGGAGTATTGTGAGTGTAGTTTTAAATAGGGTTAGGACTTAGGTCCTAACCAAAAAAGCATGTCTATTTTTCTTGCTCTATGAAATGAATTTAACCTATACTTTGTAATTTGAAATTAAGGGAAGAATGAATAAAAAATAAAGACTTAGAATTGAATATGCTTGCTACTTGACTTGTTAATGATATATGAAAAATGATTGAATACTTGTCTTCTATGCCTTGGACTGATTTATTTGAATAACCTATATGTGTACATGATCTTGCTTGTTGATTGAGTCAATGTAAATGTGTGATACATGGGAGCTAAGGATCGATTAGGCCTATGGGCAATCTCAACTTGATAAACCATTCTTGAACTTGAATAAGCTTGAAACTTGCATGATTATATCGTAAAAACTTGATATAATGAAAGCTTGTTACTTGAATGATCATGACTTGAACTCTTGTTACTTGAAAGATTGATAATTAAAGTTCAATAAAGCACTTTGTTGCTAGATGGTCTTAGGTAGGAAGGAATGCCTTATAGTCTATAGCTCATTGTGTTTCGGATGGACTACAGTCCAAGGCCAAGGCCCTTATTTGGCGACAATAGGAGGGAAGTGTTTGTGGTCATTTGGCGACGGTATGAGGGTTTGACTAGTACTACGTTACATCTTGTGGCGATAGTTGGTTGGTGACTCGATTACCTACCATCATCCTTTCTAATTAAATGTTTAATTAATTCCAATGCCATTATTCGATAAAGCTCATTCTATTTTCATTCAAGAACACTTTATTAAATTCACTTTGGTTTTTAAATAATTTCTATCGATCAAAAGGCAACAAGTAATTTGGTACCGATTTCCGGGCGTGATGGGGGTGCTAATCCTTCCCCACACGTAACCAACTCCCGAACACTTTTTAAATTGAATCTCTGGTTTTGCGGTGTCCGGCCTACCTTAGTGGCCGGTGGCGACTCCAAAATTTCACCATTTTCCAAAATCCGAATTTCCCCCTTTCCTTAATAAATCCTTTTCAAAAAGTGATATACCTAAAAGTTTTTGTTTTCAGGAAAAAAATGTTATCCTTAATTAAATGGGCTTTGAAAATTTGTGGCATTCGAATTAATTCCTCATTTAATTTCAAAGGAGTCACCGACATGTGTTGCATCATGATCATTATGCTCTATACCTGAGCTATACCCTTAAGTGGGAGTGAAACGCCCATACCCACGTGAGTATCCCTCCACGGGTCGGTAATTCACTTCCGGAATCCACGCCTATGACACGTGAGCAGCCCTCCACGTCATCAGGTCGCGCTTTCCCTCAAGCCGAAACCAATTCGCAATCCTGTGATGGGCCAGAATTGGGGTTCTTATTGCCTTAGTAGGTGATGAGATAGGTTCGGGTACCCTTTGTTAGAACAAAACTCATGAGCGAGAATGTAGAAAGCCCACCCCATTAGAGTCATGCAGATAACCCTAGAGTTTAGAGTGTCTAGGTTTTTCTTGCTAATTGCTTGTTTCTCCGCTTATTTTTTCGTTAATGCTTGAATTTCATTGCTTGCCTTATGATTTATGTTTATCATGTGACTAACACCTTTGCTTTTCTTCCCCTTTTCTCTTATTTTGCATATTTCATCATTGCATAAAGAGCACATTGAATTGGAAATAGTTTGAAATTAAAGACTTAATTAGTAGGAAATTTGGTCCGCAACAATAGTGAGAAGGACCTTGACGCAAATATAGCCATAAAGAGAATGACTACATGGTTGAGTTTCCAAGACAAGAAAGGCTTTACAAAAACCAAAAACAAAAAAGAAAGAGGCCAACTCACTTATTTGTTGGACGTTCCAGGAAAGTGACCAATACTCCAAATCTTTGAGTTCAACCTACATTTGTTCTACGATTGCCAGCTTTGATTTGACTACATCAGTTGGGAAATATCGAGTCTTACAAGGAAGTTAGCGAGAACCACACCAAACGAGAACTAAGCTTTTCAGGGCAAGATCAAAAGTTTCTCGGGAACTTTGCCATCTTGGGCCGTCAATGAAGTCTCAATCTAGAACATGAAAATATTTCAAGTGAGAGGGAATTCCGACCTCACCCCCGATGCGCCTTGAAGGTTGGGTACAGTGGGACCCTTTCAAAGAGCAAGTCAAGAGTACCAAACATCGACAGTGGATCAATCATAATTCGTCGCCTACACCACTTGGGGGCAGGGCCAAGAGTTGGCATATTTGTTAACATAGATCCTCCCAAGAAAGAAGAAGTGATTGTGTGAGTCTTGAAGAAAATCTTCGACCTAGATGCCAGCTTAAGAACCACATGTAGCGGGTTTCATTCGATCGTTGTAACAAACCAAGGTTCACATTGATACGAGTTGTTTAAATGAGGATATTTACCGAACTCAGTGTTTCTCTTTGCATTTCAATTATGCATTTTGTTTGATTACCTTTAGTCATGTGATTCTGTTGTACATATGACACATTGCATTCATGAAATTATTGCATTTATGAAATTAATGTTCAATGCACCTTTGCATTCAATTATACATTTTGATTGATTACTCTTAACCATATGTTGTACATGCGACACATTGCATTTATAAAATTAATGTTCAATGCGCATTTGCATTCAATTATACCTTTTGATTTAATCACGTGTTTCCGTTGTACATATGACACATTCATTCATTCATTCATTAAACAAATAAAATTAATGTCTATCAGATCAATGCACCTTTGCATTCAATTGTACATGTCTGTTTGATTACCTTTAATCATCTATCCTTGTTGTGCATACAACACATGCATTATTCCTTGTATACTTGTTATTTAAATTATCCCATCTTCATGCATATGATACATTGCATACGTTAATCAATAATGGAATTAATTGCGAGAAATATCATGACAGAAAGTGAAAGATTAATCTGCAATCATTCCTCATTCATACGTTTCCCGTTTGCAAACCGGAAAAATGGAAGAGAGATTGGCCAAGGTAGAGAAAGGACAGAAGGACCTCGAAACTCGTTTGGATGGGGTCAGTGAGGATATCAACGATCATATTGCACAGTTGCAAGCTTTTATTATTGCTCAGATGACCGACTTGTTGTCGAAGATGAAAAGTGAGGAAATAGTTTCTATGGATAGCTCAAGCTTTGAAGAACACAAGGGTATTGCGTCCCATGGGAAGGATCAACCAGGAGTGCCAAATCTTGGAAAAAGAGTCTACGCGGGAATATATGCCAAGACTGTTGTTGGAACGCCTGTTAGCCGCCACGAGAGAACCTCGGTGAATCAGCTCATTGACTTAGGGGCAGGATGTGAGAATGAAGTGGAGAGGATTAAGGCCGAGATGGAAGAGAAGCATGAGGAGAGGTTTCGTTTCTTTGAAGAAAGATTCAAGACCTTAGAAGGGGCAGATGAGCAAGGGAATGATGGCAGTGATCTGAGCCTTGTAACGGATTTAGTCCTTCCACCGAAATTCAAAGTTCCCGATTTTGAGAAGTATTATGGAACTACTTGCCCCTTAAAGCACATTACTATGTATTGCCGGAGGATGGAAGCTTTTATCAAAGATGAGAAGCTACTCATTCACTGTTTTCAAGAGAGTTTAACAAGTTCTGCAACCCGTTGGTATGCTCAACTTAGTCTAATCGACATCAAGTCATGGAGAGATCTTTCAAAAGCATTTGTGGGTCAGTATAGGCATATAACTGACATGATTCCAAATCGGCTCATGCTACAAGGTTTGGAACAAAAGCGCAATGAGATTCTCCATGTGTATGCCCAACGTTGGCGAGACGTGGCAGCTCAGGTCCAGCCCCCACTGCCAGAAGATGAAATCATTCCTATGTTTGTGAACACTCTGAATGGAGTCTTGTATGATCGCTTGATCAACAACCCCGCTAATAGCTTTGTAGACATGGTCATGACGGGAGAATGTATTGAGGATGCTATTAAAAAAGGGAAGATAGTGGATCCCTATAGCACAACCGCCCACAAGGGGCATGAATCCCAAGTTCATATGGTGTGCTCTCGCCCAAACAACCAGTTTCGTGACCGCTTCCATAATCAAGCATCATGGTCTGCAAAGCCTCCAAAGGTTCTTCACCCGATCTCTATGTCGTACACCGATTTGCTCCCAGTACTATTTGAGAAGAAGCTTCTGACCCCAGTTCAGTCCAAACCAAAGGATCCTGAAGGTTATGATGTTAGTGCCGTATGCGACTACCATGTGGGAAGCATGGGCCACACCATGGAGAATTGTGGGGCACTGAAAAAAAAGTTCAAGGATTGATCGAGAACAGTCTTTTAAAGTTTTGAAAAGAAAGAATGATGAGCGCGACTTTCGGGGAAGTGTTGTTTCCCGGGTTGTTAGGACCTCGTGTGTTTGAGTCTTCTTTCATGTTGCATTTTCTATTGAAGTAATGCATAGAACCAACATTGCTATCATTTTCCCGAAGATAGCAATGATCTTTTTGTGAGGGCACTTGTTATGCTTGCAGATTTTTTTTCAAATGAAAATGAATTTTTCTTAACATACAATGATCTTGAAATCATATATATGTATATCCCTCCTTACCTTCATAGGTCCTCTGATATCACATGCATGATGTGGCATTGATTCTTATGAAAGAGATCGATTGAATGTTGTGATAACGATAAAGTGAGATTTCCCGCTCTGTCCGCTCTGGTCGGTAAAGCGAGAGAAGCACGATTACTATTCATTAGATGATGTTTGATGATAAGAAAATCTCCTAATAAAGCCTAAATAGAGCTGCTTAAATATGTCTGAATGAAAAGAAAAAAAAGAAAAGAAAAGAGAAAAATAGACTATTTCAAAATAAAATGTTTTTAAACTTCAGAGCTTGGAAATAAGCATTAACAAAAAGCACTCCAATGTTCGAAACCTGGTAATAGGAATTTTCAGATACGAGTGTGGAATTTTAGGGGCACTGCGCTGAAGCCTGAAACTCTTCGCTTCATGAGTGATGGTAATATTTTCAAATTCGTGACCATACCGAGTAACTTGGGGTATCGTTGTTTGCTCCATCTTTATTCTCGAGCCAAAGGATTGTGACCAATTGAATTCCCCTAAGAAAAAGAATGAACAAATTGAATAAGTCCCGGAAAGGAATCCTTGAGGACACCGACACAAATCAATGGTAATCATAAACCCACATGTCCCATGTGCTAAGCAAAATTTGAAATTTTAAACATACGTATGAATGGAGAAACATGATGAGAACTAGAAGGAATGATAATCGAGCTGATAAAAAAGTACCATAATCACGAGGATGAACCGAGCGATTAGGGAGGAGTTTCATAACTTCAAATATCGCCGCAACATTCAAAGTCTTCATAGACGCAAGTGATCACCAGAAAGTTGAATCTAAGACGCTCTTGCATTTGATATCCGGGGCATCCTATTCTGTTTTTCTTTCAGTTAGAATTTTGGTTTGAAGGTTCTGTATATTAATTTGAAAATCTACTTTTCATTAGAATGACGACCAGTGAATTGACATATTCTTAAAACAAAGAGATTTCCTTATATTACTTCAGAGATAAATGCATCGTCGGCAGTGAGACCCAAAGTTGAAGGGTACTACATGATGTGTGATGATTGGGGCATCATTGTCTGTGGAACAACGGGAGCTTTGGCGCATAGGATTTCGAATCAGAATGGATAAGAGATGACATACGAATCGGAAGCGCTTGACATTGGACTCAGGGAATTAGCGGCGACAGACGAGAGCAAAGTTTGGACATGTGACTGAGGAGTGGTTGTAGTCCTAAGGTGATAACCACCAACTCTAGAAAACGGAGATAAACTAAATTCATGCATCTTTGCATTCTCATAACCATACGCATCTTCGCGTCACAACCATACGCATCTTCGCGTCATGAAACATGCTAACCCATACCATCATAGCATTTTGTTTATTTTAAACAGGCATCTGAAGATTGATAAAGGGGTGGATCTACGACTCTACGAGAAGAGAAATAGATCTCAAGGATCCTTTGACTGGTATCAAGGCTCTTAATCCCTATTTTTTTTATCCTTTCTAAAGCATGTCTTTCTTAAAACACGATTTCTCAATCTTATCCTTTCTAAAGAATGTTTTTCTTAAAACTCGATTTCTCAATCTTATCCTTTCTAAAGGATGTTTTCCTTAAAACTCGAATTTCTCAATTCTATCCTTTCTAAAGGATGTTTTTCTTAAGACTCGATTTCTCAAACTTATCCTTCCTAAAGGATGTTTTTCTTAAAACTCGAATTTCTCAATTTTATCCTTTCTAAAGATGTTTTTCCTTAAAACTCGATTTCTCAATCTTATCCTTCCTAAAGGATGTTTTTCTTAAAACTCGAATTTCTCAATTCTATCCTTTCTAAAGGATGTTTTCCATAAAACTCTAATTTCTCAATTCTTATCCTTCCTAAAGGATGTTTTTATTAAAACTCCAATTTCTCGATCTTATCCTTTCTAAAGGACGTTTTCCTTAAAACTCGAATTTCTCATTTTATCCTTTCTAAAGGATGTTTTCCTTAAAACTCGAATTTCTCAATTCTATCTTTCCTAAAGGATGTTTTTCTTAAAACTAAATTTCTCAATTTTATCCTTTTCTCAAGGATGCTTTTCTTAAAACGAAATTTCTCAATTTTATCATTCCTAAAGGATGTTTTTCTTAAAATTTTGATTCATCAATTTTATCCTTTCTAAAGGATGTTTTTCTTAAAATTCAAATTTCTCAATTTTATCCTTTCTAAAGGATGTTTTTCTTAAAGCTTAATTTTGTCCTTCCTAAAGGATGTTTTTCTTAAAATTTCAATTTATATTCCTTTCAAAAGGAGGTTTTTCTCAAAACTCCATTTCTCAATTTATTCCTTCCAAAAGGATATTTTCTCAGAAAATTAAATTCCTCGATTTGGTCCTTTCCAAAAGGACGTTTTCTTCACTATTCAAAATTTATCAAATTTATCCCCCTCGGAATATCTTCAATAAAAAAATTCAGGTTTCCTGGTTTTTAAATAAAAAGAGAAAAAGGAGAGAAAGAAAAAAAAGAGAAAAAGAAAAAGAGAAATAAAAGAAAAGGAAAAGGAAAGAGAGAAGAGAGAGAAAAGAGTAAGAGAAAAAGAGAAATAAAAGAAAAGGAAAAAAGAACGGAAGAGAGAAAGAGAAAAATGAGAAAAGAAGAAAAAGAAGTAAAAAAAGAAGAAAAAGAAAAAAGAGAATAGAGGAAGAAGAAGAAGAAGAAGAAGAAGAAGAAGAAGAAGAAGAAGAAGAAGAAGAAGAAGAAGAAGAAGAAGAAGAAGAAGAAGAAGAAGAAGAAGAAGAAGAAGAAGAAGAAGAAGAAGAAGAAAGAAGAAGAAGAAGAAGAAGAAGAAGAAGAAGAAGAAGAAGAAGAAGAAGAGAAGAAGAAGAAGAAGAAGAAGAAGAAGAAGAAGAAGAAGAAAAGAAGAAGAAGAAGAAGAAGAAGAAGAAGAAGAAGAAGAAGAAGAAGAAAAGAAGAAGAAGAAGAAGAGAAGAAGAAGAAGAAGAAGAAGAAGAAGAAGAAGAAGAAGAAGAAGAAGAAGAAGAAGAAGAAGGAAGAAGAAGAAGAAGAAGGAGAAGAAGGAGAAGAAGGAGAAGAAGGAAGAAGGAGAAGAGAGAAGAAGAAGCAGAAGGAGAAGAAGAGAAGAAGAAGAAGAAGAAGAAG